>CM064965.1:55266515-55657515 GCA_032847665.1 Solanum chilense
ACCATAGATGTTCTTGTGATGATGACTTTCAGGTTTTGGGGAATAATAGTTGTTGAATTTTAGTAGTTATTGAATTGGTTTTTATTAATGAGTTAAGTCTTCCGCATTATTTTCTGTTGTTATACATTGAAATGTTAAGGTTTAGATTGGTTGGTTCGCTCACATAGGAGGGTAAATGTGGGTGCCAGTCGCGGCCTCGATTTGGGTCGTGACAGGAGAGGGGAGGCAACTTGATCGAAACAAATCAACAATTTCTCTTAATCAGGTAAGTAATTCACTCGATTTTTTTTTATTTCCAGCTTTATATATTTCAAAAGGTTGTTAGCTTGATTTTTTTGTGAAACACATTTTTTTATATACGTTTATTTTTTCTATTTGCTATTTACATTATATGTTAATGTTTTTATTTTGATGTTGTATATTCTTTTTTTGGTAGTTTCTTAAATTGCTCGAGATGATTTGGTGAGAGATTTGTTAAAGTTATAAGTTTTTTATGTCGGAAATTAATATATCATAACTTTAATTTAAGTATCCATTTCTTGATTATTATTATATTTATTATTTTATCATAATTGCTCAAAAGAATTGAAAGTTGTTAACTTTTTAGGGTCAATCAAATTTTTTTAAAAAAAAATTATTGTGATTGATGTACTTCTTAAGTAGTTTATATGTATATATATAGAGAGAGATATAAATATATTTTAATTCAAAATTCTTAAAGCTTTCATATGGGAGATATGGTCAAAGTTTAGAAGTTTAAATTTCAAAATTATAATTTTGTCACTAGGAGGTATCAAATGAGAGTGTTGCGATGGATTTGAGCATATCAAAATGAGTATTTTTTTTTTAAAAAAAATAATAGTCAAAATGAGTTAAGTTGATAAATACTTGAACCACTTAAATTTAATTTGAATTAAAATGAGCTAAACACAATTCATTTTTACTGAGTTTTTTTAATGTTTTTGTTTTCATATTATTTGTTTGGGTACTGTGAACACCTAATTTTTGACGTGTTTATTTTATTCTTATAATATTCTAGTAAGGAATTTAATTTTTATTTGCATTTTTGGGTATTTGTTTTTATTATTTTTATTGGCTCAAATGAACCAATTTTGTTTAAATTGGGCTGATTTAGATCAATTCTGATGGCCCAATTGATCTTGACCCGTCCATAGAAATGGTCAAGATTGAATCTCACCATTCATGATATTTTGATCCAAAGGCTATTATTGGACCCAAACAAAAATACAAAACTCCAAAAAATTAGCATTTTTTTAAGATTTTTTTCTTTCTTCTTCCCCTTACTACCATGCCGGCGGCCGGCCACCGCTACCGTCACCAACGCCCGGTGGCCACCACCTTTTTGGCCGGAAAAATCTTTAAAATTTTACCATCTTTTCCTTTCACCCTCCTCTACCTAAATCTACAATCCTTTCATCCATATCTATAGCCAAACTCCATAGATCTAAGGAAACCAAATATGAATTTTTACTTTTTTCCTTAGATTTATAAAGTTCCGGTCATTCTCATCCCAAATCCTTTACATAAATGTGTAGAGCTCTTCAAGGGCTATCATTTGATATAAATTTTAAGTTCAAAATCCGTCAAAAAAAAATTCGGCAAAGTTTTTCGGCGACCTTCATTTACCTGGATGTTATGTCAATTTTTCCCCCTCTCAATCTTCATCCAAATGCATCATTATCTTTTTTCGTTTGACCATATAAGTCGTTTGATGTCGAATTTGTGTTATTTACGTTCTTTAAGTTTATCATGTTGATGATTTGCTTGAATATTATTATTATTTATTTATTTTATTTCATTTTTTTTGTTTATTATTTTTTATTTTTTTTTTACTTTTTTCTGCATTATTTTGTTGTGTTTGATCTTTAAAATTGTTTAGATGTTTAGATTTTGTGTTAGTGCGTCAATTTGTTTGGGTCTTGATGAAATGGGTCAACATTTGGTAGGGGTGGGCATTCGGTATTTCGGTTCGGTTTTGGTTTTTTTTTTCAGTTTTTTCGGTTTTTGGTTTTTATAAATTGTGTACCGAATACCGAATCGAAATATTTCGGTTCGATTCGGTTTTTAATATTTCGGTTCGATTTTGTTATTTTGGTTTTTTTAATGGGCCTGCTTAGTTGGGCTTTTAAAAATTTACAATTTTTTTGTTTGATTTTCAGCTTAATGGGCTAAAAATAGTTATATCAAAAAGTGTTTTACTTTTTAATTTTTTATTTTAAATTATAATATTTATTATTTAATATTAATAATTAATATAATATAAATATATATTATAATATAATATATTTCGGTAAACCGAAATATCGAATTACACAAAATTACATACCGAAAACCGAATCGAAGTACCAAAAAATATAAAAACATTTACCGAATTCCGAACCGAAAACCGAAAAATCGAAACCAAATTACCAAAAAAATTCGGTTCAGTACGGTATTTCGATTTTTCGGTGTTTATGCCCAGCCCTAACATTTGGGCCTATTTTTGATTTTGTCAGATGACCCATCAGCTATTATTCAAACAATGAATAAAAGAAATAGGTCATCTACATGACATTTGGTCCTATTTTAGATTTATTCAGATGGCCCATTAACTATTATTCAAACAATGAATAAAACAAATGGGCCATCTAAATGATATTTGGGCCTATTATTTTCTGATGACCCATATAACTATATTCAATTAATAAATAAAGTAAATGGGTCATCTAAAAGGCCAAATTAATCATTCAATTAATTTGATTTTTCTTAAAACGAAAATTAAAAAAATAATAATAAATTCCATTGGTCATCTTGGGTGCCACCTTGGGAAAACAAAGAGTCCAATGCATGTATTGGCTCTTAAGTTTTCAAGAAAAGTGGGAGGTTAAATGTTGATCACCTATTTAAACCCCTTTCTTTTTCTAAAAAAGGAGGAGGAGGAAGAAGGAAAAAAAAAGATAGAAAGAAAACTGCAGGAAAAAAAAACTTAAAAAAAATTTCTACTCCTTAAAAAGAAAAAAAAAAAGAACATATTTCTCTTGGGTTGTCTTGGAAATTCAATTAAATTTGCTTCTATTATTTGCTTGTTATTAACTTTAGATATTTCTTTTTTACATTTCAATGTAATCTTGAATTGACGTTTATTTTCTTTTTTATATTTTTTTTTTGTTTGTGAAAAATTGTTGATTTTTTTTTGCCAAGTTTATATTTTGATTATTTCTTAAATTTTTATTAGTATATATATATAAAAAAATAAAAAATTAAAACTAGTATATCAGTAGTTTAAAAGAGTGTTTAAATTGTAATTTTGTAATTTATTTTTGTTTTTCTTCTTGTGTTGTCATTGTCTAGTAGTAAAACTTAATTTTTTTTTCTTTTGATAAAACCATAAATAAAAATGCTAGAAATTTTTTAATAAATAAATAAATACTAATCATTTCTTGATTTATATGTTGCGCCATTTTCTTTTATTCATTCTTATCATTATTTTTTTAAAAAATTGAGTAATTAATTATTATGTTTTTTTAAATAAAATAAAACTTCAAATACCATCATGTGTTCGGTTACGATCCTTGGTGTGTATTCTTTTATTAAAAGAAGGGTCTTGTGTGCGGTTACGCTCTTAGGCCAATCAGTTTTTCTTAAAAATAGTAATTAATACACTTTTCCCCCTTTTATCCAAATTAAATAAATAAATTATTTTAACCAAATATAAGTTAATAAAGCGACCGTGCTAGAACCACGGGACTCGGAGGGTGCCTCATACCTTCTCTCCGATCAATAGAATTCCTTACCCAATTTCTATTTTTCGCAGACCCAAACAAAAAAAAAGTTTTTATTTTAAACTAAGAACTCTCTGGTGACTTGGAACACCTATAAAACTCTATTTCAAGTGGCGATTCTACAAAAAAATAATTAAAAATCCGTCATATCCTCAACAATTGTAAAAAAATAAAAGAGGTGTGACAGATTTGGCGACTATGCTGGGGAGCACTTCTTTTAGAATTCGAGTTTTGTACATTAACTTTTTTTTTTTGGCTATTTTGTTCATTTGGATAAATTTTATGTTTGGATGCTAATTGTGTTATTTCAGCAATTCATTGTTTTGATATTTTATTGTATGTAAAGTATTTCTCTCACACACCCTCTGAGTCTCTGTAATTTTGTCATACACTTTGTGTGCGGTTACGCTCCACAGGACTTCTATCTAGGATAAGTCAGTGTGCGGTTACGCTCCTGATTCTAGGTTGTCACACATGTTAGGCGGGGTTGGACCACCAGTTAAGCTGGAATAGCTCTGCAACTGGTACGCTGACCCTCCCTGACTCGAGTTGTCCGCTCGAGTAAGCCAGTCTAGACACCTTCATAAATGAACTACGCACACCTGATTCTCACTAAAAAGAGATACGTAGGCATCCCTTCAAGGGTTCGGTGTTTGGAAAAATTGGTGTTTCATTTTATTTTTTTAAAATAAAAAACTTTTTTTTAAAATTTTTTTTCTTCACTCTGTTAGAGTTTGTCAGAAAAAACCTTTATTGTATTCTATTTAAAGGTACAAATGGCACCATCGACAAAAGGACAAGGTTCAAAAAGGCCTAGAAGCGAAGGAATTCTAGAGTTCATGATCGTAGATACTATACCAAAAGATTTATGGCAATGGTGGACAGACATGGGAAGTCATGAGAAAAAAAGAGTAAAAGAGCACTTGTGGCATTTAGTGCATCTTATGGAATTTGACCCTAGAAGGGATGTAGTCGAGGCATTGATTCCTTTTTGGGATGCCAAAAATAATGTATTTTGTTTTTCTAACTGTGAGATGACACCAACTTTGGAAGAAATTGCCGACTTCATGGGGAAGGGGTCGACTGTTCGAGGTGCTGAGCTACGCAATAAAAGACCCATAATTCTGAAACATGTTGATGCCAAAAATTTTTTGGAACTGCTCAAAATTAATCAAATAGAGAAAGAGAGTTTAAAAAATGGGTGGGTCTCATTGGACCTTCTATACCAGAGATACGGCCAAAGGGATGGTTTCAAGAACTATCGAAACCAGATAAGTAATCAAGGGGGTGAAGAGGCTTAAAAGACAAATGGATGTTTTGCTTTTATGGTCGCATTTTTGGGGCTCATTATTTTCCCTAAAAGGGACAAACATATTGACATTCGTTTGGCTGGTGTGGTGAAGGCGTTGACCACGATGAAAAGTCCAGCTATTATTCCTATGATCCTGGAAGATATGTTTCATGCATTGACTAAATATTTAAGTAGGGAAATGTATTTTGAAGGCTGTAATATTTTGCTCCAAATATGGTTTTTGGAACACCTTTATCACCATGATCGTGCGCCTAGGTTTACTCCAGATTGGTGCAACTATGTTTCCTCTCATAAGGAAAGAGAAGCCAAAATTGATTTTCCAAAAGGAATAATAGCGTGTGAAGAAAAACTTTCAGTGATCAAATCTGATGAAATAGTATGGAATTATTACTGGTTCCCAGCTAAGGATATCATTTGCATGTCAAGTGGTATCTCATTTCTTGTGTTGATTGGTCTTAGAGGTGTTCAACCATATGCCCCACTTCGGGTTATGCATCAGCTAGCCAGAGTTCAAGAAATCCCACCCAATGATGATATGAGTAGGTTTGCATATGACAATCCACCAGGTTTTGCTTTTAATAGCGAAGAAATTATGAAGATTTGGTACGGGAGTATTATTTCTGAGCTAAGTGAAATGGTTGTGGAGAAAGATAAAGGAAAGGTGGTTCCTGGGTACCTATCGTGGTTTCGTGATCCAATGACGTTTTGTGACACTCCCGAAGGATCCAGTAGAAAAAGAAGAGATCAACATATTATAAGACATTTGAAAAAAGAGTTGGAGAAGGCCAAAGCAACAATTGTACGGCAAGAAGTACAGGTCCAAAGAGAAAAAAGTCACAAGTTAGAATTGCAAGATATGGGAGGAGAATTGAAGCACGCTGAGGGAAGATTAGCCCGATTGGAGGAAGATTTGCATAGTAGAATCCACTTAGCACGACATATAAAAAAGGAGCAGAGTTTTGAGATCTCTCGATTGAAGAGGGACTTAGTGGCATCCGAAGAGGTTGTGCAGTATCAAAAGGGAGAACTTAAGAGCAATAAGGAAAAATTCGAGAAAGAAAGATCGTGTTAGATGCATCAGTTAGAAGAATGTAAGAGAAAAATCAGTCATTATGTTGATATCGAAGAGGGGCAAAGACAATTGATCATCGAGAGAGCAACACTTCGCCATCAACTTGAAGCAGCAGAAGGGCGAGAGGCCCTCTTGAGAAATAATCTGGGTGATCATCAGGCTTTGTTAAATGACTGTCAACAAAACATGAGAAGGGCTAGACTTCAAGTTCATCAACTGGCAGAGCAAACCTCCTATGTTATTAAAAATCAGCGTTGTATGAATGATCAAGAAGTGGCTGAGCAAGCACGGACCATTGTTCCCCATCTGCCGAAGGTGTTGCTGAATTTGTATGAGACCTTAGGAGGAAAAAGAAAGCCCCAAGAAAGTGATGAAGATTGAAGAGAAGTTTTAGTTGTTTTTTGTTGTTCGTTTCATTTTGTTTGTTGAAAGACTTGGTTTTCAGTTTAAAATTTGGTGTTTAAGGATATTATGTTGAACCGGGTTGTGTTTAAACCTTTTGATTTTGTTGTTTTCTTGAAGTTTTGGCGAATTAATTCCAAATTAATCTTTTTAAGTTGTCTAAATTTTTGAACTACGTAATGATCTGATTCATGCAGTAACATGATACGTATGCAACCTCCAAAGGGTCCGATCATAATTTATTTTTTCAAAACTTTTTCTTTTTCTAAAAAAAATAAAAAGGACAATAAGAAAAGCAAAGATGGGATGAAATGGCCTTTGGAACCTATGTTACTATGAAATTAATAAGTGTGTGATTGATTTATAAAATTGTCTAACCCCTAACAAGTTTGTTCATTTCACATCAACTCTAGTTAGCTTTTGGTGGTTCGGTTTGTGGTAAACTGGCAGAGCACCCGTACTTTACCAGGTCTAAGGTAAGAGCGTCAATGACAATCAATGCTGAAACTATGGTGAATCGAGCGGATACTCCAATTGATTCAACAACAAGAGAGAAAGTCATTGTTGAAGAAAATCGGACGTTGAGACATATTATGGCACAATTGTGGCAAGCCTGGGCCAATGGACAAGAACCACCAACGTCTATTCCTGGTTTTCCTGAGATCACTAGTATCCGATCTTCATCTTCTCAGGTCCCAATATCAGAACCTTTCTTCCCTCCAGGGTATGGTCCATTTGATAACTGTGGGGCCGGGCCATCAACAACACATCCTCAAGGCATGCCATTCAGGAATACTCCCACTGTCACAACAGCTGCACCGATCTATACACTCCCACAACCGACTGTGACGCAAATAGCAGCTCAAGATGGACAGTTCACTACTCATCCGGAGCAGTACTATACTCCTGGGATAGCATTTCGGGGCCCTAACTCTGTTCAATTCGGCTCCCCCGTTGATGTTGAGAGGCCCACTCCAGGGTCAGAGCAAGAAGAAATGTTGAAAAAAAGGAAAGAGAAAGTTATTTCACTGGCATCAGGGTCAAGTGGAGCTCAGGGAAAGTCTAATTGTCCTTACACATCAGTTCAGGGACAACTTAGCTATTATCGGCATTACTACCCTTATGCGCCTCAATATCCAGTATCTTCATCTCCCTACACGATCTTAAATGCTCAGTCATATGTGCATCCTCCCAATCGCCCACATTTTCGGGCCCCATCTCAAGGAAACTTTCGCCCACAACGGCCACCCTTTCAGGTCCCTTACAACTCTCCTTTTATGCGGAATTATGCTCAAGATCAAGCACAGAAAAAGAAACTCACTCCATTGGGGGAGTCGTACACCAACTTGTTTCAAAAGTTAAGAAAGATAGGAACGATTGAGTGTATCCCACCACATCGTCTAAATCCAAATGCTCCAGGTTTCCAAGCCAATGAAAGATGTGAATACCATTCAGGAGCCCCAGGACACAGCACTGATAATTGTTGGACCTTGAAGGGAGCAATAGAGAAGCTGATCGAGCATGGAGTTATTGTTGTGACAGATGATCAAAACACTCCCAATGTGACCAAAAACCCACTTCCAGTTGAAAACAACTTATTGGGTATGGTTTGTGATGATCAAGAGTACAAACTCCTCAGCAAAATGGGAAACTTGTTTAGGAAGATCGGAGAAGAAGACAAGTCAATGAAGAGTTTAGAACCAGTTGCATCTCTGAGTGCGGAAGGTGTCAATCTTGACACCAAAGTCTTGTGCATCCCGGGGGTTTCAAAGGGGATTGAAGTTCGAGCAGCTGTGCCAAAGTTGTATGTATCAAAAGGCTTTTCATTCACACAACATGACCAAAGTGGCTTGACCAAGTTGAAAGAGCCTATTTTTGTTAAGCCCGTTCAACAGCTTCCAGTAATTGATTCAAAGGTTGTCCCTTGGAACTATAACAAAACTGCAGTGGTTTATCGAGGAAAGGAGATTGTCGAGGAAGTTGATGAAGCGGGGGGTTTGACATGCTGTGGAAGATGTTATTTTCCAGAAGAATTAAGAAAAGGCAAGATGACTGAAAAATATCCAAGTACCACTAAAGAAAGAAGTTTCTGAAGAAGAAAATGTAGAATTTCTAAAAAAGCTTAAGGTTCCAGATTACTCTGTCGTGGAACAATTGAAGAAGACGCCTGCACAAATTTTGTTGTTGTCTCTACTTTTGAACTCAGAAGAACATCGTCTTGTGTTGAATAAGGTTTTGAATGAAGCACATGTGACAAAAGAGACCACAGTAAATCATTTGGAGAATATGACCAAGCGCGTCTTCGAGTCAAACACCATCACTTCCACTAATGATGAGTTGCCCAAGGAGGGAGCTGGACACAACAAAGCTTTGCATCTTACAGTGACATGTGAAGGTTACTATGTAAATAGGGTCATGATAGATGGAGGGTCAAGGGTAGACATATGTCCTCTTTCTATGTTGCAAAGCTTGAAAGTTAACACTGACAGAATTTGCCCCACTAATGTATTTGTACGAGCTTATGACGGCTTAAGGAGGGATACCATTGGTGAAATCAAGTTAAACATGACAATTGGGCCAGTAGTCCATACGATTGTGTTCCAAGTAATGGATATGGAAACATCTTATAATTTTCTACTAGGAAGGTCATAGATCCACATGGCTCCAGCCGTCCCATAAACTTTACATCAAGTTGTCAAGTTTGAATACAACAATCAGGAAATCACTGTTCATGGGAACGATGATTCACCTATTTATAGAGATACATCCGTCCCATACATTGAGGCAAAGGAAAGATGTGATTCTATTGTTTACCAGTCTTTTGAGGTTGTATCATTCGATCGCTTTAAAAAAGGAGAATCTATCATCCAATCATGTATCATTTCTTCCGCTTCAATGGTATCAACGACGATGCTCAAATAAGGTTATCAACCCGATAAAGGTTTGGGAGTATATTCGCAAGGAATCGTGGATCCCATTACTCTTTTAGGAAACAAAAGCACCCTTGTCCTCGGATACAAACAAAGCAAGAGAAATGGACATAAATCTAAGAACCACAAAAGGATTGATTGGTCGTTGCCACAACCGATTCCCCATATTTCTCATTCTTTTATCAAACCTCAGGGTCCAGAATTGAAATATTCATTCACTCTTGAATACATTGAAGAAATTATTGAGGATCTCAGTCAGTTGTTTTGTGAAGTAAATATGGTCCATGTTGGTGGAGGCACAAGCCATGCCAATATGCAGCTAGTGGGCTCAGGTGTTGAGTTAAGCAATTGGGAAGCCACTCCTTTCCCCATAAGGAAGGAGTCGTGGTAGTTTGTTTTGATACTCTTTTGTATTTTGTTGGTCTCAGGGTTGTGGTCCGAATAGTTCAAAGTATTTTGTTATTGTCAACCCTTCTGTCCCTTTTTGATGTCAATGAAATGAAATTTCAGTTTCATGGTAAAAAAATATTTTCTCCCTTAATTCTTATTCTCTATTTTTCAGTTCTGTAAATGACGGCTTTGATAACATGACATGCATGCGGAATTCACTCCCTGATTTCAAAGAGTTGTTTAATTTTGAATCACCAAGTCAAGAGGTGGAATATGATGAAGAAGAGGCTTTTAGGGAAATTAATAGGGAACTGGAACAGTTTGAGCACAAACCGAAGCCTAATCTTAGTGAAACTGAGACAATCAATTTGGGAAGTTCCGAGGATGTTAAGGAAATAAAAATAAGTTTACATATCAACCAGGAAATTAGAGGGGCAATAATACAACTTTTGTTTGAATACAAAGATGTATTTGCTTGGTCTTATGATGACATGCCAGGTTTAAGTGTTTATTTAGTGGTTCATAAGTTGCCCCTTTATCCTGATTTCCACCCGTCCAACAGAAAATAAGGAAATTCAAACCGTACATGAGTGAAAAAATCAAGGAAGAAATAATGAAACAATTGAATGCAAAGGTGATCCAAGTTATTTGTTACGCTACTTGGTTGGCAAATATTGTTCCTGTGCATAAAAAGGATAGAAAGACAACTTTCCATTGCCAAATGTCCACATCATAGTTGATAATTGTGCAAAACACGAGATGCAATCTTTCGTGGACTGTTATGCGGGGTATCATCAAATCTTGATGGATGAAAAGGACGCTGAGAAAACTGCTTTCACCACTCTATGGGGAACTTATTGCTACAGGGTCATGCCATTTGGTCTTAAAAATGCTGGGGCGACTTACATGAGGGCTATGACCACCATGTTCCATGATATGATGCATAAAGAAATTAAAGTATATGTCGACGACGTAATCATCAAGTCTAAAACACAAGTTGATCATGTGCAAGATCTGAGAAAATTCTTGGAAAGAGTGCGAAGATATGACCTCAAGCTTAATCCAGCAAAATGTGCATTCAGAATTCCATTTGAAAAACTTCTGGGTTTTATTGTCAGTAGAAGGGGAATCGAATTGGATCCCTCCAAAATAAAAGCCATTCGAGATTTTCCATTCCCAAAAAATAAAACTGAAGTCATGAGTCTACTTGGGAGGTTGAACTACATCAGCAGGTTTAGTGCTCAACTCACAACCACATGTGAGCCCATTTTCAAACTTTTGAAGAAGGATGCTGCTGTCAGATGGACAGAAGATTGTCAACGAGCTTATGAAAAAATCAAGGAGTATTTGTCCAACCCTCCCGTGTTGGTACCTCCTGAACCTGATAAGCTTCTCTTTCAATATCTTTCAGTAACAGATAATTCCTTTGCGTGTATTCTCGGTCAACATGATGCTACAGGAATGAAGGAGCAGGCTATCTACTACTTGAGCAAGAAATTCACTAGTAATGAGGTCAAGTACACCGTGTTGCGCCCTAACTTGGGTAGCTCAAAAGTTAAGCCATTACTTATTGTCCTACACAACTTACCTCATATCAAGGATGGATCCTTTAAAGTACATTTTTCAGAAGCCAATGCCAACTGGCAGACTCGCGAAATGGAAAATTTTGCTCACTGAATTTGACATTATATATGTCAGTCGCACTACAATGAAAGCCCAAGCTTTGGCAGACCACTTGGCAGAGGACCCAGTCGATGGTGATTACGAACCATTGGATACATATTTTCCAGATGAAGAGATTAACTCAATTGAGGAAGTAGGTTCAAATGAAAATCAAGCCTGGCAATTGTACTTTGATGGAGCAACTAACATAAAAGGCACAGGGATTGGGGCAATTTTAATATCGCCCACAGGGCAACATTACCCTGCAACAACTCGACTTTGCTTATTTTGTACAAATAACACGACTGAGTATGAAGCTTGCATCATGGGTCTAAATATGTAAATAGATTTAGGTGTGCAAGAATTAATTGTGTTGGGAGATTCTGATTTGCTTATTCGACAAGCTCAAGGCGAATGGAAAACTCGAGACCTCAAGATCCTTCCATACAGACAATGTGTGGAATATCTTAGCAAAAGATTCATGTACATCGAGTTTAGATACATTCTCAGGTTTCATAATGATTTGGACGATGCCTTGGCTACTTTAGCCTCAATGCTTCCCTATCCTGGAAACACTTACATCACCCCATTACAAATTCAAATTCGGGACCAACATGGCTATTGTAATACAGTGGAAGCAGAACCTGATGGTGAGCCATGGTACTCAGACATCAAGAATTTTTTGAAGACAGGGAGATGCCCCTAACATTCTAACAGAAGACAAAAAATAACTATTAGACGTCTGGCTAATGGTTTCTTTTTGAGCGGGGATGTTTTGTATAAACGAACTCCGAATTTAAATTTATTGAGATGTTTGAATGCTGAAGAAGCCAAGAAAATTATGAATGCAGTGCACGCTGGGGTATGTGGACCACACATGAACGGATATGTCCTTGCAAAAAAGATACTCTGGGCGGGGTATTATTGTCTTACCATGGAAAGAGATTGCTTTCACTTTGTGAAAAAATGTCATCAATGTCAATCCATGGAGATCTCATTCATTCACCTCATTTAGAGTTGCACCCCATGGCTGCTCCTTGGCCCTTTGTTGCATGGGTAATGGATGTAATCGGACCAATTGAGCCAAAAGCCTCTAATGGACATCGATTCATTTTGGTTGCAATTGATTACTTCACCAAATGTTTGGAGGCGATAACTTTCAAAGCAGTCAATAAGAAGGCGGTCGTGGATTTTGTTCATTTAAACATTATTTGTCGATTTGGTATCCCAAGAGCTATCATCACAGATAATTCTGTAAATCTCAATAGTAATCTGATGAAGGAGGTATGCGAGCAGTTCAAAATTGTGCACCACAATTCTACTCCATACAGACCAAAAGCCAACGGAGCTGTGGAGGAAGCCAACAAAAATATCAAAAAGATTCTTAGAATGATGGTTCAAGGCACTAGACAATGGCATGAGAAACTGCCTTTTGCACTTTTAGGATATCGCACAACAGTGCGTACCTCGATTGGTGCAACTCGTTCTTTGTTGGTGTATGGAACTGAGGCTGTGATTCCAGCAGAAGTCGAAATTCCATCTCTTCGAATTATTGTCGAGGCTGAAATAGAAGATACTGAATGGGTCAAAACCCGACTAGAGTAACTCGCATTAATAGACGAGAAACGATTGGCGGTTGTCTATTTTGGTCAGCTTTATCAGCAAAGGATGGCTCATGTATACAACAAAAAGGTGCACCCAAGACACTTTGAAGTAGGTCAACTGTTCTAAAAGCGCGTTCTCCCGCACCAAGAAGAAGCCAAGGGAAAGTTTGCCCAAAATTGGCAAGGTCCATATCTTATCAAGGAACTATTGTCCTAAGGAGCCCTGCACCTTACTGATGTGGAAGGAAAAATCACAGGCATAATTGTTAATGCAGATTCAGTCAAAAGATACTACATCTAATGCATTTTAAGGTTCTGCGACAAGTTTGGGGTTGAAAGAACAAACGCACCTCTTCACAAAATAAAAAAAAATCTCATTGAAATTTCTGAACTACGTTTGACCTGATTCTGAAAAAATATGTAGGCAACCCTTTAGGGGTTCGATCATATATATATATATATAAAATCAATTTTCCAATATTTTACAGAAAACTGGGCATTGTTTTAGTTTTTTTTCATTTAGAATAATGTCAGATTGTAATTCTGTTTATTCTGGAAACCGACTTTTTGGAAAAATCTGAAAATGATATTAATCATCAAAGGCAACATCGGAAAAAAAAGAGGAGAGAGAGAGAGAGAGTCTTATTGGTGAAAACCTTCATAGGCATCATAAGACGAAAAAAATAATAATAAAATCTTATAGGTGAAAATCCTACGGGCACTTTAAGATAAAGGGAGAGAACATCACGAATAAAATCTGCAAAGATGATCATTTCTGGACACATCTGCATAAAGGGTACACAGATCAATTGACGATGACTCAGATTTTGAGAACTAAAATAAACTCAAACGGATCAGGGGGCAAGTCCAAGTGCATGTCATGGTTCAATCAAAGTCGACATATGCCTCCAGATAAGTTCTCTTACTCATTTTTAAAGGAATATCCTTCATTAAGTTTATAGTCTTCTTCATCCAATCTTTCCTACTCTTAAGTTGATATTTTTATTTTATTTTTTTTCTCTCTTCTCTTTTTGATATAATCTCTTGACAAAATAAAGTAAAGAGTGCAAAGCTTACTACGGGTTCCCAAAAGTAAAGCTGAGTATCTGAGTTGACAAGCCATTGACCAAGGACTAAAAACACCTCAGATCTTCACTGAAAATTCATGAAGGTCATCATTTTTTGGGACATCACTCGCACCATGATATTTGGTAGTACCAAAAGATCAAGGCCCCTGGTTAACAAAGAGGGAGCTTCAAAGGTTGCTTAACCAAGGAGTTGTAGTAGAGTTGGAGAAATTGGTAGTGAGTACGGTCAAGTCGTTGGAGAACCAAGGCCACAAACCAACCACCATTTTAAACTAACAATTTTCTCTTTCATTTGATCAACACAGAAAGAAAAAAAATGCAGGGTTACAAGTCAAAAGGAAACATCACAAAAAGGAAGATCTCCAAAGTCTTCAAATGTTTGGTGTTTCATCTCATTCTACTCGCATTTTGCCTATCAATGCGAGAGTTTCGGAAAATATGCTCCAATCTGAATTTCGTGCAATACGCACACGTCCTTTATTCATGGGCAATATGCACCATCCTTTGTTCATGTGCAATACGCACCTGTCTGAATTTCGTGCAATACGCACCAATCTGAATTCCGTACAACAAGCACACATCCTTTACTCATGGGCAATACACACCATCCTTTGTTCATGTGCAATACACACCTGTCTGAATTTTGTGCAATACGCACCAATCTAAATTTCGTGCTACAAGCACACGTCTTTTATTCATGGGCAATACACACCATCCTTTGTTCATGTGCAATACGCACCTGTCTGAATTTCGTGCAATATGCACCAATCTGAATTCCGTGCAACAAGCACACATATTTTATTCATGGGCAATACGCATCATTCTTTGTTCATGTGCAATACATACCTGTCTGAAATTCGTGTAATATGCACCAATCTCAATTTCGTGCAACAAGCACACATCCTTTATTCATGGGCAATACGCACCATACTTTGTTCATGTGCAATACGCACCAGTCTGAATTTCGTACAATACGCATCAATCCGAATTTATGTGCAGTGCGCACCAGTCCTTATTCACATGCAATACAGATCAATTCTCTATTCATAGGCATTACGCACCATATGCATATCTGGAGCAATACGCACTAACATTCATAGGTTATACACAACCTATTCACACTTTGGGGATACATCCAATCTTAGGACAATTCGTCTTATTTGGAACTCTCAGGGCAACACGCCTCACTTAACATATTCATTCTAGGGTTATACTTCCTAGTTCAAGATTCTCATATGTTTTCTTCTTTTCTAAAGGAAACATATTCTTCATGGGTTCTTCATTTTGTGATCTTGAGTTTTCAGTTTCAACAACCAACTCAAGTTAAAACATGCACTTAAGAATGATCCACCAGCCGCCAAAACAGCATGAAGATCGATCTCAAAGATAATGCACAGAGCAAGTGAAAGATCTAGACAAGATCCTAAGAAGATACATCAATTAGGGATCTTGTAACATTTATAATATAGAGAGACATAGTTCTCTAACTTTTTTCTTTGTAACTATAGGCAGTAGATGATGACAAGCAATATGAAGCAATCTTTTAGCCGCCTTTTCTGATAGTTTAGACTATCGAAGTTTCTCGAACTACACTGATCTGATTTGATTCAATCAAGGATATGTATGCAACCTCTGAATCAAGGTTCGGTCATCTTTTCTAAAATGGCTTCATCGGAGTTTGAAACAGTAAAAAATTAGCCACTTCGTTCACTTTCTTTGCTTGAAAACTCTTCATGTTTTCAAGCAAAGAGGGGCATGCTGTGAACACCTAATTTTTGACGTGTTTATTTTACTCCTATAATATTTTAGTAAGGAATTTAATTTTTATTTGCATTTTTGTGTATTTGTTTTTATTATTTTAATTGGCTCAAATGATCCAATTTTGTTTAAATTGGGCTGATTTAGATCAATTTTGATGGCCCAATTGATCTTGACCCGGTCCATAGAAATGGTCAAGATTGAATCTCAACCATTCATGATATTTAGATCCAAGGGATATTATTGGACCCAAACAAAAATACAAAACTCCAAAAAATAAGCATTTTTTTAGATTTTTTTTCTTTCTTCTTTCCCTTACTACCATGCCGCCGGCCGGCCACCGCTACCGCCACCACTGCCCGGTGGCCACCACTTTTTTGGCTGGAAAAATCTTTAAAATTTTACCATCTTTTCCTTTCACCCTCCTCTACCTAAATCTACAAACCTTTCATCCATATCTATAGCCAAACTCCGTAGATCTAAGGAAAACCAAATATGAATTTTTACTTTTTTTTCCTTAGATTTATAAAGTTCCGGCCATTCCCATTCCAAATCCTTTACATAAATGTGTAGAGCTCTTCAAGGGCTATCATTTGATATAAATTTTAAGTTCAAAATCCGTAAAAAAAAAATTCGGCAAAGTTTTCCGGCGACCTTCATTTACCCGGAAGTTATGTCAATCTTTTCCCCCTCTCAATCTTTATCCAAATTCATCATTATCTTTTTTCGTTTGACCATATAAGTCGTTTGATGTCGGATTTGTGTTATTAATGTTCTTTAAGTTTATCATGTTGATGATTTGCTTGTAGTATTATTATTATTTATTTTTTTTATTTCGTTTTTTTATGTTTATTATTTTTTATTTATTTTTTTTACTTTTTTTCTGCATTATTTTGTTGTGTTTGATCTTTAAAATTGTTTAGATGTTTAGATTTTGTGTTAGTGGGTCAATTCGTTTGGGTCTTGATGAAATAGGGTCAACATTTGGGCCTATTTTAGATTTTGTCAGATGGCCCATCAACTATTATTCAAACAATGAATAAAAGAAATTGGTCATCTACATGACATTTGAGCCTATTATTTTCTGATGACTCATTTAACTATATTCAATTAATGAATAAAGTAAATGGATCATCTAAAAGGGCAAATGAATCATTCAATTAATCTGATTTTTCTTAAAACAAAAATTAAAAAAAAATCTATTGGCCATCTTGGGTGCCACCTTGGGAAAACAAAGAGTCCAACGCATGCACTGGGTCTTAAGTTTTCAAGAAAAGTGGGAGGTTTGATATTATCACCTATTTAAACCCCCTTCTTTTTCCAAAAGAGGAGGAGGAGGAAGAAGGGGAAAAAAAAAGATAGAAAGAAAATTGCAGGAAAAAAAAAGTTAACATATTTTTCTTGGATTGTCTTGGGAATTCAATTGAATTTGCTTCTATTATTTGCTTGTCATCAACTCTAGATATTTCTTTTTACATTTCAATGTAATCTTGAACTAATGTTTATGTTCTTTTTTATGTTTTTTTTTTGTTTGTGAAAAATTGTTGATTTTTTTTTGCCAAGTTTATATTATGATTCTCGTATGATTATGTTTATCCTTATTTTACTTAGTTTGTATATTGTTATTATTTTATTATTCTATAGTGCTTCTCATATGATTGTGTTTATTATGATGTACATATGTATTATTAATCATATTTAGTTTAAGTTTTAGCTTTAGTAAGTAAAAAAAAAGTAAATAAATAAAATATAACAACGCAATTTTTTTAGGTTTTTGGTAACTTTCTTCTTTGAAGAATGAACTTAAGAAAAAATAAAAATAAAAATGTAAAACTACTCATTTTTGCAAAAGGGTTTAATCTGGTCATTTTTGCAACAAAAGAAAAATGTAAATTTGGTTATTTCTTCAAAAAATGTAAATCTGGGTATTTCTGCAAAAAATGAAAATGTGGTTATTTCTGCCAATAAAAATCTGGTTATTTCTGCAAAAAAAAATGTAAATATGGTTTTTTAAAAATAAAAAATTAAAAAAAAATCTATTAAATAAATATTTGAATTGATTATTAAAATAAAAATACAAATTTGACTAACTTGACTTAATAATCCAACAATTAAAAAAATTGCTATTTTGCAATCTTCTATTAAATAAGTCAAGGTAGTCATTTTTTTTTTATATATATATATATAAAAAAAAAATTGTTACCAAGTTATTTCTTAAATTTTTATCAGTATATATATAAAAAAAAAACATAAAAAATTAAAACTAGTATATCATTAGTTTAAAAGAGTGTTTAATTTGTAATTTTGTAAAAGTTTTTTTTTTTGTTTTTCTTCTTTTGTTGTCATTGTCTAGCAGTAAAACTTAATTTTTTTTCTTTTGATAAAACCATAAATATAAATGCTAGAAATTTTTTAATAAATAAATAAATGCTAATCATTTCTTGGTTTATATGTTGCACCATTTTCTTTTATTCATTCTTATCATTATTTTTTTTTTAAAATTGAGTAATTAATTATTGTGTTTTTTTAAAAAAATAAAATAAAACTTCAAATACCATCATGTGTTCTGTTACGATCCTTGGTGTGTATTCTTTTATAAAAAGAAGGGTCTTGTGTGCGGTTACGCTCTTAGGACAATCAGTTTTTTTTCTTAAATAGTAATTAATACACTTTTTCCCCTTTTATCCAAATTAAATAAATAAATTATTTTAGCCAAATATAAGTTATTAAAGCGACCATGCTAGAACCACGGGACTCGGGGGTGCCTCATACCTTCCTCCGGTCAATAGAATTCCTTACTCAAACTCTGTTTTTCGTAGACCAAAACAAAAAAAAAATTATTTTAAACTAAGAACTATCTGGTGACTTGAAACACCTAAAAAACTCGATTCCAAGTGGCGACTCTACAAAAAAAGAATTAAAAAAAATCCGTCATATCCTCAACAATTGTAAAAAAATAAAATAGGTGTGACAAGTACCTGATAATTTTTTTCCTTTATCTTATGACTCCATAAAACATATCATATAAACAAGTATAACTTACATCAATACCATAGTGTAAAACCTAAATTACCGTATATCCCTATTATTTTTATAATTACATAAATCTCATATTTTTTAGACATTTTAGATACATAATTAAGGATCCGGATACATTATTGTTGATACATTATGTATCAATCAGTTGCACTTATTAAGAAAAAAAATTGTAAAATCAATTTAAAATCTCATAGTATCCATTTGTTCCACTAATTAAGGGAAAAAAACTGAAAATTAAATTAAGATTCCACAAATTACGTTATTCCATTCAAAATTATTATCAAGAATTCAAAATCATATAGTGTAACAACCCAAGAAAATCAAAAAATTAAATTTCTTCTTCTTATTCATCGTTCTCTCTGTTTCATAAAAAAAATATGTCAAAATTTTGAAAAGCGGGATGAGTTATGAAGGATTGAATGGAATTGTTGTTGGACAAACGATTTCTTTTGTAAATCTTCAAGTTCATCGAATATCTTTTCGATTTTGATTCAAGATTATCAAAAATTTTGAGATTCTAAATTCTTCTCCAGTCATTGAAGATCCTTTCCATTTTGATTCAAAATTGACGAAAACTTTGAATTTCAAAATTATTCTCCTAGTTCATTGAAGATTCTTTCAATTTTGATTAACAATTATCAAAATTTTCGAGAAGATACATCATGAAGATCATTTCAATTTAAATTGATAAGTGTTGTATTTCTACTAGGTACACTAAATAAGAAAGTGTTGCCCATAAAATTTTAGGTTTGAGATCAATACATTATTATTTGGCAACTGTTATGTTACAGATACATTTAGTATAAATTAAATTTACGTATTATAACTAAAAAAATTAGTGCATGATATATTATTATTTATGTATGTTCTTTTGTTTGAGATCATAAAGATCCTTTCGATTGAATTGATAAATATTATATTTTTACTAGATACATTAAATAAGTAAGTGTTGCCCATAAGATTTTAAGTTTGAGATCGATAGATTATTGTTTGGTAATTGTTATGTATAAGATACATCTAGTATAAATTTGAATTTACGTATCATAACTAAAAAAATAGTGTTTGATACATTATTATTTATATCTGTTATTTTATTTGAGAAATACAACACTTTAAATTTTTTTAAACATACATTATAGTAATTGTTTGAGATCGATACATTATTGTTTGGTAATTGTTATGTATCAGATACATTTAGTATAAATTTGAATTTACGTATCATAACTAAAATAAGCGCTGGTACATTAATCGTTAAGTAAGATACATTACATTTTATACATGATACATTAATCTGATATGTGAGATACATTAATCTGATACGCTGATACATTAATTTAATGCACAAAAATGAGGGATTTTGAAAATTTGTAAAACAATAGATTTAAAGCTCGAGCATGTGTCCTTCCTCGATTTCTTCACTTACAAATGTATCACGAATATAATTTGATATTGTGTACGGAAACATATTCTTCTAAATTTGAATAACCATAGAAGATACATAACAACACTTGATACATGATAAAATGATACATTTGGTAGAGACTACTTCTTTTCATTTCACAATGTAGTTTCACCAGCAAAAGAGGATTTCCTAAAACTGATTTTTTTGCAAGAAACAATATGATTACATCATATCTTTTACCTTTCCCTTATGCATATTGTGAAGGTGAAAATGGAGGAGAATCCGGTAATTCTTCGGAAAAAATTATAAAGCGAAAACTTGAGTTGTTTTGAAAAAATTTGTGGAGAGATATTACTGAAAATAGAGAAAATTAAATCTGAAAATTAAAAAATGAAGGAAGTAAAGATTTAGGGAGTGAAAATATGAAGAGATAGAGTGAGTAAAAATAGGAAGAGGTTGAGGGAGTGAAATAAGGAGTAAAAATAGAAAGAAAAAACGTGTGTAACTCTATGTATCTGGAACAATGGGTTTGAAAGGAAAAAGAGGGATTTTAGATTTTTTTTAAATGACAGGGAATAATAGAAATTATGGAAAATAAAGATGTGTATATAGGTAATTTATCCTATAAACAATGTATTTATTAAAACTATTTAGATAAAATTTCTAATGAGTTCATCTGAGTTACTTATCAGTTAGTTTTAAAATGGGTTGAACTAAACAAATCAAAATGAGCATAATTAAAGAAATATGTGGGTTGTTAATATGTCGAAATCTAAAAGAATCAAGCAGATCTTAATTTTATGGGTTAGTTTTGTCATCTCTATGAGCCACATGAATTGAGATTAGAAAAGTTTACATCATATAATATACATATTATATATATATATAATTAATATGTAATTTTATATAGAAGCACAAGTTACACATTTAACTGAATAATCATAATAGTAACCGTCACTAACCAAATATACAATTTTTTACTCATATATAACTTATGTCATTTTCAATCTCCTCAATTATATAGGTCCCATAAGACTTCTTCGTACTATCATATTATTAGACCTAAATCTTGCTTAAAGAGAAACCAAATATTGCACAAATTTTCACTCTCATGTCAATATAATTTAGTATATAAAGTAAGATATTTAATTATTTTTAGATTATCATATATTTAGACTTACTTAGGGTGTATTCGGTCTTTTAAAAAATATTTTTCAAAGTTTATAAGTGAATTCTTAATTATCTTAATGTGTTTGACATATAAACAAAAATATATTGTGATTTCAACAAATAATATGAAGACAAGTACTATATATTTTGTATTTATTATAATGTTCTCATACTTTAATTAACATTACACAAAAAAATAATATCGGCATGCTTAGAAACCTGTATGAAACCAAATTTGAATTCAAAATAGTTACTAAATTAACTTGGGAGTAACACATTATTTTCAATTTGGAGTAATAATTTGGGTTCACAAATTTGGTCCAAACACTATTTAAGATATTTCTACTAATAATTAATCCTAGATCCTTAGATAAGTAGTTGTGGTGGTGATTAGAAACTTGAACATACTAATTAATGATGAAAGTTGTATCATCAAGTAAAGTCATTATCTCATCATCATTCAAGCTCAACAACTTAGAAAATGAAGGTTTTTGTGGAATGCCAAATGAGCCATCGACATTGTTCTCCATTGGCATTGATACACCCATTGAGGGGATAAACGTCGAAGGGTCTATTTGTGGTGTCGTTGGAGGAAACACTAAATTTAGTCCTTGTCTAATTTAGTGTTTCCTCCAACGGCACCACAAGTCTATTGAGGGCATAAACGTCGAAGGGTCTATTTGTGGTGTTGTTGGAGGGAACACTTAATTTAGCCCTTGTCTAATTTAGTGATTCCTCCAACGGCACCACAAGTCTATCCTTCGAGGAATATCCCCTCAATTAGTGCATCAGTGCTAATGGAGGTTAATGACTCATTTTACATTTTATGGAGTCCTTCATTTTTTGAGTTGGTGAGCTTAAATTATGATGAGGTGATAACTTTACTTGATGATATGTCTTTCGACATTAAAATGTTCAAGATTCAAATCACCACCACAACTACTTATAAGGATTTAGGATTAATTATTAGTATAAATGTGCGTACTTTGGTTTCATATAGATTTCTAAGCATCATACTAATATTTTTTTGTGTAGTACTAATTAAAATATTTTGCAAAGCTTATAAGTGAATTCTTACTTATCTTAATGTGTTCGACACATAAACAAAAAATTATCGTGATTAGTATTGTTGTCATGCTTAGAAATCTATATGAAACCAAAGTAAAGACATTTCTACTAATAATTAATCCTAGATCTTAGATAAGTAGTTGTGGTGGTGATTTGAAACTTGAACATATTAATTAATGTCGAAACTTGTATCATCAAGTATACTTTTATTATCTCATCATCATTCAAGCTCAACTACTCAGAAAATGAAAGATTATGTGAAATGCCAAATGAGCCATCAACATTGTTCTCTATTGGCATTGATGAACTCACTGAAGGGATAATCGTCAAAGGGTCTATTTGTGGTGTCGTTGGAGGAAACACTAAATTTTGTCTTTGTCTTATTTAGTATTTCCTCCAACGGCACCACAAATCGATCCTTGGACGAATATCCTCTTAATGAGTGCATCAGCGCCAATGAAGGTTAATTACTCATTTGACATTTTACGAAGCCCTTCATTTTTTGAATTGTTGAGCTTGAATTATGATGAGATGATAACTTTATTAGCTTTTGACATTGAAATGTTCGAAGATCCAAATCACCACCACAACTACTTATAAGGATCAAGGATTGATTATTAGTAGAAATGTATGTACTTTGGTTTCATATAGATTTCTAAGCCTGACAATAGTATTTCTTTTTGTGTAATATTAGTTAAAATATGAGAACATTATAATTAATAAATACAAAATATACCGTTCTTGTCTTCATGCTTTTACCGTCAATCCTTTCTCTCTATCTTAAAACCCTTCTTTCCTTTCTGATAGTTTCATTAATAGAACTTATTAAACAGATTTTTATCGAAATATTTCCTAACATTGAGTCAATTTTCGTTAAGACGTATGTGGAAAATTCACATGTTTTAAGTAGTGAATTGACCATTATCATTATTGTCCTCCCCTTTCATCCATTTACGTGTCAATTTGATATATGTACGTACAATATTCAAAAATTATTTTTGTTTCCTTTTGAACTTTGGCCATTTTCAAAAAGTCATTTATTATTTGCATTATTGAACTCCACGTGTCTACTTACCAGCGAGTTAACTAAATAGAATGCATATATGATATAAGAACAAACTAATTAATTTAGTCGTACCCAGCGGTTTAAAAATGCGGGGGCGTGAGGTGAGGCGTTTTATACGGTATGGGGCGATGTGTAAGCCTTGAGATAGGGGGGGGGTAAGTCCCATGGATCTACCGGGTGTAGTTGCATGTATATTCAATTTGAAAGTTTTAAAACTAATAAAATAAGCAAAAGTAAACTTTTCAATAAATTATGATTTTTATGTGAGATAATTATTAATATTTAATAATGAAGAGAAAAGGAATATCATTATTATTTGAGAAATATCATTACATTAATAATAAAAATATGATTTCAAGCAAAAAAAAAAAGATTAAAAACACCCAGACGTATATTTTTACACCCAGGGCCTGCGTCTCAAATATTAGAACTTATACCTTATGAATCTACATTTTTAATTTACGTCTCAGAGTGTTTTTGATATATCCCATCCCGAAACTCGCCCCAAATATGTTTTTGAAAACATTGGTTGTACCCAATATTCTCACTCTTAAATTAAGAGCTATTTAAGCTAGGCAAATGGTACTCCTATTTAGAGTTGTCAATATGGGCTAGCCCACCCCATCCGGGCTAACCCATACATGCTTTCACATTTTACGGGTCAGGTCGGGCTAGTCCATTTTTGGCGTAGGCCAGAAAATGGTCGGTCCAACCCACAAGTACGTGGGCTACAGGCTTGACGGGTCAGCCCACTTCTTTTATAAAAATATATATTTTTATAATTATTAAATTATAATTTTAAATATTATCATAAATATCGACAAAACAATATTACATTATGTTAATGTTAGTACTTGTTAATCAAATCAAAATAAAATTATTTTTATAATATTTATTAGGGATAATTTCAGAGACCTCCATGTTTCGCCTATTACGCTCACCTCCCCTTTGGTTTACGATATTATGTCTATCTCCCTTATTTTCATTTACTTGTGACCATTCTTTAAACCTATTTAAAATAAATATAAATTAATATAGATTTGACAATTTTACTCTTTTTATATAAATTTCTTCTTATTAATAAATATTATATAAAAAATAACTCATTTAACAAATACTTTAAAAATAATTTAACACAAAGACTTGTTTTTTTAATCCAACAAAGATCAAAGTCTTCAACTAAGTTAACCCACATTTTCACCACATATTAACTCTTTATCTCTATTTCACCTTTACCAATTTACGTAAAAAAAAATCCCACTGTAACCTATCATTTTTCGGTAACAATTTCTTCAAATAGAAGACAAAATTGAACTTCCCAAGAAAGAAATTCGTTAAGAACGATAAGACTTTGTTCTAGTTAAACATTTACACGAGCGAAGAAGAAACATGATCCAACGAATAAAGATAAATCATTTAAAATTAGATCTAAACATTCATGTATAACGGTAAATTTGTCAAATCTAAATTAATTTATATTTATTTAAAGAGGTTTAAAGAATGGTTACAAGAAAATGATAATAAGGGAGGTAGACGTAATATCGTAATCCACAGGGAAGGTGAGTGTTATAGAGCGAAGCCTGGAGGGAGGTCTCTGAAATTATTTCTATTTATTAAGTTTTTTTCAAAGTAAAAGTATAAATATATAAATAAAAATATTAACCTAATTATTTTGAATTTGGACTCTCTTTAATTTTAAATTTTAATATTATATTATATTTTTTAATTAATTATTATTGGCCCACGGGTCGGCCCTACCTATATTTCTCAAACCCATCAAATCAATAGACTTATTCAGGCCGAACTAAAAAGCTCCTTTCTTAAATGGGCTTCAAAAATCATAATCCAACCCAATTAAATCTCGAGTTAGGCCAGATCGGCCCAACGGGCTAACCCAATTAAATCTCGAGTTAGGCCAGATCGGCCCAACGGGCTTAGCCCATATTGACGGCTCTACTCCTATTTATTATTCTTGAATAAAATGCATGTGCTTTTATTATATGTTTTGTTTCTTGGTATTGATATTAATTTTGATGTTGTAGGGAGTACTACTTTGTGAAGGACAAATGGTATGGATGATAATAAACTTGAAGGTATATTTAAAATATTGAAATTTCATGTTGTCTTGATCTTCTTATTTTTTATATTTATATTAAAATATTGATTAATTTGAATTCTCATTATTACATAAGATTAAGTTAAGAGAGAAGCGTTTTTCTAGATTTTTTTATATATATTTAACTCGAATTGTTTGATTAAAGAAAAAAAGAATAATCCTTATCGATGAATTTCATTAGTGGTGGAAGGGAATTTATCTAAATCGGTAAAGTTATTTTTTAATTTTTTTATGTTTATATAATAAATATTAAATTTTTAATTAGTGAAAAGCCTTGGGTGGTATGGGTGGGGTGGTTGATGGGATGTAAATTCTTATAAAAGAAATACTTAATCATGAAATCTATAGAGAATTTTTGTACAGTTTTAGTGTATAAATAAGAATATTTTCTCTGATATAAATTACTTTTAGAATTCAACAATCTCTTCTATTATAAATTTGACATACTAATTATTTTAGTTGAAATCCTACCGAAGGAAGAAGAGTATTATAGGTAAAAACTCAAATTATCATCGTAAAATATTAAGACTAAAGAATATTTGTTGCTGTGACAATCAAAGCAGTAAAATAAGATATAAATGACAATACAAAATTTGTTTCAATGCCAAATAACTAGTCATTAAGAATATTCAACAATAATTAAATCTCTATATCAAATAACTAGTCATTAAGAATATTCAACAATAATTAAATCTCAATTATAGAGACATATATTTGGACTACTAGAAATATTCAAAGATGATTGATATTTATTAAGACAGAATGACCTGGGGATCTTTATACTTGGCTCCGTTGTTAGTTGGATTCTTATATTTACGATTTTGTCAATTGAATTCTTAAACTCACTAATACACAATATTTTAAACCCCTTTCTTATTATTTGTATGTGAGTATAGTACAATCACTTACACATAAAATTCCACGTCATTTTGTAAAATTTTATGTCATTTTTAATGCCACATAAGAAATTAAAAGCTAAAAGTAATTTAAAAAAATGATAAGTTTGCACATTAAATTTTACCATATCATGTTCTTCATATTTGTTCATAATTGAGCACTAAATTCATGTCAGATTGGTCTAATTCTTCCTATTTAATATGAGTTTTTTTTTACACTAAAATCTTACCAATTTTAAATTAATTTCATAATTTCACATAACTCATTTGTTATTCTTCAAGCTTCTTCGTGAAATTTTTCTTTGAATATACATCATTACTCTTCAAGATTTTAAAATCATCTAAACTTCAATCTTTAACAATTTTTTTTTTTTAAAATTCAGATTTTATTAGTGTGTAATCGACCAAAATTCATAAAGAAGACTTAAAGAAATTAAAATGATTGAGATAAGAGATTTGGTTAGGTGGAATGAGGGATGGGGGCAAGTGTTAAGAAGAAGGAAGAATGAGAGGGTGAGGGTAGGGGCTGAAGGAAGAAGAGAGTTGCAGGTGAGG
Source organism: Solanum chilense (assembly GCA_032847665.1). Lineage (NCBI taxonomy): Eukaryota > Viridiplantae > Streptophyta > Magnoliopsida > Solanales > Solanaceae > Solanum > Solanum chilense. The sequence continues at coordinate 55,293,828 of CM064965.1, forward strand.
TAGTGGGGTGGGATTGGGGCTGATGGGTTGATTTTTTATTTTTTTTAAAATTTAAATTATTTTTAATAATTTTTAATATAAAAAATATATATTCACTTGCAGCGCGTGCATTCAATTATTTTTCCATCTCAGTAATATTATTCCCACATAAGTTCAATCAAAGGTCAAATGTGTTTAAAATATTATGTTTTTAGCGTTCGTTACTTTTTATATATAGTAATTGTTGAACAATCTTGAATACTAATAAAGGAAGATAGCTCAATGCTTGATACTGTTCAAAGTCGCCTCGAGGGGTGTGGGTTTGAGCCTAGACTAAGGTGTTCTGTTGACCAGCAAGGTTTTATTATGTTACTTATTCTAAAGTATGAACACCTTTGACGAAAATTTTGACTTGTTACAACAGTCATAGTCGTACATGAATGATTAATATTTTATGAAATTGATGAATATAAGAATCTTAATACTCTACAACTGCCTTCTTGGTAACTGTACAGTAATTCAACACCCAAAAGCTAAATGAAAATATGAAAAACTTAGGTTGGTAGTGTTGCTTGATGAGTAAGATGCTACAATGAAAATGGCTTGGTGTACACATCAAATGGTTCATTTGCTGTCAATTGTGGCTCCTGAAACAAAAGATGATAACAACAATTTTGACATCAAAACATTGATTTGAAATAACTAGACATTTATGTTTCAAACATTTGAATTAAACGAACATATTTCGTTTGGCAAAAGGTATGTACCTGTCTCGTTCCAATGCCAGCACTTCCTCCGGTAATCAGCATAGTCAATAGAGATGTCACAATGCCACCTCCTACACCATTATCAGAACTGCGAATGGCAGATCTCATTGCATTTAGAATACCTCCATATGTAGTTCCTTTTCCTTGCTCGATTGCTTGGATGAAGGAAAACGTCATTGCACCAGTTGAAGTGACCTTGGACAAATTCTGCAATCAATCAGAAGGTTCATTTAATCGGCTTAGTTAGATTGATTTAGTCGGATAAATTTCAATATCCCTGATTCAAAAGTTGAGATGATGCAGGAATTTTACATCCGTATCAGCAGAGATTTGATCATCATCACAACCGCTGAAGGATATGACCTCTCCCCCACTTGTTCCTTTCCATTCTCCTGATCGAGGACGATGATCTTCCCATACATATCGTCCAGTCCTGTAACCAAAGGACATCAAATATCATATAATAGGGCATTAAATGGTCTTGAAAAGGTTATACTGAGAGAAGCAACAATAACAACATACTTAGTATACTCAGTAGAGTGTACGCAGACCTTACCCCTACCTTGGCAGGTAGAGAGGTTGTTTCTTGAGAGACACAATCTAGCATAAGGCAAAAAAGTACGTAATGCTGCAGACCTGTCCATCCTACAAAGAAACGGTAGGTCAAGCATAGTACCACTGTGACAAGCATCTATAATAGCATGAAGCTTAGCTCCACGCGGAAGAGGCCTAACAAGTGTTGCATTAATTTCATCATCAACAATCATTCCTTGGGTTTCAAAATCCAACGGACAAAGTGTTTCATCGAACCCATCAACTTCATCTCCGGTGTAATTTCTTTGTTGTGAACCATGACCAGAATAATGAAACACCAGAGAATCCCCTGCTTGACAACCTTGCACAAGCCAGTACATCGCCATTCTTATGTTATGTTTTGTCGGTATTCTGTATGGATCCCTCTCTTCTTCTGAAAGTTTACTTCCACAGGGCAATGGACATATCAGAGTTAGGACTAGTTAATAGTGAGTCCATCTATATTACTATATAAAATGAGAACATGCAATGGTATATAATTAAAACACAAAACTTATTGATCTAAATCCTCACTCCTCATCACATCTCCTCGCAAAAATTAACACAGAATCAAACTAGGTATATATGACATAGCCTTTACGAATTGTTCACGAGACATCAAACATCAGAGCAAAAAGTAACACTGAGCCACCACGTACAAAGCATCGCGAGTATTTTACTGTCTTGGGGAAGCTTGTACAATATTTTCCGATTGTAAAGTCATGAAGTTAAGTAGCAAATGTGATACACTTATTTTTTTTTTCCATTAATGATGGAGTTATGCATAATAGTTAACTACACCAGACACCAGCTGCTTGTTCCAGCATTTTCATTAACACACTCTTTTGGATAAAGCTGTGATTGTCACATAAAGGTGTGAAGAAAGAAAAACAAAGGCATATTGAGTATACCTTTTAAGAAATTATTTTATCAAAATGATATTCCCTCTGTCTCTTCAAGTTATTCCTTCTGTCTTTCTTATGCAATACTAATCACAGTTTTAGAAGAAAAATTGATAATGAAGCATACTTCATATGGGATGAACTAAGACAAAAAAACATAAAACTAGGGGTGGCAATTCGGCGGGTTGGATTAAATTTGGACAGATCATAATGAGTTAAAGACAATAATCGGGTTAAGATATAATCCAATCTAAATTTACTTGGTTCAAAATGAGTGAGATAATGGGTTATATATCAGGTCAAAACCCAACCCAACCCAATTTATACTGAGCTTAATTGTTTTATATGTTCTTTTAAACTATTTTAGTATCTAATAAAATTATTCTCTTTCTTTATTATCACTATAATAAAAATTGCAATAAAAAGATTTTCAAAAATATTTTGACAAGATTTGTCCTAAGCCAATTCAGCTACAAATCAATCTAATTTTTTATGGGTTAAAATGTGTTGAGCTAACGAATATACGAATCAATAACCAATCCAAACTTCACCGGATTGAACGGATTAGACTAGTTGGGTTAGATTTTACCATCCCTACATAAAACTCTTTGTTAGACAATTTTTCGAATCCCTCTAATAGCTGGAGGTCATAAAGTTATCAAATGTAATTTGATCTCTTTGTTGAAAAAAGGGACACACTACGCATAATCAATAGAAAACTACGTCAGAATTGTAAATCAAAATCAGGATGAAACGAGTTCAAATTGATCGAAAAGAGTTAATACCAGTAAGCATGAGAATAGAGTCTTGAGGAAAGTTGAATCGATTGGTGAGCAAAAATTTCATACATTTAGCATCATTAATACATCCCTTCAGTTCATTCCTCGTATTCGTATACGAAATCCCTACAATCACCGCCCTCTTTCGTGACGATGAATTTTGACCGGAACTATAAGTAGATGGAGCAAGAGCAGGAGAAGGAGGGGGATAGTAGTGGTTATTGTAAGCGGAAGGGGGTGTTGGCGGAGCAGTGTGAGGATCAGCAATTAGTGTGATGGCTCTGCAGATGGCGCAGCGAATGGACTTTGCACCTGGTGGGAGTTGTAAGGGGGTGTGGCACTTAGAACAGTTGACAAGCATCATCATGTTTTTTTTTCTTCTTCTTGTTTCAATTAATTTGATAAATTGAAAATGGTATTGCTTTTATGAATTAATAATGGAATTGGTGGATTAAATTAAAAGAGTGTATTTATTTATTTATAGAGAAAAAAAATGAAATGAAAAAGAGAAGTGGGAGTTGGTAAGAAGGAGAATGGATGTGGAGACGAAGGCTCCGTGTTGACTTTCCTTCAGACTGCTACTCTCTACTCTACCCATAATTAGTTGATAATTTGAAAAAACACTTTCAGATTATTTGAACTTAACTTTAACCTCGTTTGTTGTTTGTATTAAAAAAAAATATAGTAATTGATATGTAGATATTTTTCGTAATAATATATTGGTGTCCTGCTGTCTAAAAATTAGAGTTTATATGCCCTACACTCTAACGGAAGACAAAATAAGAATACGTGACGCAATCTTATCTATCAATTCGATGTCAAGTCGGTGGATAAGTTTATGATATGTATATTTCATTAGTATCAAAAGTATATATGTTCTAGTTTTTTAAAGCAGAGGCATTAATATCCCTAAAGTGTGACAAAGGACATTTGCACATCATTTACGATAGTTTAAAAATATATTTATTATTTTTCCCAAAAAAAAAAGAGAAAAATGACTTGATATATCCATCGTTACAAAAGTAATTTATATATCTTTATTGAAAATATCATGTACTTGATCTTTTCACACATAAATTATTCTTTTAACTTTTTTGATTATTATTTTGGGTTTTTATTTTAATTCTTTAGTGTAAAAATAAGAGAGAGAAAAGGAGTGAAGGAAATGTAAATGGAAAAAATTGAAAATTAATAGTTGAAAAAAAATTAAAATACTTTTGGCAACTATACTTAAATTTAATTTTCCTATATATAAAACAAATATTGTGACATCTATAATAAATTTGACTATCAAACTAATAAATTCAAATTAGTGTATGAATAAAAATAGTTAAAAGAAAAAAAAATGTGAGGAGAACCACACATACCCCTACATGAATTTGATTTTAATAAAAAATAATTGAAAATTATTTTTTCAGTGGAGGATATATGTGAACCATTTGTATAATACTATGCACTATAACAAAAATGATTAAATATGTATTTTTAACCGCAATTGTCACTCTTTGTATATTTCCCTAAAGTCTTTAGCACGTTGGTACTAATGATACTTAACTAATGCCGATAAAGACTTTAACATTTCTTATTAATGTTAATATCTAATGCCGCTAAAAGTTATTATTATTATTATTATATATATATATATGAGTTACTTTTATAATGAGAAGTATATCAATTTTAAATAGCAAATTAAGAGTACATCAAACTTTTTTTCCTTAAAAGAATATCTTTTCAATTTATTTTTAAACAATAAAAATCCTTATGTGGTTGAAAATTGCCTTTAAATTATTGAAAATTACTCGATCTTACATTTATGTACGTAATGGTGGGTCTCAATCCTATGAACAAGTGATCGTACCTAACATATTTTTGTCCAAGTATAATAATGTATATATAAATTTATAACTCTTTCTATTTTAACTTCGTATGAACACTTATTCTAATAAAAATAATGTTTTTCTATAGTACGTAAAATAAAAATTATTTTCTGAAAATAGTCTAATTTCTGCATTTAAAGAAAGAAGATCAGATATATTTGGATAAAAAGACGTTAATTTTATTTTATTTCATTTTATTTTATATTATCATGTGATTTCTATGTTTAATTTATGACATATTTCGAAGATTTTTCGTAAGTGTCATCTTTTACTGTATGCAACTTAATTTAAAATTCCGCTATTTGGCAACTTGCAAATAGTCTCTGTACGCATTGCAGGCTAAAGTTCGTTTCATAAAATTTTGGATAATTTTAAACTCAAACTTAATTTGTGATTATTTAAAAATATATATTAATTTTAAATCATTTTTCTTTTCCAATACTTAAGTTTATTATTTTTTTTCTTAGCATTGACATAAAAGATAATAATTCTATTAAACACACCAAAAGAAAATGATTCTGAATGTTTTTTTTGTCACGTTGGACTGTCAAGTCAATAAATTTCAATGGCTTATGTAGATATTCATCAATTGTAAGAGGTGTTTTAAAAGATTTTATTGGAATTTGCCTGGGCAGGGCTCTAGCAAAACACTTTGAGACTCAAATGTGAGACTTAGTTTCATAAGAATTACGTCCTAAGCATCCGATTTTACGCCCTTAGCACGTCTAGCCTAATGCTCGGGACACCTAACAAATCTTACACAAATTATGTAATAAATTCTTTAGTTAACATTGTTGATTCTCATAATTTTTGAATAAATTGATACTCAATAGTTTCTTAATGGTATAATACACAAATGTATTTATGCCTTTCGACATTGGATATGCGCAAGTGATCACTTAAACTTGTATAAAGTTAAACAAGTAGACGCGTGAGTCTTACATGACAGAAACCACATAGGACACCACATAAGACAAAATCTGACATGTAGGATGTGATGTATGACATATGTGTCTATTTGTTCAATTTTATACAAGTTTAAGTGTCTACTTATGCACACTCAAAGTTGAAAGACATTAATATGATTTGAAGTCAAGTTAAAGGGTATATTTATGTATTATGTCTTTTTTTAATCTATAGAAATAAAAAGATTGAAAGCGACTCAAATACCAAATTGTAATATCACATATTTACTATCTGGTAACAATGTGAGGGTGATTATATATTGCGTAACAATTTCACTATCATTGTTTACTAAATTAATTTTTGGAAATGTCAATTATTCAATTTATAATTTATTCGTTTTATTTTTATTTTTAATCTAGAGAAAATTATATATAATGATAGATTAATAAATTAAATTAAATGTTATAACCACACTTTGATTTGATTGTACTCTATAGTAAATTGTTTGTCAATCACCTCTCTTCCTCAAACTCTCGCTTGTTACTCTCTCTCTCTCTCTCTTTTTTCTCGCTCCCTCTTGCTTTTATACAAATAAAAATGTTTAAAATATGTTTGTGTTTGTATAAAGTTAGAAAAAAATTATTTATATATACATATATTTTCTCTCCCCTCTCTCACAGCTCGCTCGCCACCCTCGCTTTTATCGTTTATAAAAACAGAAACGAAATGTATAAATTGTGTTTCTGTTTGTATAAAGCGAGAGAAAATTGTATATACACATGCAAATACATATATATTTGTTCTATACACTTAAAATTAAACAATACAAATTTTTTTCCTGCCCAATTTTCTTGTCTTTCTCGTTTTATACATACACAAATTATATAATTGATTTGTATACAACTGCTTTCTTTTGTATATATATAGTGAATTATACAATTGATTTCTTTGTGTATATATAGCAAATTATACGAATGTTTTTTCTTTTGTATATGTATAGCGAAATATACATATTTATGTTTGATATGGAGCGCAATTATGCAAACTTTGTTGTATCATACAAATACGAATTTTGTATTTGCTATTTGTGGAAGTTGCTCTTTAATTTATCATATACTCAAAGATTACGTTTAAGATACTATAAATTATTACAATTAATAATTTAAAATATTTAATTTTTAATTACAAATTTACGTAATATACTGTAATTAACAATCACAATAATTAATAACTTTAATTTTTTTTTTAATTTTTTTTTTATAGTTGACTCTTGAAATTTTATTAGTAACACATGAATTTGAATAGATGGAACAATATATATGATTGAAAGTTAAGAATACTATAAGTTATTCGGAAATGACGTTAACAACTTAAAATATTTTTAAAAAAACATAAAAAAATTAGTTGACTCTCCGAATTTCATTAGGGTAATTTGATAATTTAAAGTCTAATTTTGCTTTGTGGTTTGCTTTGATTGTTGGTACAATTTGCTTCGTAGTTGTGTACTTCGTGATTTTTCCTTTAAATTCAAATTCCGTGTTTTCGTTGATAATGTAATTTGATTCCGTACACAAATCCCATAAGATGCAATGTTTATTAATATTATACTTTATTCGTCTTAATTTATGTGTCATTTTTTAAATTTTGAGATTAAAAAAAGTTTATCTTTGATCGTTATTTTTATTTTATTTTAAATATTTTAAGTATTTTTAATTGTCAATTATATATTGTGACTTATGGTATTTTTTACTTAATTTACAAATATATAGATTTAATTTCAAAAAATTCAAAAATTCTATACGCAAATTTTCCATTAAAATTAAGTTATTTAACTTTCGAAAAAAAAAAATACAACATAAATTAAGACATGCAAAGTACTAATTTACTGATTTCTTTGTTATTGTGTTTGAAGAAAAAAATATTATATTGAACCCCATGCTAACACGGAAACATATTTAATATATATATATATATATATATATATATATATATATATATATATATATATATATATATATATATATATATATATATATATATATATATATATATATATATATATATATATATATATATAATCCTACCTATTGACGAGGCATAAAGTTAGAAAATGAATAAAAAGACTTAAAAAATTTATAGTCTCAGAAACATTAGACCTTCATGAGACTGTAAGAGTCTGTTTGGCTCAATTTAAAAGCTGGTCAAACTGACTTAAAAACTGGTTTTTGATTTATTTAGCTGTTTGACAATACTCAAAATAATTTATTTTAAGTTAAAAAAAATTATTTTAAGCCAAAAGTTAAAAGATGGGGTAGGGGTGTTTTTTTTTTAGCTTATAAACTGTTTTAAGTTGACCACATTTTTATCTTTTTGCCCTCAATATTTTTATACAATCTCCAAATTATCCACATAACCTAACATCTCTTTCTTCCATTTTTCTCTTTTCACGTTTGACATAGCAATTTCAGCACTTTTAACCAAACGCATAACTGCTTATTTTAAAAATAAGTTTCAACACTTTCAAAAGTACTTTTTTAAAGCTGCTTTTATTAAGCTCATCCAAACGAGCCCTAAGTCATTCATTGATCATTAGTGATAAAGACAACTTCTAAACCAAGCATGTCAGATAAATTAGATAAATTAGAATGAATACAATATTAAATAATGCATAACCAACCTTATATAAAGTGTATTCAAGAGATGACTATACACACTTTTACTGTTATGTAATTTTATAAAAATATCATACAAAAATCGAATTTCATCTCCTACAAACAAAGACCCAAACTACATCTTAAATGAATCATATCTTCATCGAATAACCTCAAGTTTTAACCATAACTTCGTAATGACCCAAATATATTTCAATCATCAATTTGTTGAAAAAAATCAATTCATCAAAAAATTCGTTTGTGAGTTCAAACTATTAAAATCTCAATAACAAGACTTCTAATTGTGTACTTTGATTCACCTAACAATATTTAAATCTGTAATGATAATAAACATGATTATTGGTTAATATACAAGAAGCCTCTAATAAATTATTATCAGCTAATTATAAATATTATTGGAGATGTCAATATCGGTGCAATATTCTTCTTTATAGACACATAGTCCTACTTAGTAACGAATATAGGGTTTATCGAATATCTTTGATTAAAAATTATGTTAGTATATATTATATATGTTTTTTTGATTGTAGTGTATATTAGATTTTGAATCTTCTTGAATACAAGATTAGAAGTTGATTTAAAATTTACTATTCCAAATTCACTTAAGATTCCATCACCTGTTGCTTACCTGTATCAATGAGACGGATCAACATAGGTAAGTGACAGTGTACGTGCATTCAATAACTTTTAAAAAAATTATATATATATATATATATATATATATATATATATATATATCTATTTATTTTGAAAAACCGAAAGAAGAAAAAAACTATTAGTTACAGGCACTCATGGAAAGTAGAGAATGATGCTTTGTACCGCTGGTATACACTAAGGAATCATAACACTCAGAGGCGAAGCTACCTTGTATGAAGTGGTTCATTTGAATTTTATTTGGTGGAAAATTATATTATTCATATATGATTAAAATAAATTTATAATTTATATGTATATATAGTAGATTCTATGTCGAATGCCCTTCTGTTATTCATTTCTACAGATTTTGAACCCCTTAATAAAAATTCTAGCTCTGCCTCTGATAATACTTATAATATTACTAGATAAGAAATTCGAACTCATGATCATTAAGTAGAACAAATCCAGTTATTGAAAATTTCACTTATGCTAAATTAAGATAATATTGATCCACCAAGAGTGTTCAAATTTTGGGTTCAACTTTACTTTATCACCGATTGTATTAACATTTAATTTGTTTCTTCAAGGGCACGTATACTGTTTCCTCTTTAATTTGGTGTCAAAACTAAGGACTCTGACTGATATCATTAGTCCAAAAGTGATCATCAAATTTCAATGATTCCCACTATGTGGTTGTGTGTTAAAAGGATACATTAGAGAAATAGATTCCCTAATCATACATCCAAAATAACCCTTGCTAATTATATATTTGATTGCTTTATTAATTGGTAATGGCGAAAAGGGGGGGTGTCATATCAAAGCTAGCTCCTTCTAGCAAATTAATTGAAGAATATCTTAATTGATTTCTAATTAGTTATAATATAATATAATTATAATACAATTCATGAGAATATGCAATCCATTCTTATGAAATCTTTATTCTATGAATCCCTAAACATGCGACACTTGCCTCGCTTAAATCTTGATTCTTTGACAAGTATTAAAACTACACACTAGTCCAACATTATGAATTTTTTTTAGAAACAAAGATTGATTTTTTTTTTTGAAAAATGCATGAGTACTCCCGACCTATGTTGGAAATATCAGAGACACGCTTATATTATATTAAGATTTTATTATTTTCAAACTTATTTTATAAATAATTTTTAACCCTTTTTTGACCTACATGATACTATCTTTTAACCCCAGCGCGTGTTAACAATTTTTCAGGCTATTTGGTTGATAGTGCCATGTTGATCGAAAAGGGATAAAAATTTATTTATTAAATAAGTTCGAGAGGTAATGAGACATCTTAATATAATATAAGTATATCTGATTTCAAACATAGACTGAAATACTTATGCATTCCCTCCTCCCCCCACACACACACTCTTCCCCCTTTTTTTTTTTTTAGCAGAAACAAAGCTTGTTTGTGGACATTTGTGGTTGTGCAAACTAGTCTCTCGCTCCATCTGATAGTGATGAGTGGTAAGTACTATTTTATTTTAAATTAAAAGTGGGTTCAAGTCCAGGAATCCTCTTGGATACGAACCGCCTTTGTTACATAGCGTTTTACCATTAGGATAAGACTTTTCAACCCCAATATAGGACTTTTCGTCACGAATATAATTTAATCAAACTCTAATAGAAATATCAAATACCAATTAGCAATTACCGTTAAATTCCACAGCTAATTCTATATTTTCAAATAGTACTTGTTAATCATGTTTTCTAGTTGCCACAAGAACCATTAATTAAAGTGAATCTTCGTAATAAACATTCTCATATATGATGCAGAGTTATGGATCTTATTATATACTTAAAAAGCATCACATAAATCTGGTTAATTATGCATTTTTGGAGTTAATTCAAATACTCTTTCTGTTTTTAATTATTTGTTCACATTTTTCTTTTTAATTGTTTTTAATTACTTGTCCATTTTAATGAATTAAAAAAAAACTATTTCTTTTTTCACTTATTATGTTCTCAATTAATTACTTTGAAAAAGATATAACTTTTTGAATATCTTAAATTTTTAATTTACCCAATTTATAAATAATAGAGATAAAAGGATAAATTTATTATATCATTATTATTTTTTAATAGGTATATTAATTTAAAAATTGATAAGTAATTAGAAAGGGATGGAATAGTTACTTATTTAGAGCCAAAGCACAATAGCACATGCCACCTATTATACAGAATATTTGGAGCATGAAGCTAGGTTCTCAACAAGCTGTACTTTTTAAATTTTTCAAACTTTCAACTTTTGAAAATCTAAGTAAGATTATATAGTTACATTCTATGAAATTTCATGGAAAGCTACTCAAGTTTAGATTTTTATCACATTTTTTTTAAAAAAAATAACATAATACTAATATTTAACTATTTTTGTTTACTTAAAATCACTTTGACCCAAAAAATGCCAAAAATCCAATGAAACCTCATACATAATACCCTTTACCCAATCATTAACCCAAAAATGATTAAAATGCAGGGATAAAAAAAATAAAGTTATGCAGATAAGCAAACATATACTAGTTAATTAGCTAATATAGCTATAATTTGAATTAATTACGATTCACAGTTTAATTTTAGTAATAGTTATGTTGTTTATACATATACAAATACAAATTATACATACATATATATATATACAAGTATATGACAAATATACAAATAGAATTAGCCTCTCTCCACTCTCTGCCCTCTCTCACTTGCCTCTCTCCTCCCTCTCTCAATCTTGCTTGCCAGATATACAAATGCATATGTATACCAGTTACATATATACAATTATTTGACAAATATACATATACAATTTGTCTCTTTCCACTATGTACCCTCTCTTACTAGCCTCTCTCCCCCCCTCTCTTAATCTCGCTCGCCTCTCTCCTCCCTCTAACATATAGCTACGAATTGTTATTAATAAATTTTAGTTATAGAGAATAATTAAGATATTTTTGAGTGACTATATACGGAAATTTTCTCTAAAAAATTAAGGGGTTGCGGTAAATGTATATTTTTCTTGTATACATTTATAATATACATAGTCTATACATAATCAAAATATACTTTTATAAATTTACTAATGATTGCAATTATTTTGACTGAGCGGCTAACTTTTATTTATTTTTGATTGAGAGTGAGGTAGTGGGTGTCTCTATTACAAAGTTCTAGTATATAAATGTAGTCCCACTCAACTATATAATCTATTTAGACTTCTTCATAACTTGTCATCTGACCCAATTATTGGCGTACGTAGAGGAAAAGTATTTACTATTAATTCCATGTGTGAAATGAAAAAGAAATGTTTGATTTACAAAATTCTTAGCACTAAATGAGAACAAAAGAGAAGAGACAAATTAAACACATCACCTTTATGGAAATTTTTGGTCAAATAATAATGGTTTGACTTTCTTAGTAAAACTTGTTGAAAAATAAAAAAAGATAATACTACTTACTTTGCGGAATATATAGAATGACAACTTTTTAAGAATTTAGTTATCAATAATATTATATTATATTTCAATTGAGCATCTGAACATAAAATTTTCATCAGGTATTTCTATTGATTTTTTTAAAAAAACTTTCTAAGAGTTAATACCTCAGATGATCACTCAATTATGCATTCTTTTCTCAGAAAGTCACTTAACTTTCAATTTTCACTCAAAAGTACTCAACTATGCACTTCTTTCTCAGAAAGTCACTCAACTTTGAATTTTAACTCAAAAGTCACTCAACTATCCACTCTTTCCTCAGAAAGTCACTCAATCTATAAAATTATTTTTTAATTAAAATTTGTTGATATTAATTATTTATATAACAAACCAAAAATTTTTAAAAATAAATTAAACCATTTAGTGATCCACCCACCAAACCCGACCCATTTAAAAAATATGATATGACCCATTTTATTTTGTCTTTAATCCTAAATTATTCCCTCTTTAAACCTTGAATTAGGAGTGAATATGAAGATAATCTCCGATAACTTTTATTTTTTATTTTTTAATTTTTTATAATATGAATCTTATTATTTTAAATCTTATTATCTCTTAAAAGCTCTTATACCCATTTAAACTAGTTTCTTGGGAGAGTCAATGTATTTCCTTATAAAAGTGCTATATTTTAATTAAGTTTGAGTAGTTTATATTTTTGTTCACTTCCGCATGTTATGTATGCTTTGATTTTAATTTGGGACAAGTATTTTCCTAGTCAAGTGTTAGAATAGGTACCCACATGGCTTTGGCTTGATGAATCAAATTGTGATATAACACCAAAAACACGAACACATTAATTCTTGAACAACAGACATCAAAATTCAAAAATTAATACTTTTTTTCTCTGTCTCCACATAGCATAAGAGAACCTAATTATTAGCAAGCGTCAAAATTCGCTTCTAACTTGGATTTTCTTCACGAAATAATTGACCCCCTCTCACTTTGTCCTACACTTGTTCTGTCCAATTGCAATCTCTACCATTAATACACAATTTCCATTATTCAAAATCATCTGTTCATAAAATTATGCGGTTAAATATTTATACAAAATCATTCTCTGTAACAACATTTTATTATAACAATCATACTTAATTATGCCATGATACATCCATAGCCTATGACACAAATTTCTTTAAAACTATTCGAAACATAAAGGTCCAAACGTTTTTGAAAATTCTCTTTTTTGCCAATATGAAAAACATATTCTTTTAAATTTGCATAATCTAACTTTATTGTCCTTTTTTGCACCTTTAAATATTTTAAATGCTACTATTTTGGGATGGTATTTTTTTCCCCCTCAAATTGGTGGTCTTTTACTTTATTGTCCTTGCAATTAGGTTATGTTTTCTTGAGTTTGAGTCTAAAGGGCAGAAAAATTTGATAAAAAATCCAAAAGGGTATAGTAAAATACTTTCAAATCAAAACGGTAAAATCGCTACTGATGTAGCGCTTTATTTGGCTGGCGTTTGGAAAAATCGCTGTTGTACAAGCGATTTTTTTATTTTACGTTACAAATCGCTGCCAAGACAACGATTTTTTTAGTGAAATTCATTTTTTTTTTAATTTTATATTATGAATTGTAAATTGCTCCCTTTGAAGCGATTTTAGTTAATTTTTTTTTAATTTTTTTTTTATGTAAATCGCTGCTATTTACGATATTTTTTTAATTGTGATGTAAATCACTGCTTTTATAGTGATTTTAATTATTTTTTTGTAAATCGCTGCCTTTGAAGTGATTTACTTAAATTATTATTATTATTAATTTTTTTAAGAGTAAATCATTGCTTGCTCATCGATTTTATTTAAATTCTTATTTTTTTTAGTAAATCATTTTACTTATTTTTTTAAATAGTAAATAGTAAATTGCTGCATCTGTAACGTTTTTTTTTTATTTTTTTTAATTGTGGATTGTAAATTGCCTTTGGAGTGATTTCATTGGTTTTTTCTTTTTTCTTTTTTTACAAATTTTTAGTGGATTTTTTATTAAATTGAAACTTCTTTTGTTTTTTTTTTTTTTTATTTTATTTTATAAATATTTCAGCCATATTATTATTTAAATCATATTATAATTTTTTATATCACTAACAAACTGTGAAATTCTCTTCCAATTTCAATGGTGAATGTTCACATGTTAAACTTTTAGAAAAAAAAATCACATGCATGTCTAAAAAATAGAGTCAATTCACATGTTACACTAAAATTTTCTTATAAATTGATTCAAATCTTTCATTCAAATCAAGTATAGTATTCCAATATTTCTTTTACGCTTTTTCAAACTTTTTAATAGTCTTTTCTCTATAAAGTGAGTTTTGAATTTATTTTATTTTAAATTTATTTAATTTATTTATACTTTTATATAATATTGTGGGTATATTCATATTTAGATACTTATATTAACGTTAACATTTATTTTTATTTTTTGTATATAGATATGCATCCGTTAAACATGTACGTACATCCTGGTCCAGTAGAGTATGATGTTTTAAAAATTCAAGTTCATCATCGTTTCAAAGGAATTTGAATTGGTAGCTTAAAAGAAGAGAAGTCTTGCTCATATACGCGTCGTGGTGATATTTAATTTTGGCAACATATAAAATATCATCCATTACATTCTCGCATTTGTCATTATTTTGATAATTGTAGATTTAAGGAATTCTTGATGTAGGATGTGTGTCGTATGACTCCGGATTAATTTCTGTTTTAATTGAAAGGTGGTGTCCAGAAACACATACTTTTCACATGCGAACTGGACAGGCTACCATAACTTTAAAAGATGTTGAAATTTTATCCGGAATGGTAATAGATGGTAGTCCTTTAATTTTAAATAGCGCTGATGCTTTAGGGATTTTAGGTAGACAAGAAATGATGTTTGAATTAGGGATGGCTATCCGATAATGATTGAGTATATTGAAGATTTAGATGATATTACTAATCACTCAACTGAGCATGAGGTGCAACAAAGGTTTAGATTATATTTATTATGGTTATGTGGTGGATCAATATTTCCTGATAAATTTATTAATAAAATTAATTTGATCATTTGATTGACATAAGAAATTTAGATGTAATGTCAACACAAGCATGGGGAGCAGCCGCATTATCATATTTGTATAATGCTTATGTCGTGCAACAATGAAAAAATTAAATGAAGTTTGTGGATTTCTCTCTTTAGTGCATGTATACATATTTTTAGTTAAATATTTTTAATATACTAGTAATATGCACTTTTAAATTTAAGTGTATTCTAAGTAATGTTGAATTATATTTATTGTAGATTTGGCATGGGAACGAATTATTCCCCTGCAACCATTACCAAAGCCTCTAAGCACCAATCAACTTGAGGCTTCAACTGCGCTTGCACGTAAATGAATGCGACGTAGAAGTCATCAAAATGAGGCACAAACTGTAATCGGCGTGATTAGGGATGTACAAGATAATTTAACTGATGATCATGTATTTAAATATTATTGGTATTCTAAACTATTCATATTTTTATTCCATTTAAAATAAATTCTTTACTATTCACACTTATGTTTCACTACCCAAGAAAATTATGTGAATAAAATTACATATACATAGATTTTTGATAGGTCCTTGAAATAAGATATTATATGACATAATAGTACAAAAAAAATTATTTCGTAAGATTTTTTATTTTCATGTACATATTTCTTTTTTATTTTTTCTGCCATTTTTTTATCACTATCTTACTTAATTGTTTTTTATAGTTTATTTGATAACCTTATTCGGAAGATGTTATTAATGGATTGCTGAGTGGTGTCGGTCAAGACAATCTGTCTGGATGGCACAAGTGTCACTTATTTATGGAATTTTTCGTGAGTGGCACATGATTGATCTTGTTGTGAGACAGTTTGGTTATTTACAACATATTTCTAGACCATGTACCAAATTTCTGAATGTCATTTTAAGCGTGATAAACGATCCAAAATAAAACAAGAAGATATAGATGCATTTAACTACACATAATATTTATGGAAACAACGTCAAAATCGTATATTTTGACCTCCATTTGTAAGTAATCAAGCAGATTACTTTCGTTGGTACATGAGACATACCTGCATGTTCATTGGAAATCCACAATATTTTGTACAAAAAGGGTATCAACACATGGCAGGAAGACATGAGTCATTATTAGTATGTATATTATGTAAATTTTAAAGGGAAAATGCACAAGTATCCCCTTAACCTATGCTCGAAAAATCTCAGAGACACACTTATACTATACTCAGGTCCTATCACCCCCACCCCCCCGAAATTATTTTCTAAGTAATTTTCTATCCCTTTTCGGCCTACGTGACACTAGTTTGAAAAATAATAGTCAACCAGCGGTGGGCCCACAAGATAGTGCCACGTAGGTCAAAAAGGGGTAGAAAATTATTAATAAAATAAGTTTAGGGGGGGGGGGGAGTTAATAAGACCTTAGCATAGTATAAGTATGTGTCTGAGATTTCAGGCATTGGCTGAGGGGGTATTTGTGCATTATCCCAATTTTAAATTATTATGTCAATCTTTAAAAAAAAATTGTTATTAATATTTTTTAATTCATTTTAGGCTAGGGGTCATGAAATGCAGTATCGTCGAGCTCGTATGATTGAAAATGATGAAAATCAATCTAATGAAATGAGACAATATGTAGAGGAAGTCGCTCGTATTTCAATAGAGTCAATGAATGAGGCCTTTCAGGAAACACGATTGAGCTTTGATCCTGATTACAATCCTCCCACTCAACACGATGAACCACCCCTAGTAAAAGTATCTCACCGATCACGACAAACAACATCGAGAGAGGGTGCACGTTGTGGTAGAAGGGACGCTGGTGAAACAATTGATTTTTCTGTAGGTCCCTCTAACACTAATGTGGCGACTCCCGAGCCTTATTATCCCACATTTGATTTTTCTGCACGACCTCTAACTTTTTTGTTAATTTTTCTAGTCAGGAATCAGTTGGTTTTGTAACTCCACATGTTTTAATATATGATTTTGCGCAATTTAGTGGATCTCAATATGGTATTCAACATGGTATGCGTGAAATTCATATATATAATTCTCCATTTGGTGGGAGGTTGAATTTTTATAATGTAAGTGTGATAATTTCTATAGAAGTTTTTTATTTTTTATTTTTATTTTTTTTGCATATTTATTTAATTATATTATATTATATTATATTATAGGTAAATGTGTGTGATGATTCAAGATTTGATGCTGAAGCTTCACAAAATTTGTTTTCTAATAGAGAAAATTCACCTTGGAGAACATCTAGGCTACAAAAATAAACTAGATGTGGAACAAACAGTCACTATCAAAATGAAGAAGATTTTGAAAATGAAGACGAAAATGAAGAGGTAGAAGATTTGAATATTGAAGAATAATTTTTATGCACCTTTATTATAAAAGGCTGAAAGTTCTATGCAGTAAATTAGATTTTTATGTGTGTTGAATTTTATTATTTCGTGTAAATTTGAAAAAAGAGTTTGAAATATATATTATTGCAGTGACATTCTTATCTTTACTTCAACTTGCAATTTTTTTTTTCTTTATGTCATATGTCAAATCATTACTTTTTTATGTCAGGTCAAATCATTACTTTTTATAATTATAATATAAATAGATTGTACTTACAATATTTAAAATGCAATAATACAAATTAAATTCATGTCAACAAATAATTATAAAAGATATATCATAATATTAATAACAAGACAATAAAAATGCATTCACCTTAAAAACATAGACAATATATTTAAAATTGAGTAGGACATTGTGCCTTTGTGTAGCCTGTCTCCTTACAAACACTACATTTTCTAGCCATGC
Source organism: Solanum chilense (assembly GCA_032847665.1). Classification (NCBI taxonomy): domain Eukaryota; kingdom Viridiplantae; phylum Streptophyta; class Magnoliopsida; order Solanales; family Solanaceae; genus Solanum; species Solanum chilense. The sequence goes on from CM064965.1 coordinate 55,312,248, forward strand.
GAGTCGGAGCTATATCCATATCATCCTTAAGTCGACTTCTTACTTGCGTATCACTTGTCCGCAAATATTCAGTATTTGCAATTAAATTAAAAAGAGCTGGTGGCCAATACATTTCATCACCCATTGGGGTAAATGTCTCAGTGTATATTTGTTTGTAATATTTTGTACTGTAGAATTTACTTGCATAAGATTTTGGCTTGATTTCGCGAATTTCACAAAATTTGATGGCATGAGAACAAGGCATATGATAGTTTCTCCATTTTCCACAAGAACATTTCTTACCTTTTGCAGTAACCTTGTGGACATTTCCACCTATACCATCATGAGCAAAAGTAAGAATTTAAAAAACTCCATCATCAGTGTTGTAAGTCATCATATTTGTGTGACTTTGAGCTCTTTGATAATAATCATTAAATTTTTTATCTATGTAAGACGCCACGACATATTACTTTGAAGTAATGCAATTACAAGATTATTTCTTTCGATAAAACGATCAAAGAGAGTTTTGAACGTCATTCTAACCATGGCAGTCACAGAAGCCCCGAACTTTTTTCAATAAATCATTGTATGACTTAGACATATTTGTCGTCATGACACCCCATCTACGACCACCATCTTTATACATTTTCCATTTTTCCAAAGAAAAATCATTTAACCATTCATATGCTGCAGGAGACAATATTTTGATTTGTTGCATCCGTTGCACAAACTTTTTGTTCTGATGCTCAGTAGCAACCAACCATATTAGTTTTTCGAGTTTCCTATTTACAATTTTTTTATTAAAATTTGCTTTCAAGTGTCGAACACAAAATCTATGGTATGTGTTGGGTGGACTCAACCAATCATAAGATTGAACACAGCAAGATTCCTTGATGACGATTAGAAATGAGACCAATTCCTTGGTCTTTCACAAACAACATGTGTCCATAATAACTTGAGAAATCATGACCAAGACTCAAAACTCTCACGTGCAACTAAAGTATATGCAAGTGAAAAAAAATTTCATTCGCATCAATCCCAACCGCAATTAACAGTTTGATATAATACAAACCATAAAGATGTGTGCCGTCGATATAAATGACCGACCTACAACTTTTGAAACCATCAATGCTCTATTTAAAATCCCCCCCAAAAAAAATTAAAAATTTGCTCACCTTGCATTGTTGTAGAATGATGCTCCTACTCAATTATAGTGCCTGAATTGAATAGTTGTAGTGCAGCCATGGTAATGCCTTAAATTAACTTTCAAAATCACCATAAATCATTCGAAATGCTTTTCTTCTACCTTTTTGTGTTTTTCTATAACTAGGAGTATAGTGATGGTTTCCTTTGATGATTTCACGGACCATCTTAATATTTATGTCTGGATTTTGAATAACATATGATATTAATGAAGTGACAATCATGTTATCATTCAAATTGAAATGATCCTCCTTATAATTATCTGTAAGACAAGTATGTGGTGCAATCATTTTTCCTGTCTTCCACATACCACTTGAAATCTCTCTAAACCAAATCATTCAATCACACCCTAATTCATGACGCTTGCAAATAACTCTCTAACTTTTTTTCTTGGATTGATCACAAAGAAATTCATTTTAGCAATACTATATGCTCTTACGGCAGATTTCATTTGCATCTTATTCATAAATAACATACCTAGTTGCATATACAAATTAAATTAATCAATATAAAATAAATAAATAAATAAACAACTACAAAATATTGAGTTTGCAACAATCAAACCTGACTGGATATATTTGGGATTGTTTGAATTCCAAATTGTCGTTCGAATGGAACCATCATCTCTCGTATTAATAAAATCTTCTGCATTTTCTTCAGTGTGATCTAAGTATTGAATCACTGTAAATAATATCTAATACTTTGATCTTCAACGGGTGCATTATCCACATCATTATCATCATCATCATACATTTCATCACTGTCTGTTAATTCATGCTCTAAAGGTTCATCATTGTGCAGCTCACCAACTCGTTCATCACCCATAACATTATTATTTACAATTTCAGTACAATAATTCACTGAATTTTAAATTTGATCATCCCTATAAAAATAATAATACAAATATATTGCATATAAGAAAAATAAATTTAGAAGTAAAAAAATATTACTTTATTTACCTATCAATTGACTCCGATGGAAAAAAATTCAAATGCTTGAAATTTTGGCTAGATTCTCCCATAATGGCACACTTCAATTCAAATTCAAATGATCATCATGAATATATAAGTGCATTTTATTTATGAAATCGCTATGTAAAAAGCGATATTAGAATAAAATCTTTAATAAAATCATTGTCTTGGCAACGATTTTTAACAAACAAATAAAAAATTATTCTTACCATTAGATAGATGTGACTAGTTGACAGAAATGTTAGAAGAAAAAAAAATTTCACCAAAATTTCATAAACCTCGTTTAATAATTTTAAAACCATAAGAAGATGGTGTTTTTATTTTATACGAGTATTTTTTTCATTATTTTCAACATTAAATCCTTTAGATTCAATTGGTTGTTTCCCCAAACACTTAGATTCGACTACATAAACATAATATGCAAGAATATACTCAAAACAACATCTGATTTCATAAATTTAGATCAAGAACTTCTCTACAATGTCAACAATCAAGAACCCAATAAAAACTTCATTAAAGTCTGTGAACCCAATTTTTATACTTTCAAGAACATAAATTCACTAAAATAAATCATGATTGGCGTGTGCATAAACGAATCCAATGCTATGTGATCTCACAACCTCGTAGGAATTAACCTTTGGCGAAATCCACAAGCAATTCTCCAAGAACACGACGATTTCCCAACTTCTTCTCCTCTTCTCTCAAAACCCTAACTTTATTTTATGAAGTGTAAACTAAATAAAATCAGTTTAGACCCTAATTAAATAACTAAAACCGAAATTAAATAATTGCGGAGCGAAAAGACCATAATATCCTTCTAAAATCTGTTTTTGACTTTCCTTATCTAGATAACTCGACTTCAAATGGGCATATATCTCTCATACGAACTCGAAACTAAGCAAACTCCGCGGCGTTGAAAATATATTTCAAAGATAATTCCTACGGTATCTTGTAGCACATTAAAATCATCCTAATCTAGGATTAATGGTCGTTTGACGTTAATCCAATGCTCATTCTTAACTTAACTTGGTCAAACTTTCCAAATTTAATTATTTCCAAAAATATGGCTTCTTTATAATTCCAGTTCTCTTAAATCATTAGGAGTTACAAATGTATTGTTAGTTGGGTGTTATCAATATTTAACTTTTTTGTAACTTTGAAGCGTTTATATTGTTAAACAAAAGTAGCATCAACAAAAATATTGGAATACACATCAAAATCTGATAGGACCGTCATATTGGGGACTAAGCTTCGTATTATTTATGAACCTCATGACCGTCTTCAAAGGTGAGATTTTCAAGCAAAACCAACCGTCAACATCAAATTCAAGTTTGATACAAATTTATCTTTAGTATCGCGTTCGTTCAATGAATAATTAAAAAAATTCACTTCAATCTGTTCAAAGTAAGTTCTTTTTTGCCATGCCATTATCGTGACATAGAAACCACAAAATGAGAGCAATTCTCATCTCACGAAATGAGTGACTTAAAACTTATCCATTACCACCTCAATATACATGCAAAAATATCGTGTCATCGTCACTTAATATTTCTAAAATAGAAATAATTTTTTCATGTAATTGAAGCACAACATGTATAAAGAAAGAGACTTCTTAGCAATGTCACACATTTTCAGACTATTTGTGCAATTTTCTATTGTACATCATCTTTATTTTGAACCTCATAATTTTACTGCAATAAAATTTGGAGAAATTTAATGATTTTAACCTAACAAGACTTGGTAAGACTGATAAAATTCTTGATATTGAACACTAAATTAACTTCAATTGTAAGAATATCATATAACATTCCAATAGTTAAGAACAAACTATTTGCAAATGAAATCGTGTGAGAAAATTTCTGGGTTGAAGAATTGAAAATTTCAGGTTATGCTAGAATCGGACGAAGTCTTAGTAAGATGAGGTCTAGAGAAATTCAAGAAAATAATTGGGTGAAGTGTTTAAGTAGAGTTTCTTTTCCAGTCCCTAAGGCATGAAGGAGTCCGTAAGACTTTTCAGAAGTAAATTCGGATATATGTAACTCCTAATATCAAATTTGGCGTGAGGTTTGTTAGAAACGTCAAGATTTTGTGAAATAGACTAATTTAAGAATATTTTTGAGTTTTGTCTCGTGCAAGCCGTTATAGTGGGAGACACGTTGCTACGATAACCAAAATTTGATTTACTCTATGGGCCGCTTTGGTCCACTAAAAAGGTATTTGGACCACTAGAGAGGCTTTAATCGTTGCAAATGCATAGAAACCTCCAAAACCCTCAAGGGCGACTTGGGGAGATTTTCAGACATTTTTCATCAGGAACCTTTGTAAAGTTAAGTAATTTATTCTCTCTGATTCAGTCCTTTGATTTATTGGCCTTAGATGCAGTAATTGTGGTCCTAGAGGATGTCTTGGGTTCATCTTAAGGTGGGGGGAATTCGAGTTTATGAGGATTTTGAGGGGTAAGGCCTTGACTTCTTTATAAAACATTTGTTGATGCTAATTAATAGGGAGGAAATGTACTGTGTAAGCAAATATTATCCTATGACTAGTTATGGCTGACTAGTTCATAATTGTAAACCTTTTAAAATTCTTATTGTGGTGAATTGACGGTATGCCATAAGGATTAAGTGTACCGTACATAATGCATGTTCAGGAAATAAATTAAAGGAATCAATGTGAATGATATTTTATTGTTAATCTCACACATGAATTTGTCTTAATTGCTCGTGGTTTACCAGTGTAATTGTAATCATTGTAATTGTGTTATTTATCGGCTCGATTAGACACCATGGCAAATATAAGATATATCTTGATTAGATCATGCCTGATGCCTCGTAAATATTATCAATTGACTCGAGTACATATCTTCTATGAAATATTTATGGTTCGTATTATATACCACACCTCGTAAATATTATCAATTACTTTAAAGGTGATTTGAAATTAGATGGAAATTATGGTGATTGTTTAGACATGTCTATTATGGTTTGTAGATCATGTTGGCGACCGACATTTTTGTGCATAGTTTATTTGTTTGGACCATATATATCCGTCTATATGCGTGTGTTTGTATGTGTTGAAGTGGTTTGTAACCTTAGAGTAAGGTACATGTGGCGTTTGGTATACAAGGTAGGCTTGGAAAATCTTAGGATGACACAAAGGGTAGGTTTGGAAAAACTTAACAGTGAAAATATGGTTTAATTTTTAATGATAGAATTGGCAGCAAAATGAGGTGTATGGGTAATAATTAGTAGACCTAAGATGGTAAGAGTGTCACAACTTAAACTATCATGATTAACATCCACACTAATCCTTTGATGGGAGAACAATTGTTGCAACCCAACAAAACAATACTAATCAAAAGACAAGCATCTAGAGAAAGTTGAGTTCCTATAAACTCAGTTTGTTACCAAACACAAACATAAACAAGCGGAGATTCAACTCGTAAGACCCTAAAGTCATTGTATCAAAACATTGAAGTAAACATTCTAAGATAAGGGGATGCAACCCAAAACAACTAAACATAAAGTACGAATTTGAAAGGTCTAAGTCCGAAGGAAATAGACTAAGATCCTAGATGAATCTATGGAAACTTGAAAAAACAGGCTGACCCTTTAACTCTATAAATCAGTGATCTCCTAGTTGAGGTCTCTCAACAACCGCTTGACGATGTCCTGTACTAAAAAAAATGCAAGTGCAATATTAGTATTTAAGTACACATACAACGGTGCATATAACAATGCTCGGTGCATATAACAATGCTCATGTAAATGCAAAGAAGTTGAGATGTAACTATATAAGAAACATATATATGCATATTAAACCTCTTATATGCATATAGAACCTGGCTATTCCGGTCAAATCAAAAAAGATTTTGTCATCTTTACTTAAACCTCTTATATCTTCAAGATTTTTGGTGTGGCGATTGAAATTGCCTGTTCGCCCACTCTTAGATCATTCATTGTTTCAATGATTGGCAGATGGGAACATTCTCCTCTAAACATCGAAATTTTTATATATATTCATAGTTATCTTCGATTCAACGACACTTATTGAGCAGACGCGGCATCTTTTAAATTATTAGCGGCCATCAGCTCATTATTTGATGGAACCACATCAACAAAACTATTTTTTGTGAATCAATTCGAAGAGGATAGATCTTAAATGGCGGGGGAGATTTTTTGTAGAACAACAAATCACTTGTCTTTCTATTCCTAACAGCTTCTAAAGGCGCCTCCATGATAATTTTTTGTATTGACCTAGGTCTATTTTGTGAGTCTATATATACTACTAGAATTTGTGTTAGCACAAAAAAAAGGCTAATAAATCTATTTCCATTTTAAGTCCAAGCTTCAAGATAGTTGAAAACAAGAATCTAGTCTTGAATCTACTAACTTGGATTAGTCTAAAGCATACTAATCATTCTTTTTCATTTATATATACTAATCATGGGCACGTGCGTTGCACATGTGTGCCATAAGTTGTTTCGTTCTCTATCGAGGGACATTTGTAAAGTTGTGTTATCATGAATGCGTGCAATGCTATTGATCTAGTAGAAGGAGAAAATACATAATTGCCCCATTAAATTTATACCTATTTTTCTATATATCCATAGTTATCTCTAAAATTCAACAACACTTGTTGGCAGCCGCTGCATCTTTGAAATTATTAGCGGCCATTGGCTCATTCTTTGATGGAACCACATCAACAAAACTTTTTTTTTGCGAACCAATTCGAAGAAGATCGATCTTAAAAGGCACAGGAGATTTTTTGTAGAACAACAAATCACTTGTCATTCTATCCCTAATAGCTTCTAAAGGCACCTCTATGATAATTTTGTGTATTGAACTAGGTCTATTTTGTGTGTCTATATATACTACTAGAATTTGTGTTAGCTCAAAAAAAGGTTAATAAATCTATTTCCATTTTAAGTTCAAGCTTCAAGATTGTTGGAAATAAGAATCTAGTCTTGACTCTACTTACTTGGATTAGTCTGAAGCATACAAATCATTATTTTTTCATTTATATATACTATTCATGGGCACGTGTGTTGCACATGTGAGCCATAAGTTGTTTCGTTCTCTATCGAGGGACATTTGTAAAGTTGTGTTATCATGAATGCGTGCAATGCTATTGATCTAGTAGAAGGACAAAATACATAATTGCCCCATTAAATTTGTACCTATTTTTTAAGTAAACATTTAAAGTTTGCGAGAGTCCTATTATCCCCATGAAACTATTTCCAATTAATATAAATATAACATTTTGACAACAATGTTAAACTCAAATCTCGAACGATTGTTCATTCTCAATGAAATAATATTATTTTATTTTATTGCTATCCATTAATAAAGAATTGGGTAATACCCGAACCATTCACATATGAACCCTCAAATCTAATCGGACCACCCATTTCACTCTCCCCTCTCTCCTGTTCACACAAACTATTGTTTGTGAAAATATGTCTTGAAATTATTAGCTTTTTCATCTTCTTAAAATTGTTCTCTATCCAATATTTTGATTTCGTTTCAACTTTCTAAAATTTTGAAACATTAATGTGAAGCCTCTGAATCTGTCAAGCGCTTAGTGTAATTTATCTTTTACTATATAATTATATGCACTTATCCCATTAATTTAAAATTGTTAATTCTTTTAATTTTTATCTGTTAGAAAACTTTTCATGTACTCTATAAATTTTATAAAAACACCTAACATTTTAAAAAAAACTATAGGATGCAGTTTCAATTAATGTGCACAGTAATTTCGATAACTGTGTTACTATTCAAATTATATCATATAATTGAAAGCTAGAGATTCTTATAGCCGATTGCATATTTGAGGCAGCAATGTCAAAGAACCATTTCGTGATAGTTTACCTCTCAGGTTATGTTGATTAATTCGTTAAAATGGTTGTGTCTTTTATGTTATTAGCCTTTAATTTTATATAGAGAGAGGTAATGTTGATTAATTCGTTAAAATTGTTGTGTCTTTTATATAGTGAATCTTCAATTTATATATATATATATATATATATATATATATATAAGAAATGACTCATAAGTTTAAATTGGACAAAGATAATCTTTTCTTTCAAATTCATATAACTTATTGCACATTATTATTTACTTAGCGTGAAATACACGTGCATTGCACGTGTTTGAGAACCAGTACTATAAATATTTTCTTCTTGATCCAAAAGACTATAAAATAAATTTATCCAAATTCAAGTGATACATGTTTCTTTTCGTGATTCAAATACTATAAATTTTGATCAGTATTATTTTAAGCATTTAACATAATACGAATCACAACTTTTAATACTTTGCATATTTAGTTTCTAAATAACTATTTATTTAACAATTGATATAATTCAATCTAACTTCAAATAAAAGTTAAAATACAGTGTTCTCACAAAAAAAATATTTGGAATGTTTATTTTGTTAGGACCGGAAATAAGCAGGTGTAAATGCGGAAGCTAGCAAAGCAAACCTCAAAAGACCACGAGTAAGAATACAACGAGAAATATACCAAAAGACACAAAGATTTAACGTGGTTCGGTCAATCGACCTACGTCCAAAAAGGAGATGAGCAATCCACTATAAATATGAGAGTACCAAATACAGAGGGAAACAACCTCAACCAATTCACTCGGAATACATGAGAGGTTCACACAAGTGATGACGTATCAAGCTTGTGATCTGCAAATTCTCTCTCTAACCAAAACTCTCAAAGCCATTAAGACTACATTGTGAATGCTGATTAAGTTAGAAGAAACATGTCTCTATTTATAGAGTCCTACACCTTTTCCTACTAGAAAAAGGATTAGTCAATCCAAAACCTTTTCCTATAAGGAAAACCTATTTATGGTAAGAAATCAGGGCAAAAAAAACCTAGCAAATCTCCCCCATTGGCCTGAATTTCTGACAAAATAAATTTGTCAACCTTCTTCACTTAATCTTCAAGAACTTGCTTCTCCTCTCCATAATCTCCTTTGCAAAATTTATGTCTCAACACAGAGAACCTTTGAAACAATTTCTCCAACAAAATCTTCATTACTGTAAAAAAGGCTGCAACTAGAACTACACCCGCCAAGATGAACACCTCTTTCTAACCTGGTTCAATCATCGATTATTGAACCACTAAACCTGACTCCATCATTGAATCTGGCTCTGATACCATTTTTTAGGACAGAAATAAACAGGTGTAAATGTGGAAGCTAGCAAAGCAAACATCAAAAGACCACGAGCAAGAAGACAACAAGAAATATACCAAAAGACACAAAGATTTAACGTGGTTCGGCCAATCGACCTACGTCCACAAAGGAGATGAGCAATCCACTATAAATATGAGAGTACAAAATACAGAGGGAAACAACCTCAACCAATTCACTCGGAATACATGGGATGTTCACACAAGTGATAACGTATCAAGCTTGTGATCCACAAATTCCCTCTCTAACCAAAACTCTCAAAACCCTTAAGACTACGTTGTGAATGCTGATTAAGTTAGAAGGAACATTTCTCTATTTATAGAGTCCTACACCTTTTCCTACTAGAAAAAAGATTAGCCAATAAATTGCTCCATGTGAGCCATAAATTGACACATGTGTTGCACGTGTGAGCCATAAATTGTTTTGTTCTCTATCGAGAGATATTTGTATAGTAGTATTGTCATGAATGCGTGTGATATGATGTAGAAGAAGGAGAAAATACATAATTGCTCCATTAAATTTATACTTATTTTCAAGTAGACATTTAAAATTTGTAAGAGTCCTATTATTCCACGAAACCATTTTCAACTGATATAAATATACCATTTTGACAACAATGTTAATCTCAAATCTCGCGTGTGTGTTCACTCTTAACGAAATAATATTATTTTATTTTATTGCTATCCATTAATAAAGAATTGGGTAAAACCCGAACCATTCACATAATAATCCACAAAGAATAGGAAAGACAATCCAAATGCATATTTTATTACACAAGTACAATGGTTGAGAGATGGAAAAATAACCAACCCAAGCTACAAGGAGGCAAAATGCCACTGAAGCCAATTTCACATAAAACTTTGCTATGTTATAATAAAACGTTAAGAGGATGATTATTAATGTGTGCTGGAAAAAGAAAATAATAGGTCGTAAAATATTTCCACCTAACGAATAAGTAATTTATCAGATAAAATACATTGAAATAAATCAATATGTTTTAATGTTATGAAAATAGATCAAACAATAACAAAATAAGCAAAATTGAACAATTTAGAAGAAAAAAAAAACAAATCGAAATAAGCAAAAGTTCAAATAGCTGACTACAAATTCCAAACTTCCCAAGGAATAAACAGAAAACAGGAGAAACAAAGCCCAAGGGATAAATCAGTTAAACACCAAACAACAATAGGCAATTTGCAACAATATAATTAAGATAACATTGTGACAAGTAACATTAAGGAAATAATAATATCAAAATCAGACATGATTAAGAAAAGCAAACGAAATTAGCTAGATAAAGACATACATATGGACATAGAGGAGAAAAAAAATATTTACCTGATGTATTTGAATGAGGCACAAAAAAGAGAAACATATTATTTTTAATAAATAAATATTTAAGTAATATTGTAGTGATAAAACGATAAATCAACATTGTAATTAAACTCTGCTAACTTGTAATAATATATGATTCAATTTGGATAATAATGTTTTTTTAGATGAACATTCCTACAAGGAATTTCTCTCCTTAAATGATTATTGCCTTAACATTATTACAAAATATTATTGTAATTTCAAAATAGAGTTAATGCAAAATTTTAGTATTTAAGACTGATACAAGAACAATATATATATATATTTTCTTTTTATTTTATAAGTGAGATTAATCAGCTTGTGGTCAGCATGTTACCAAATGCTCATAAAATTCCTTATGAGGTTTTTTTTTTTTCCATTTAAGCTTAATCTTGTTCAGTACTTTGTGCTAGAGTACTTTTTCCTGAATAACAATTATCAATAAAATTAATGTTCCTCTTAAATGTCAAGTTTATCTTATATTGTGAAATATGGGCTCAAAAGCTTCATTTTGTGGACCTATTAGAATGAGTAGTGTTGTTGATCAAAAAATTAATTCACTGTATGTACCATAATATATTTTGATCTATTGACAACTTAGCCATTTGCTTATATTATTAATGGAACATTTTTCCATTTCAATTTTCATCCATCATTGCCTTTTTCTTTTCTATTATTAAAGAAGTATGAGTTAAAAACATAGGTATCAACATGTCTACTGGGTGTCCTTTTATATTTTATGTAAGAATATTTTAGTCTCTTCAAATTAATTAATCAAATGTGTCTCATTAACGTAAAAGAAATTATTAGTTTTTCTACGATCCCTCTCTCTTTCTCTTTTTTTATTTTTTGCCACCGCAACATTTATCTTCAAATTTTTCATTTTCTTGAAACATTTTTGGGATAAAAAATATCTCCGCTATTATCCTAAGAGACCACAAATATCTCAAGAGTTAATACTCTAAATTATTACTGATAAGGCGAGCATTGTCAACAAGGATTCACTAAAAGAAAACTAGTCCTTTAGCGGCAAAAACAGTCGCCACAAAGCCCAAAATATCGTCACAAACGGTTTTTTAACATCAAATGCTGAATTTGCATTTTTTTTCTTCATTATTTTTTTAAAAATAAAATGATATTGATATCGTTTAAGGAGGAGTTTGAAGACATTGTATGTTTTATTCTTATGTCATATGCAAATGTATAAAATGTACAATAATGCATTATGTAATAGGAGATTTGATTCATGAACTAATTTTGATGATTTCGTAACAAGTTATTTATTTTAGAAAATTATGTTGCAACCAAAAATTATTTATCATATTTTTTTTGTTGAAAAAAGAGGTTTTACTAGCGAATGTCGTTGCAACCTTAGTCGCCACTAAAAATTACTCATAACTTTTAGTGTCAATATTTTAGGATTTTGTGTTTTATCGCCTCTAAAGGTCATGTTTTTTGTAGTGAATCCTAGTTGGCAACGCTTAGGTGGAGGAAATAGTCTTATGTGACTTGCCACATCACTAGAAATTTAGGTAGTTAACTCTTGAGGGTATTTGTGGTCTCTTGAGATAACAATGAGGGTAGTTTTTATCCCAAAATGTAGAAGGATAATGATCTATTTGCATAATTTAGAGGTATTTTTTTTTTACCCTTTTCTATAAAAATTATATCAGAAATTTTAATTAAAATACAATTTTACGGAAATCTTTATAAAATTTGAGTTTTTTGTTATACATTTGATTGACTGAAGGTTCATTGCGTACGAAAAGGATACAAGTAGAGTATGTTCACCGATGCATCTCTATTTTAGAGTTAATATCCTAAATTCCTAAATCAGTCCATCAATCTTAATTATTTATTTAATAAAGTCACTAAACTTTATTTATTAATTTAAGTCATTTAACCTAGAAATTTGTATCAATAAAACCACTGAATTAAATTTTACATTACATTTTTATAATTTGACAAGATGTTCTCCTTGTATATAATTAACTTCATGGAACTCACCAGTCATGAACCTGGTGACTATGTCACTAAATTTTTATTTGTTAATTAATATGTTTTATTTGCCAATTGAACTTGACATATGAAAAAGAATTACTCCTCCCGTTTTAAAAAGAATGATCTAGTTTGATTTGACACGGAGTTTAAGAAAAGAAAGAAGACTTTTTAATCTTGTGGTTCTATATTAAACTTATGTCAAATGTACCAAAATACCCTTCAATCTTGTGGTCTTAACACATGTCACGTGGAAAGTTAAGGTTTAAGTGTTGCCAAAAAAGGAAAATGTCTTTCTTTTTTAAAAAGACTAACAAGGAAACAGGGTCATTCCTTTTTAAACGGAGGGAGTAATAAGTTTCGAACTTCTAACTATGAATCCGTACATGTTCTTTGGGCATATTTAGTATGTTACATTTGGATTAGCTTTTCATTTTTTATTGTTCCTATGTTGCAGTAAAGCAAGGATTTGCATTTGTAGTAGTCAAGAGTGGAAGAAAAGATATAAGGTGATAAATCAATAAACATCAAACTATTAATGTAATCTCATACCTTAACTTGTTGGCTTCCACGGTTACATCATACTTTCACGGGCGGACCCAGTAAGCCAGACGCGGGTTCTTGAGCACCCATTGATTTCTGATTTTTTTTGTATATATATAGAAAATATGATACATATGTTATTATAATTTAAATGAGCACCCATAGAACAAAGCCAGTTGTGTATGTTTTCTTTTTTTAATTTTTTTGCAGCGAATTTTACACCAGGAAGTGAGCACCCACAACCTTTGTAATTTAAATGAGCACCCATTGATCCGCCATTGCATACTTTAGGCATATTATTATTTGAAGAAAACTATATAGGTCATTTCAACAATCAGTATTCTTCCCATGGACCCTTTCTTAGTTCCATTGCTTCTTTTAAGCTAAACTTGCAAGATTGTGAAGGTGTTTGTAGACGTTCTGAGCCATAAAATTCACGATGGCTATTTCAAGAAATGGTCCTTGATGCCCGTTCAAATATCACAAAACATTAACATATAATACATTATTACATATATAGTAGCAGAACCAGAATTCAAACATCATACTTCTGGAAATTGTAATTGATTATTACATAAAGATAACTTTATATGTTAATTTGTAACAATAGTAGGTCTTAACCCCTTAATTTTTATAATCTTATGGTTCAAAGGTACTAAATTTCAATGGTTAAAACTCTTAAAACTTAAATTCTAGATATTGTATCTAAACTGGACACTACCAATGAAAGCAAATATGAAATAGGCTATAAAATAAAGAGCTCATTCATGCATTTTGCCAAACAAGTAACAGATATTGGGCAACGCTTCACAAATAGATAATTGCGAGATGAAAATTCCTTGTAAAAATTACCACATTCTATTATACCAGAAGCATATATTTCATCTTTATACGTAGCACACAATTGTAAATCTCTATAGCTTTTTTAAAAATTAAGGATGAAAAGGTTGATAGTCTAGAGGATAATTTGAAGGTATATCTAAAGTCTTAACTCTTTTATGTCAAATTTAGTATGTAAAGTAGCTGTCTTTAAATTTCTAAAATATGTGTTGCTGATCTATCCTCTATCCGGTAGGATATGAAACCTACTGTGTTTAGTTGAAATGGAACAAAAATTGAACAGATTATTATTGCACTAAGCAAGAATGTAAACACGAGAGGGGGGGGGGGGGGTTACAAAAGATAAACTCACTCTTCGATCTAGTAAAGCATAAACATTAAAAGTAAAGACTTTGATCATAGCAGTGACAACATCAGCTGAATCATCTTGCCTTTGGCGACTACTGCTATCATAAAGGCGGTTTGCTTCTAGTTCCTGCAATAGCTCCTCTAGGTTCAGCCATGTCTGGGTAGCAACTGAAGAACTCTATTGCCCCTATTCCTACTATTTTTCCTCTTCTTTGGATATTGTTTTTTGAAGTAACCCTCTTGACCACACTTGAAAAAACCTGTGGAGTCATAGCAACACGCTTCAGGGTGATTTCTTGCACACTTAGAACATGTAGGAGCCAAGTTACCTTTTTATGCCACACTACCTTGAGACACTGCATGTTCAGGTTTTGAAATTCTGGGATTTCTGGCTATTGTACTCACCTTTGTTCCTTGGTGTAGGTACACTAGCAGATGATGGAGCAGGTCTCTTATGTTTCTGTTGGAAAGAAGATTGGTTCGCATTTCTCGTTTGTTGCCTGGATTTATTCCCTTTTTTAGCTTTCTTATTTCTCAATTCTTCTCTGCCCCTCAACTTATCCACCTAAACCTTCTGCACATGAATCATCAACCTCGCTATATCCATATCACCTATAACCATAGTTGTCTTACCTTCCTTACTCGACAAACGAGATGAACCAACAATAAACAAACTGATCTTACTCTTCATATTCGCAACCATCTTCGAAGCATCATGGGAAAACTAGTTGAACTTAAGGCTATTTTCATAAATTCTCATAGATTCCTTCTTAAGGTTAAGGAATTATCGTACCTTTGATTCTCTCAGTTCACGGGGAAAGTAACGCCCCAAGAAAGCTTCGTCAAACATAAACCAACTCAAAATTGGTGCACCCTCAGCTCTTCACTTCTTCCATTGGTCAAACCATATTCTAGCGATAACCTTCAGCTGGTGTGCATCTATTTCAACTCTTTCAGCATTAGTGACATGCATGATATTGAATACCTTCTCAAGTTCTTCGACAAAATTTTCCAGATCCTCAGTGATGTTTGAACCAGTGAAACTCAAAGGATTATCCTTAGAAACTCATAGATTCTAGAAGCATCAGCCATTACCTGACGATTCTCTCTTTGTTTTATGCTTGGTTGGTCACAACTTGGCTCAACATCCTGATGGCCTCACGGAGCTTAGCATTGATGACCTCTCCTTAAGGTTGCACTTCTGGTGCATTCACTAACCCTTGTTCCTTAATGTTCCTTCTAACCAGATGACAATGGATAGCTTTTCGAGAAGTAATGATCTAAAAGATACGCGCAAGCATGATTAAGAAATTTGTATAAAGATAAACCCAATGGCACGATGAGTATGAAAAGGAGAAAAATCCTAAAATGTTGCAGCCTAATAATTATAGATGTGATGCGCTTCAAACTAATAACTAGGACTCTATAGACACGTCTTCATAGACTTCTTGAGACTCTTGAACTCAGGGCTCTGATACAAAGTTTGTCATGTTTCGAGCAAACACCATGGACGTGGCAGGTACTCAAGAACCATTACAACCCCCATACGAACCCTTGGATAGCGGAAGACTAACTCATAACCTAGAATGTATCAAATAAGATCGGCTTAAAATGTAAACTAAATTGCTCAATATATAACTTAGAATGTATTAAATGACACACGACTTAGCCATAGTGGCAACTCAAAATTCAATGTAAAGCCATTAACAAGATAATGACAATCAAACGAATTTCCAATTGTCTATAAAACCTCTAATAACTGAGACAGATTTCGGCTTGATATATGTTAACTGTATCATTTTATGATGCAGGCTAATAGGCATCAGCACATTGAATGGACAAGCATGTAAGAGGGAAACTGAACACGACATAAACTTGAACTGAATTTGAGAAGAAGTTTCACTCAACTCATGGACACTTAACTCAAATGCAAGATAAAACAACAATAAGGTGCAGCTTATATAAGGCATTTAAACAGTAGTAACAACTCAATCTACTTATAAATTAAAGTAACATAATTCTATGGTAGTTTCTCTTACCGACAACCATCACTATGAGCTAATGTGGTTATGCAACCTCCCACCCATGCTTCCAGAACTATCATATCACTTATCAGGATATAGAATGCCTTAACTAAGTGGATCCACTAGTCTATGCTAAAAAAACACTAAATGTCATCTAAAAAGTATGACACTTTCTAGCCACGATGTCTACATGATTAATGTAGACTTGAGTTATTATGAACTCGTCTCCATATTGGTTCTCAATACTACTCCCGAAATAGACTGAGCTCATATGTTTTAAAACAAAACTCTTTCTTTGATATGAGGTAATTTCTTAAAAAGCTTATCTCTTAAAAGAGATGTAACTCAAAACTACTCATGAGAACTCATTTGGGAATTAGTGTTTCCTCTTATCTTAAAACATTTGCTATTTGTGATAGCTTAGTTCCCATATATCCTTTAATGAAATTAACTTCACTCTTTGCTCTTTAATCAACTCAAAAATCAAGTCTTAACAGAAATTTAAAACATTTGTGAAAGAATTTTGCGTAACTCTATGAACTTCTCTTGACTTGACTCTTTACTTTCCTTGAATTGAATTATGGATATAATACTCATGTCTCATGTTATGGATGGTTTCATGTTATTTAGACATACCTTAGAGTGTAAAGATCGATTAGAAAACTTAGTACGTTGCAGGGGAACTTAAACGGAAATAAGTCGGTAAAAGTAGAAGGCCTGACAACCCTAGTGCTCTGAGTGGCACAGGGCACTAGAGCCTGACTACTGAGCATCGCATGGGGCGCACCAATTGGCATGACGCCTAGAGGAAAACATGTAGAGCCTTATGTTGGGTGAATTCTCTTGGTGGTTTTTCAACTCTAAACCCTCTGGTTTCATTTTGCTCTTTCCCTAAACACTTAGATTCAACAACATAAACAAAATATGAAAGAATCTACTCAAAACAACATTTAATTTCATGAAATTAGATCAAGAACTTCTCTACAACTTCAACAATCAAGAATCAATAGACACTTTATAAGAGTCCATCAAGAACCCAATTTCTATACTTTTAAGAACATAAATTCGCTGAAATAAATCGAGATTGTCACTTGGGTGAATGAAACAACACTATACAATCTGACATACCTTGTTGGGATTAACCCTTGGCAAAATCCACAAGCAATTCTCCATGAATGCGACGATTTTCTAGCTTGTTTTCCCCTTCGTTTCTTTTCTCTTAAAACCCTAGGTTTATTTTATGATGCACAAATTGAATCAAACAATTTAGACCCTAATTGAATCACTAAAAATAAAGCTAAATCATTTTTAATTCTAAAATCTCATTTTGACTTTCCTTATCTAGACAGCCTGACTTTCAATGGGCATAACTCCCTCATACGAACTCACAATTGAGCAAACTTAGTGGAGTAGGAAATATAATTCAAAGATATTCTCTACGGTATCTTGCGGCACACCTAAATCTTCCTGAACTAGGAGGTATGGTTGTTTGAAGTTGATAACATAAAATGTATTAAATGAGATTCGACTTAGCCAAACTGGCAACTCAAAATTCAACATAATGCAATAACAAGACAATGACAATTAAATGGACTAACTAACCGTCTATGAAGCCTCTTATAGCTGAGATGGGTGTCGAAAAAAGACCCATGACATCCTAATGAACGAAAATTCTATTAAAAAAACAATAAAAGTGGATCCTCCGAAAGCATGAAGGCTCACCAACGAACTAAAAATGATCGAATGGATCAACGAGGCGCTTGATGTTGATCCTAATTTCCTGTATCTGTATCATAAAATGATGCAGGCTAAAAGTCGTCAGTACATTAAATTTACAAGCATGTGAGGGGAAAACTAAACACGACATAAGCATGAATAAATTTGAAAAGAACGCTTACCTTAGATTTACTCAACTCATGGGTACTTAACTCAAATACAAAATAAAACAACAGTAAAGGTGCAATTTCTATAAAGCATTTAAATAGTAATAACAACTCAATTTACTTTTATAATAAAGTAAAATAATTATGTTTGAGATTCTATAACGGACGACCATCACTATGAGCTAATATGATTATACAACGTCTCGCCACGCTGCCAGAAATGTTCCATAATTTTTCGGGATATAGAACACCTCAACTGACTAGATCCACTAGTCTATACTAAAAAGCATTAAGGTGTCATCTCAAAAGGATGACCCTTTTTACCCACAATAACTACATGGTTTGTGGAGACTTGAATGATTATGAACTTGTCTCTGTGCCTAATATTAGTCCCAAAATATACTCAACTCATATTTTTTTAAAACAAAACTCTTTTTATAATTTGAGGTAATTACTCAAAAAGCTTATCTCTTACAAGATATAGAACTCGAAACGATTCGTGAGAACTCATTTAGAAATTGATGTTTCCTCTTATATTTAAATGTGACAACAATTTTTTCTTTGCGAAAACTTAGTTCCTATATATCCTTTACAGAAATGAACTTCCATTGCACTCTTTACTCAACCTAAAACTCAAGTCTTAAACAAATTTAAAATTTTTGTGAAAGAATTTTAGAAAACTCTATGAACTTCTCTAGCCTTGACTCTTTACTTTATTATGGATTAAAGGCTCATGATATAATGTTATGGATGTTCTCACTTTTTTTAAATGTACCTTAGAGTGTAGAAATCGATTAAAAACTTAGATACGATGCAAGGGAACTCAAACGGAAAGAAGTGGTAAAAAGTGGAAGACTTAGAACCCCTAGTGTTCTGAGTGGCACAGGCGCCAGGCTAAACTACATGGCATAGCTTGGGGCGCACCGGAGTTCCCGACGCCTTAGAGGTCAAATTTCAGAGCTTGATGTGTGGCGCTCAGAGTGGCACAACGCCTGAACCCCTTTCCCCAGATATTTGACGAATTCTTTTGGTCGTTTTTCAACTCTAAACCCTCTAGATTCAATTATTTCTTTCCCCCAAACTATTATATTCGACTACATAACCAAAATATGCTAGATACAACTCAAAACAACATCCAATTTCATGATCTTAGATCAAAAATTTCTCTACAACTTCAACAATCAAGAACCCAATAGAGACTTCAACAAAGTCCATCAAGAACCCAACTTCTATACTTTCAAGAGCATGAATTTGCTGAAATAAATCATCATTGGTGCATGGGTGAACAAACCCAAAGCTATGTGATCTCACTTACTTCTTAGGGATTAACGCTTGACAAAATGCACATGCAATTCTCCAAGAACGCGACAATTTCCTACTTCTTCTCCTCTTCTTTTGTCAAAATAGTTTAGACCCTAATTAAATCACTAAAAATGAAATTAAATAATTGGGTAACAAAATGACCATAATACCTTTTAAAATATGATTTTGACTTTCCTTATCTAGACAACCCGACTTTAAATGGGCATACACATATCCTTTATGCGAAATCAAAATTGAGCAAACGTGGTGGCATTGAAAATATAATTCAAAGATGTTTCCTATGGTATCTTGTAGCACACCTAAGTCATTCTAAACTAGGATTTATAGTCGTTTGAAGTTGACCCAAAACTCATACTTAACTTAACTTGGTCAAACTTTCCAAATTCGATTATTTCCAAAAGATATGGCTTCTTTCTCATTCTATTTCTTTCATATCGCGAAGTGTTACAAATGTATTGTTAAATTGGGTGTGATAAACATTTGACTTTTTTTGTAAATTTTAAGTGGTTATCTTGTAAAACAAAAGTAGCATTAAGAAAAATGTTGCAATACACTTCAAAATGTCATATGGACCCACATATTGGGGACTACGCTTCGTTTTATTTACAAATCTCATCACCCCATTTATGGGTGAGATTTTCAAGTAAACCCAATCGTCAACATCTAATTCAAGTTTGAAACAAATTTAACAGTAGTATCACATTCGTTCATTGAATAATTAAAAAAAACTCACTTCTTCTTGTTCAAAATAAGTTCTTTTTTTGCCATGCCATTGTCGTGACATAGAAACCACAAAATGAGATCACTTCTCATCTCACGAAATGAGTGACTGAAACTTATCCCTTACCACCTTAATATTCGTTCAAAAATATTGTCATTGTAACTTAATATTTCTAAAGTATAAATAATTTTCCATGTAATTTAAGCATAACCTTTATATCATCTTTATTTTTAACCTCATAGTATTTACTGCAAGGGAACTTGGAGAAATGTAATGATTTCAACCTAACAAGACTTGGTAAGAATGATAAAAATCTTGACATTGAACACTAAATTAACTTCAATTGTAAGAATAACATATAACATTCCAATCGTTAAAAACGAACTATTTGTAAAGAAATAGTGTGAGAAAAGTTCTGGGTTGAAGAATTGAAAATTCCAGGTTATGCTAGACCCGGACGAAATCTTAGTAAGATGAAGTCTAGGGAAATTCGAGAAAATAATTGGGTGAAGTGTTTAAGTAGAGTTTGTTTTCTTGTCCTAAGGCATGAAGGAGTTCGTAAGACTTTTTAGAAGTAAATTCGGGTATACTTCACAAAAGTAGTAACAACTCATGATCTGGTCTAGGGTTTACTAGGTAGTTAGAACTTAAATTGGTGTTTAATTCATAATATTCTTGTAGATTGACGGTAGATTTAATACCTAGGCCTTTTGATGTGGGGTCTGGTTGATTAAAAAGTGTTGATTATTACTAATTAATAGGGCGGAAATGTACTGTGTAAGCAAGTATTATTCTATGACTAGCTATGGCTGACTAGTTCATAATTGTAAACCTTTTAAAATTCTTTTTGAGGTGAATTGACGGTATGCCATAAGGATTAAGTGTGCCATACATAATGCATGTTCACGAAATAAATTAAAGGAATAAATGTGAATGATATTTTATTGTTAATCTCACATATGAATTTGTCTTAATTGCTCTTGGTTTACAAGTGTAATTGCAATCATTGTAATTGTGTGATATATGTGATTCATCGGTTCGATCAGACACCATGCCTAATATAAGATATCTCTTGATTAGATCATGCATCATGCCTCGTAAATATTATCAATTGACTCAAGTACATATTTTCTATGAAATATTTATGGTTGCCTTAGATACCACACCTAGTATATGTTCTATTGTCGGTTTACTGGGGTAGCACAATTTGCACATTATCTATTTTTTTGTTTATTCCATGAGTGAACCAAATTATTTTATTGTGATGTATCTATCCTTGTTATCCATAGGTGGCTGAGTTGTGTTTAATTAAGGGATGGTTCAAGTGTAAACCGATTTGGAATGTTAAATATTATCGTAGATATCCCGAGGAACCTTAGTGGTGCGGTTTCTTTAAAGGTGATTTGAAATTAGATGTTAGTTATGGTGATCGTTTAGACATGTCTAATATGGTTTGTAGATCAAATTGGCGACCGACAATCTTGTGTTTAGTTTATTTATTGGGACTATATATATCTGTGTATGTGTATGTTTGTGTGGGTTAAAGTGGTTTGTAACTTAAGAGTAAGGTATATGTGGCGTTTGTTATACAAGGTAAGCTTGGATAATCTTATTTGACATAAAGGGTAGATTTGGAAAAACCTTACAGTGAAAAAATGGTTTAATGTTTAATGGTAGAATTGGCAGCAAAATGAGGTAGGATGGCTAAAAATAAGGTGTATGGGTCATAATTAGTAGACCTAGGATGGTAAGAGTGTTATGACTCAAACCGCCATGATTGGAACCCACACTAATCCTCTAATGGGAGGACAATTATTACAGCCCAAACTAAACAATGCTAATCAAAAGACAAGCATTTAGAGAAAGTTGAATTCCCATAAACTCAGTAAGTTATCGAACATAAACATAAGCAAGCGGAAATTCAACTCCAAGGACCCTAAAGTCATTGTATCAAAATATTGAAGTAAACATTCTAAGATAAGGGGATGCAACCACAAAACGAACTAAACATAAAGTAAGAGTTTGAAAGGTCTAAGTTGAAGGAAATAGGCTAAAATCCTAGATGAATCCATGGTAGCCAAAAAGAACCGGGTCACCCTTAAACTCGAGAAGTCAGTGATATCCTAGCTGAGGTCTCTCAACAACCGCCTGAAGATGCCCTGTACTAAAAAAAAAAGTGCATTTCAGTACACAAACAACGGTGCATATAAAAATGCAAATGTAAATGCAAACAAGTCGAGATCTAACTATATAAGAAACATATTAATGCATATAAAAATATTAAAGTAAATTACACTAAAATCAATCAATTATAGAACCTGGCTATTTCGGTCAAATCAAAAAAGTTTTTTTTCCTCAAACTGATTAAGCATGTCTTCAGTGGAAGACAACTTGTAGACATCTTCACTTAGACCTCTTATATCTTTAAGAATTTCTGGTGTGGCGGTTGAAATTGCCAGTTCGCCCAATCTCTTAGATCGGTCATTGATTTGATGATTGGCAGATGGTAAGTTTTCCTCTAAACGCCGAAGATTTTCTTCATATCCATAATCATCTCCGAAATTCAACAACACTTGTTGAGCAGCCGCTGCCTCTTTGAAATTATAAGCGGTCACTGGCTCATTCTTTGATGAAACCAAATCAACAAAATTATTTTCTTGTGAACCAATTCGAAGAGGATCGATCTTGAAAGGCGGAGGAGATTTTTTGTAGAACAACAAATCACCTGTCTTTCTATCCCTAACAGCTTCTAAAGGCGCCTCCATGATAATTTTGTGTACTGAACTAGGTCTATTTTGTGTGTCTATATATAGTACTAGAATTTACGTCGGCACAAAAAAGGCTAATAAATCTATTTGCATTTTATGTCCAAGCTTTAAGATTGTTGAAAATAAGAATTTATATATATTCAATTTGGATAATAATATTTTTTTTAGAAGACCATTCCTTGTAGGAGTTTCTCTCATTAAATGATTATTGCGTTAACATTTTTACCAAATACTATTGTAACTTCAAAATAGAGTTAATACAAAATTTTAGTATATATATATATATATTTATATATATTATAAGTGGGAGTTAATCAGCTTCCCGTCAGCATGTCAACAAATGCTCAGAATTTCTTTTGAGGGTATTTTTGCCCATTTGAGCTTAATTTTGTGCACTACTTGTTTGTACTTCACAATTATCAGTAAAATTAATTGTTCCTCATAAATGTCAAAGTTTATCTTATATTGTGAAATATGGGCTCAAAAGCTTCATTTTGTGGACCTATTAGAATGAGGAAAAATTACATAAATTGATACATTTTAATAAATTATTAATGATTTAGCGATACTTTTCATTTATTACCGTTTATAGCAACTTCTTTTATTTTTTTTCCTTTTTTGTCTCACTCTTTCTTTCTTCTTTTCTATGTTTCGCTCCCTTTTTTTTTTCTTTCTCTTTTCTTTGTCTCACTCCCTCTATTTTTTTCCACCCTTTCTTTCTTTCTTTCTTCCTACTTTCTTTCTGTTGTCCTTTCTTTCTTGTTTTTTTGTTGTTGCTCTGTCTCCTCTTACTATTTATCTTTTTTTCTTTTTTTCGTAGAATAATTAATTATTCTAGACTCTATAAAACTTATATCAATAGTTAATTAGAGAAGTAATATAATTGTAACAAATGAAGAGGCATAAAAATCTTAATTAAATTTAAACTAAAAATATATTACAAACATATTAAAGTTGAATTATTAGAAGATAACTAGTATAATCATAACAAATGAAGAGACATAAGAAAGTGCAAAATGAATTAAATTTAAATTTAAAATGTATTACAAACATATTAAAGTTGAATTATTAGAAGAGAACTAGTATAATCGTAACAAATGAAGAGACATAAGAAACTAAACTTGAATTAAAAATGTATTACAAATATATTAAAGTTGAATTATTAGAAGAGAATTAAATATGAATATAGAATGTAAAAAACAAAAGAACATTCTTTGATCTGCACGTAACCTGAATAAAACTTGTATCAATAATGAATTAAACAAGTAACCAATTGTAACAAATCAATCAATTAATTGCACAATGCATTAAACTTGTATTTTAAAAATGTATTACACAATATTAAAGTCGAGGTAGAAGAGAAAATTAAGCATGAATAAAAAAATGCAACAAATGAAATATTAGACAATGATTTATAAAGTGAATTAAACATGTACCAATAATGAATTAAGCAAGTATCCAATAGGAGCAAACAAATAAAAATGCAAAATGAATTAAATTTGTATTTAAATTGTGTTACACTGTGTTAAATTTGAATAAGAAGAGAGAATTAAAAATGAATGAAAAACGTAGCTAATGACTGACAAGACACTGATCTGTATAGTGAATTAAACTTGTATTAACAATGAATTAAACAAGTATCCAATAATAACAAATAAAAAAAAATGTGAAATGAATTAAATTTACATTAAAATTGTATTACACAGTATTTAAAGTTGAATTAGAAAAGAGAATTAAGAATGAATCGAAAATGTAACTAATGAAAGACATGACAATGATCTATAAACTGATAAGTTATATCAGTAATGAATTAAACAAGTATCCAATAGTAACAAATAAATCAAAAGAATTTCAAAATGAATTAAATCTGCATTAAAATTGTATCATCTAATTCAACTTTAATACATTTGCAAGACAAATTAATGTTATATTTAGTTCATTTCAAGCTAATATTTCTCCTAAAATCAATTATAAACTAGACCAAACCCTCTTAAAATTAAGATATGAACTTCAAACGACATTGTCAATTATTTGTAGAATTACCTATTTAAACTTATCACAAATTCGTAAAATACAAATAATGAAATCAAAATTTGAAGCTTTATCATGACTATCAATGATGAACTCTTACTTCTATAATTTTAATGATTTGAAATTTCTGCTTCAAAATGTGATTTTATACAATTTTACGATTTTTTTTTGTTTCTCTTTTCATCTTTTTTTTTTGTACAAAAATAGTGACATGCACATAATGAAATATGAAAAATTGATTTGTTAATTAAATAAAAATTAAAAGAAGAAGAATATTTTTTTAAAAAAAGAAAAGAAAAGAAAAGAAAAACACGAAAATAATAATGATAGAGAAAGAAAGATAAGAAGAAGATCTTTAAAAAGAAAAGAAAAAAATTAAGAGGCAAAAGGACCGAGAAAGAAAACAACGGTATATTTTTTTATTTCAAAAAAATTGTTATATTTAGTTATAAAAATTATATTGACATAAATGATAAATATTTTTTAAATATAACATATTTATGTGATTTACCCTTAGAATGAGTAGTGTTGTTGATCAAAATATTAATTGACTGTATGTACCATAAAATATTTTGATCTATTGACAACTTAGCCATTTGCTTATATTATTAATGGAACATTTTTCCATTTCAATTTTCATCCATCATTGCCTTTTTCTTTTCTATTATTAAAGAAGTATAAGTAAAAACATTGGTATCAACATGTCTACTGGGTGTCCTTTTATATTTTATGTAAGAATATTTTAGTCTCTTCAAATTAATTAATGAAATGTGTCTCATTAACGTAAAAGAGATTGTTAGTTTTTCTACGATCCCTCTCTCCTTCTCTTTTTTTTTTTATTTTTTGCCACCGCAACATTTATCTTCAAATTTTTCATTTTCTTGAAAAAGTAGCTTAGATTTTTACTGGTGCCCTTCGAAAGGTTTTTGCCTGTTGTTAGAATGTAATACAGAGTAATAGCCATGGCTAAAAAAAAATACAAAAGGTAAGACTCAAGATCAATACATAAACTCTGTTTCTTTTGAAATTTTGTTTTCATCAAAGTTTGGACATTGCGACTGGTAAAATTTGCTTCTTTTGCATTATATTCCGTACATCTTTTGAGGATTTTTAAGAGATACATTGGAGGTTTTAAATTTTACATAAAATGGTAAAAATTTCTCATGAACTATGTGGAACAGACCACGTATATTCTTCGTTACATTTTGGAATAAAAAATGTCCTCGTTGTTATCCTAACAGACCACAAATACCCTCAAAAGTTAATACTCTAAATTATTACTGACAATCTCGGAAATTCCATAAAGAGATCAAGATCTCGAATACTCCACAAATTGATGGATTATTCACATAGAGAGGTCAAATTTAAATCATCCTAGTTCGAGAAATACGCCACTAATGGCCCTCGAATCATTGAAAAATCCTAGGAGAGTAGAATCAAGGGATTTACAGAATTGTACCCGCTATCTTAATCAATAAAATTATGTTTCTTTATAAAAAAAAAAAATTACTGACAAGGTGAGCATTGTCAACTAGGATTAACTAAAAGAAAACTAGTCCTTTAGCGGCAATAACAGTCGCCACAAAGCCCAAAATATCGTTATAAACGGGTTTTTAACATCAAATGCTGAATTTGCATTTTTTTCTTCATTTTTTTTAAAATAAAATGATAACGATATCGATTAAGGAGGAGTTTGAAGACATTGTATGTTTTATTCTTATGTCATATGCAAATGTATAAATGTACAATAATGCATTATGTAATAGGAGCTTTGATTCATGAACTAATTTTGATTATTTCGTAACAAGTTATTTATTTTAGAAAATTATGTTGCAACCAAAAATAAATTATCATATTTTTTTTGTTGAAAAAAAGAGGTTTTACTAGCAAATGTCGTTGCAACCTTAGTCGCCACTAAAAATCACTCATAACTTTTAGTGTTAATATTTCAGGATTTTGTGTTTTAACGCCTCTAAAGGTCATGTTTTTTGTAGGGAATCCTAGTTGGCAACGCTTAGGTGGAGGGAATAGTCTTATGTGACTTGCCACATCACTAGAAATTTAGATAGTTAACTCTTGAGGGTATTTATGGTCTCTTGAGATAACAATGAGGATAGTTTTTAATCCAAAATGTAATGAAGGATAATGATCTTTTTGCATAATTTAGAGGTATTTTTTTTACCCTTTACTATAAATATTATATTAGGAATTTTAATTAAAATACAATTTTACGGAAATCTTTATAAAATTTGAGTTTTTTGTTATACATTTGATTGACTGAAGGTTCATTGCGTATGAAAAGGATACAAGTAGAGTATGTTAAACGATGCATCTCTATTTTGGAGTTAATATCCTAAATCAGTCCCTCAACTTTAAGAATTTATTTAATAAAGTCATTAAACTTTATTTATTAATTTAAGTCATTTAACCTAGAAATTTGTATCAATAAAACCACTCAACTAAATTTTACATTACATTTTTATAATTTGAGAAGATGTTCTCCTTGTATATCATTAACTTCATGGAACTCACCAGTCATGAACACGGTGACTACGTCACTGAATTTTTATTTGCTAATTAATATGTTTTATTTGCCAATTGAACTTGACATATGAGTTTAAGAAAAGAAAGAAGACTTTTTAATCTTATGGTTCTATATTAAAGTTATGTCAAATTTACCAAAATGCCCTTCAATCTTTTGGTCTTAACACATGCCACGTGAAAAATTAAGGTTAAAGTGTTGCCAAAAAAGGAAAAGGTCATTCTTTTTTAAACAGACTAACAAGGAAACAGGGTCATTCTTTTTTAGACTCAGGGAGTAATAAGTTTCGAACTTCTAACAATGAAGCCGTACATGTTCTTTGGGCATATTTAGTATGTTACATATGGATTAGCTTTTCATTTTTATTGTTCCTTTATTGCAGTAAAGCAAGGATTTGCATTTGTAGTAGTCAAGAGTGGAAGAAAAGATATAAGGTGATAAATCAATAAACATCAAACTATATATGTAATCTCATACCTTAACTTGTTGGCTTCCACGGTTACATCATACTTTAGGCATATTATTATTTGATTAAAACTATATAGGTCATTTCAACAATCAGTATTCTTCCCTTGGACCCATTCTTAGTTCCATTGCTTCTTTTAAGCTAAACTTGCAAGATTGTGAAGGTGTTTGTAGACGTTCTAAGCCATAAAATTCACGATGGCTATTTTAAGAAATGGTCCTTGATGCCCTTTCAACTATCACAAACATTAAAATATAATACATTATTACATATATAGTAGCAGAACCAGAATTCAAGCATCATACTATCTGGAAATTGTAATTGATTATTACATAAAGATAACTTTATATGTTAATTTGTAACTATAGTAGGTCTTAACCCCTTGATTTTATAATCGAATGGTTCAAAACTACTAAATTTTAAAGGTTAAAACTCTTAAAACTTAAATTCTAGATATTGTATCTGAACTGGACACTAACAATGAAAGCAAATATGAAATAGGCTATAAATTAAAGAGTGCATTCATGCATTTTGCCAAACAAGTAACAGACATTGGGCAACGCTTCACAAATAGATAATTGCGAGATGAAAATTCCTTGTAAAAATTACCACATTCTATTATACCAGAAGCATATATTTCATCATTATACGTGGCACACAATTGTAAATCTCTATAGCTTCTTGAAAATTAAGGATGAAAAGGCTGATATTCTAGAGGATAATTTGAAGGTATATCTAAAGTCTTAACTCTTTTATGTCAAATTTAGTATGTAAAAGTAGCTGTCTTTAAATTTCTTAAATATGTGTTGCTGATCTATCTTCTATCCGCTACAATATGTAACCTGCTGTTTTTAGTTGAAATGGAACAGAAATTGAACAGATTATTATTGCACTAAGCAAGAATGTAAACACAAGAGGGGAGGGGCGAGGAGGGTTACAAAACATAAACTCACTCTTGGATCTAGAAAGCATAAACATCAAATGTAAAGACTTTGATCATAGCAGTGACAACATCTGCTGAATCATCTTGCCTTTGGCGACTACTGCTATCATAAAGGCGGTTTGCTCCTAGTTCCTGCAATAGCTCCTCTAGGTGCAGCCATGTTTGGTGAGCAACTGAAGAACTCTATTGCCCCTATTCCTACTACTTTTCCTTTTCTTTGGACACGTTTTCTTGAAGTAACCCTCTTGGCCACACTTGAAAAAGCTTGTGGAGTCATAACAACACGCTTCAGGGTGATTTTTTCCACACTTAGGACATGTAGGAGCCAAGTTACCTCTTTCCACACTACTTGAGACTCTGCATGTTCACGTCTGAAATTCTGGGAGTTCTGGATATTGTACTAACCTTTGTTCCTTGGTGCAGGTACACTAGCAGATGATGGAGCAGGTCTCTTATGTTTCTGTTGGAAAGAAGATTGGTTCGCATTTCTCATTTGTTGCCTGGATTTGTTCCCTTTCTTAGCTTTCTTATTTCTCAATTCTTATCTGTCCCTCAACTTATCCACTTAAACCTTCTGCACATGAATCATCAACCTCGCTATATCCATATCACGTATAACCATAGTTGTCTTACATTCCTTACTTTGACAAACGAGACAAACCAACAATAAACAAACTGATCTTACTCTTCACATTCGCAACCATCTTTGAAGCATCACGGGGAAACTAGTTGAACTTAAGGCTATATTCAAAATGCTCATAGATTCCTTCTTAGGGTTAAGGAATTATTGTACCTTTGATTCTCTCAGTTCCCGGTGAAAGTAACGCCCTAAGAAAGCTTCGTCAAACATAAACCAACTCAAATTGGTGCACCCTCATCTATTGACTTCTTCCACTGGTCAAATATATTCTAGTGATAACCTTCAACTGGTGTGCATCTAGTTCCACTCTTTCAACATTAGTGACATGCATGATATTGAATACCTTCTCAAGTTCTTAGACAAAATTTTCCTGATCCTCAGTGATGCTTGAACCAGTGAAACTCAAAGGATTATCCTTAGAAACTCACGGATTCTAGAAGTACCAGCCACTACATGACGATTCTCTCTTTGTTTCCTGCTTGGTTGGTCACAACTTGGCTCAACATCCTGATGGCCTCACGGAACTCAGTATTGGTGACCTATCCTTGAGGTTGAAATTCTGGTGCATTCACTAACCCTTGTTCCTGAATGTTCCTTCTAACCTGGTGACAATGGATAGATCTTCGAGAAGGAATGATCTAAAAGATACGCGCAAGCATGATTTGGAAGAAATTTGTATAGAGATGAACCCAATGGCACGAAATGAGTATGAAAAGGAGAAAAATCCGAAAATGTTGCAGCCTCATAATTATAGATGTGACGCGCTTCAAACCAATAACTAGGACTCTATAGACACGTCTTCGTAGACTCCTTGAGACTCTTTAACTCAGGGCTCTGATACAAAGTTTGTCATGTTCCGAGCATACACCATGGACGTAGAAGGTACTCAGAAACGATTACAACCCCCATACGAACCCTTGGATTGGCTCAACTCTTAGTGGAAGACTAACTCATAACTTAGAATGTATCAAATAATATTGGCGTAAAATGTAAACTAAATTGCTCAATAAGTAACTTAGAATGTATTAAATGACACTCGACTTAGCCATGTGGCAACTCAAAATTCAATGTAAAGCCATTAACAAGATAATGACAATCAAACGAACTACCAATTGTCTATAAAGCCTCTAATAACTGAGACAGATGTCGGCTCAATATATATTAACTGTATCATTTTATGATGCAGGCTAATAGGCATCAGCACATTGAATGGACAAGCATTTAAGGGGGAAACTAAACACGACATAAACTTGAACTGAATTTGAGAAGAAGTTTCACTCAACTCATGGATACTTAACTCAAATGCAAGATAAAACAACAATAAGTTGCAACTTATATAAGGCATTTAAACAGTAGTAACAACTCGATATACTCATAAATTAACGTAACATAATTCTACGGGAGTTTCTCTTACCGACAACCATCACTATGAGCTAATGTGGTTATGCAACCTCCCACCCATGCTTCCAGAACTATCATATAACTTACCAGGATATAGAACGCCTTAACTAAGTGGATCCACTAGTCTATGATAAAAAAATACTAAGTGTCATCTAAAAAGTATGCACTTTCTACCCACGATGGCTACATGATTAATGGAGACTTGAGTTATTATGAACTCGTCTCTATATTGGTTTTCAATACTACTCCCAAAATAGACTGAGCTCATATGTTTTAAAACAAAAATATTTCTTTGATTTGAGGTAATTACTCAAAAAGCTTATCTCTTAAAAGAGATATAACTCAAAACTACGAATGAGAACTCATTTGGGAATTAGGGTTTCCTCTTATCATAAAACATTTGCTATTTGGGATAGCTTAGTTCCCATATATCCTTTAATGAAATTAACTTCACTCTTTGCTCTTTGCTCTTTGCTCTTAACTCAAAAATCAAGTCTTAAATCAAATTTAAAACATTTGTGAAAGAATTTTGCAAAACTCTATGAACTTCTCTTGACTTGACTCTTTACTTTCCTTGAATTGAATTATGGATATAAGACTCATGTCTCATGTTATGGATGGTTTCATGTTATTTAGACATACCTTAGAGTGTAAAGATCGATTAGAAAACTTAGTACGTTGCAGGGGAACTTAAACGGAAATAAGTCGGTAAAAGTGAAAGGCCTGATAACCTTAGTTCTCTGAGTGGTACAGGGCACTAGATCCTGACTACTGAGCATGGCTTGGGGCGCACCGATTGGCACGGCTCCTAGAGGAACACTTGTATAGCCATATGTCAGGTGAATTCTCTTGGTCGTTTTTCAACTCTAAACCCTCTGGATTCATTTTTCTCTTTCCCCAAACACTTAGATTCAACAACATAACCAAAATATGAAAGAATCTAATCAAAACAACATTTAATTTCTTGAACTTAGACCAAGAACTTCTCTACAACTTCAACAATCAAGAACCAATAGAGACTTTATAAGAGTCCATCAAGAACCCAATTTCTATACTTTTAAAAACATAAATTCGCTGAAATAAATCAAGATTGGCACGTGGGTGAATGAAAAAACACTATACAATCTGACATACCTTGTACGGATTAACCCTTGGCAAAATCCAGAAGCAATTCTCCATGAATGCGACAATTTTTTAGCTTCTTCTCTCCTTCTTTTCTTTTCTCTTAAAACCCTAAGTTTATTTTATGATGCATAAATTGAATTAAACAATTTAGAACCTAATTGAATCACTAAAAATGCAACTAAATCATTTTTAATTCTAAAATCTCATTTTGACTTTCCTTATCTAGACAGCCTGATTTTCAATGGGCATAGCTCCCTCATACGAACTCACAATTGAGCAAACTCACTGGAGTAGGAAATATAATTCAAAGATATTCTCTACGGTATCTTGCAGCACACCTAAATCTTCCTTAACTAGGAGGTATGATTGTTTGAAGTTGATAACTTAAAATGTATTAAATAAGATTCGACTTAGCCAAAGTGGCAACTCAAAATTAAACATAATCCAATTACAAGATAATGACAATTAAATGGACTAACTGACCGTCTATAAAGCCTCTTATAGCTGAGATGGATGTCGGAAAAAGACCCACGACATCCTAATGAACAAAAATTCTATAAAAAAAAATAAAAAAAATGGATCCTCCGGAAGCAAGGAGGCTCACCAACAAACTCTAAATGATCGAATGGATCAACGAGGCGCTGGATGCTGATCCTAATTTCCTGTACCTGTATCATAAAATGATGCAGGCTAAAAGTCGTCAATACATTGAATTACAAGCATGTGAGGGGAAAACTAAACACGACATAAGCAAGAAATAAATCTGAAAAGAATACTTACCTTAGATTTACTCAACTCAAAAGAATGACCCTTTTTACCCACAATGACTAGATGGTTTGTGGAGACTTGAATTATTATGAACTTGTCTTTGTGCCTAATATTAGTCCCAAAATATACTCAACTCATATTTTTTAAAACAAAACTCTTTTTGTGATTTGAGGTAATTACTCAAAAAGCTTATCTCTTACAAGATATGGAACTCAAAACGATTCGTGAGAACTCATTTGGAAATTGATGTTTCCTCTTATATTTATATGTGACAACATTTTTTCTTTGGAAAAACTTGGTTCCTACATATCCTTTAAAGAAATGAACTTCCATTTTACTGATCTTTATTACTCAACCTAAAACTCAAGTCTTAAACAAATTTAAATTTTTTGTGAAAGAATTTTAGAAAACTCTATGAACTTCTCTAGCCTTGAATCTTTACTTTATTATGGATTAAAGGCTCATGATCTAATGTTATGGATGTGACACCAATCATGGATGTTCCCGACGCCTTAGAGGCCAAATTTCAGAGCTTGATGTGTGGCGCTCAGAGTGGCACAACGCCTGAACCCCTTTCCCCAGATATTTGACGAATTCTTTTGATCGGTTTTCAACTCTAAACCCTCTAGATTCAATTATTTCTTCCCCCCAAACTATTATATTCGACTACATAGCCAAAATATGCTAGAATCAACTCAAAACAACATCCAATTTCATGCGCTTAGATCAAGAATTTCTCTACAACTTCAACAATCAAGAACCCAATAGAGACTTCAACAAAGTCCATCAAGAACCCAACTTCTATACTTTCAAGAGCATGAATTTGCTGAAATAAATCATGATTGGTGCATGGGTGAACGAACTCAAAGCTATGTGATCTCACTTACTTCGTAGGGATTAACGTTTGGCAAAATGCACATGCAATTCTCCAAGAACACGACAATTTCATAACTTCTTCTCCTCTTCTATTCTCTCCTCTCAAAACTCTAACTTTATTTTATGAAGCGTAAACTGAGTCAAAATAGTTTAGACCCTAATTAAATCACTAAAAATGAAATTAAATAATTGGGTAGCAAAATGACCATAATACCTTTTAAAATCTGATTTTGACTTTCCTTATCTAGACAACCCGACTTTAAATGGGCATACGCATATCCTTTATGCGAATTCAAAATTGAGCAAACTTGGTGGCATTGAAAATATGATTCAAAGATGTTTCCTCTGGTATCTTGTAGCACATCTAAGTCATTTTAAGCTAGGATTTATAGTCGTTTGAAGTTGACCCAAAACTAATACTTAACTTAACTTGGTCAAACTTTCCAAATTTGATTACTTCCAAAAATATGGCTTCTTTCTCATTCTATTTCTTTCAAATCGCGAAGTGTTACAAATGTATTGTTAAATTGGGTGTGATAAATATTCTGTAAATAAAGTGGTTATCTTGTTAAACAAAAGTTGCATTAAGAAAAATGTTGCAATACACTTCAAAATGTCATATGGACCCACATATTGGGGACTACGCTTCGTTTTATTTACAAATCTCATCACTCCATTTATGGGTGAGATGTAAAACCAATCGTCAACATCTAATTCAAGTTTGAAACAAATTTAACAGTAGTATCACATTCGTTCATTGAATATTTAAAAAAAACTAACTTCTTCCTGTTCAAAATAAGTTCTTTTTTGCCATGCCATTGTCGTGAAATAGAAACCACGAAATGAGATCACTTCTCATCTCACGAAATGAGTGACTGAAACTTATCCCTTACCACCTTAATATACGTTCAAAAATATTGTCATTGTCACTTAATATTTCTAAAGTATAAATAGTTTTCCATTTAATTGAAGCATAACCTTTATATCATCTTTATTTTTAACCTCAAAGTATTTACTGCAACGGAACTTGGAGAAATGTAATGATTTCAACCTAACAAGACTTGGTAAGACAGATAAAAATCTTGACATTGAACACTAAATTAACTTCAATTGTAAGAATAACATATAACGGTCCAATCGTTAAAAACAAACTATTTGTAAAGAAATAGTGTGAGAAAATTTCTGGGTTGAAGAATTGAAAATTTCAGGTTATGCTAGACTCGGACGAAATTTTAGTAAGATGAGGTCTTGGCAAATTCGAGAAAATAATTGGGTGAAGTGCTTAAGTAGAGTTTGTTTTCTTGTTCCTAAGACATGAAGGAGTTCGTAAGACTTTTTAGAAGTAAATTCGGGTATATTTCACAAAAGTAGTAACAACTCATGATCTGGTCTAGGTTTTACTAGGTAGTTAGAACTTAAATCGGTGTTTAATTCATAATATTCTTGTAGATTGACGGTAGATTTCATACCTAGGACTTTTGATGCGGGGTCTGGTTGATTAAAGAGTGTTGATTATTGCTAATTAATAGGGCGGAAATGTGCTGTGTAAGCAGGTATTATCCTATGACTAGCTATCGCTGACTAGTTCATAATTGTTAACCTTTTAAAATTCTTTTTGAGGTGAATTGACGGTATGTCATAAGGATTAAGTGTATCATTCGTAATGCATGTTCACGAATAAATTAAAGGAATAAATGTGAATGATATTTTATTGTTAATCTCACATATGAATTTGTCTTAATTGCTAGTGGTTTACGAGTGTAATTGCAATCAATGTAATTGTGTGATATATGTAATTCATCGGTTCGATCATGCACCATGCCTAATATAAGATATCTCTTGATTAGATCATTCATCATGCCTCGTAAATATTATCAATTGACTCGAGTACATATTTTCTATGAAATATTTATGGTTGCCTTAGATGCCACACCTGGTATATGTTCTATTCTCAGTTTGCTGGGGTAGCACAATTTGCACATTAGCTATTTATTTGTTTATTACATGAGTGAACCAAATTATTTTATTGTGATGTATCTATCATTGTTATCCATGGGTAGTTGAGTTTTCATGTTTAATGAAGGGATGGTTCAAGTGTAGACCAATTTGGAATGTTAAATATTATCGTAGATATCTCGAGGAACCTTAGTGGTCCGGTTTCTTTAAAGGTGATTTGAAATTAGATGATAGTTATGGTGATCGTTTAGACATGTCTAATATGGTTTATAGATCAGGTTGGCGATCGACAATCTTGTGCTTAGTTTATTTATTGGGACTATATATATGTGTGTGTATGTGTATGTTTGTGTTGGTTAAAGTGGTTTGTAACTTAGAGTAAGGTATGTGTGGCGTTTGGTATGCAAGGTAGGCTTGGAAAATCTTATTTGACATAAATGGTAGGTTTGGAAAAACCTTACAGTGAAAATATGGTTTAATGTTTAATGGTAGAATTGACAGCAAAATGAGGTAGGATGGCTAAAAATAAGGTGTATGGGTCATATTTAGTAGACCTAGGATGGTAAGAGTGTTACGACTCAAACCGCCATGATTGACACCCACACTAATCCTCTAATGGGAGGACAATTATTACAGCCCAACTAAACAATGCTATTCAAAAGACAAGCATATAGAGAAAGTTGAAATCCCATAAACTCAGTAAGTTATCGAACATAAACATAAACAAGCGGAAATTCAACTTCAAGGACCCTAAAGCCATTGTATCAAAACATTGAAGTAAACATTCTAAGATAAGGAGATGCAACCCCAAAACGAACTAAACATAAAGTAAGAGTTTGAAAAATCTAAGTCGAAGGAAATAGGCTAAATCCTAGATGAATCCATGGTAGCCAAAAAGAACTGGCTCACCCTTAAACTCGATAAGTCAGTGATCTCCTAGCTGAGGTCTCTCAACAACCGTCTGAAGATGCCCTGTAAAAAAAAAAGTGCAATTTTAGTACACAAATAATGGTGCATATAAAAATGCAAATGTAAATGCAAACAAGTCGAGATATAACTATATAAGAAACATATATATGCATATAAAAATATTAAAGTAAATTACACTAAAATCAAATATTTGTAGAACCTGGCTATTCCGGTCAAATCAAAAAAGATTTTTTTCCTCAAACTGATTAAGCATGTCTTCAGTGGAAGACAACTTGTAGACATCTTTACTTAAACCTCTTATATCTTTAAGAATTTCTGGTGTGGCGGTTGAAATTGCCAATTCGCCCAATCTCTTAGATCGGTCATTGATTTGATGATTGGCAGATGGAAAGTTTTCCTCTAAACGCCGAAGATTTTCTTCATATCCATAATCATCTCCGAAATTCAACAACACTTGTTGAGCAGCCGCTGCCTCTTTGAAATTATATGCGGTCACTGGCTCATTCTTTGATGGAACCAAATCAACAAAATTATTTTCTTGTGAACCAATTCGAAGAGGATCGATCTTGAAAGGCGGAGGAGATTTTTTGTAGAACAACAAATCACCTGTCTTTCTATCCCTAACAGCTTCTAAAGGCGCCTCCATGATAATTTTGTGTACTGAACTAGGTCTATTTTGTGTGTCTATATATAGTACTAGAATTTATGTTGGCACAAAAAAGGCTAATAAATCTATTTGCATTTTATGTCCAAGCTTTAAGATTGTTGAAAATAAGAATTTAGTCTTGATTGTACTTACTTGGATTAGTCTGAAGCATGGTAATCATTATTTTCCATTTATATATATATTCAATTTGGATAATAATATTTTTTAAGATGAACATTCCTTGTAGGAGTTTCTCTCATTAAATGATTATTGCCTTTAACATTTTTACCAAATACTATTGTAACTTCAAAATAGAGTTAATACAAAATTTTAGTATTTAAATCTAATACAACAACAACAACAAAACATATATATATATATATATATATATATATATATATATATATATATATATATATATATATATATATATATATATATATATATATATATATATATATATATATATTATAAGTGGGAGTTAATCAGCTTCTCGTCAGCATGTCGACAAATGCTCAGAATTTCTTTTGAGGGTATTTTTGTCCATTTGAGCTTAATTTTGTGCACTACTTGTTTGTACTTCACAATTATCAATAAAATTAATTGTTCATCTTAAATGTCAAGTTTATCTTATATTGTGCTTCAAAATATGATTTTATACAATTTTACGACTTTTTTGTTTCTCTTTTCATCTTTTTTCTTTTTGTACAAAAATAGTGACATGCACATAATGAAATATGAATAATTAATTTGTTAATTAAATAAAAATTAAAAGAAGAAGAATAATTTTTTAAAAAAAGAAAAGAAAAGAAAAGAAAAACACGAAAATAATAATGATAGAGAAAGAAAGATAAGAAGAAGATCTTTAAAAAGAAAAGAAAAAGATTAAGAGGAAAAAGGACCGAGAAAGAAAACAACGGTATATTTTTTTTTATTTCAAAAAAATTGTTATATTTAGTTTTAAAAATTATATTGACATAAATGGTAAATATTTTTTAAATATAACATATTTATGTGATTAACCCTTAGAATGAGTAGTGTTGTTGATCAAAATATTAATTGACTGTACGTACCATAATATATTTTGATCTATTGACAACTTAGCCATTTGCTTATATTATTAATGGAACATTTTTCCATTTCAATTTTCATCCATCATTGCCTTTTTCTTTTCTATTATTAAAGAAGTATAAGTTAAAAACATTGGTATCAACATGTCTACTGGGTGTCCTTTTATATTTTATGTAAGAATATTTTAGTCTCTTCAAATTAATTAATGAAATGTGTCTCATTAACGTAAAAGAAATTGTCAGTTTTTCTACGATTCCTCTCTCCTTCTCTTTTTTTATTTTTTGCCACCGCAACATTTATCTTCAAATTTTTCATTTTCTTGAAAAAGTAGCTTAGATTTTTACTAGTGCCCTTCGAAATGTTTTTGCCTGTTGTTAGGATGTAATACAGAGTAATAGCCATGGCTAAAGAAAAATACAAAAGGTAAGACTCAAGATCAATACATAAACTCTGTTTCTTTTGAAATTTTGTTTTCATCAAAGTTTGGACATCGTGACTGGTAAAATTTGCTTCTTTTGCATTATATTCCGTAAATCTTTTGAGGATTTTTAAGACATACATTGGAGGTTTTAAATTTTACAGAAAATGGTAAAAATTTCTCATGAACTATGTGGAACAGACCATGTATATTCTTCGTTACATTTTGGAATAAAAAATGTCCCCGTTGTTATCCTAACAGACCACAAATACCCTCAAAAGTTAATACTCTAAATTATTACTGACAATCTCGGAAATTCCATAAAGAGATCAAGTTCTCGAATACTCCACAAATTGATGGATTATTCACATAGAGAGGTCAAATTTAAATCGTCCTAGTTCGAGAAATACTACACTAATGGCCCTCGAATCATTGAAAAATCCTAGGAAAGTAGAATCAAGGGATTTACAGAATTGTACCCACTATCTTAATCAATAAAATTATGTTTCTTTATAAAAAAAAATTATTACTGACAAGGCGAGCATTGTCAACTAGGATTCACTAAAAGAAAACTAGTCCTTTAGCGGCAATAACAGTCGCCACAAAGCCCAATTCTTCGTTACATTTTGGAATAAAAAATGTCCCCGTTGTTATCCTAACAGCCCACAAATACCCTCAAAAGTTAATACTCTAAATTATTACTGACAATTTCGGAAATTTCCATAAAGAGATCAAGATCTCGAATACTCCACAAATTGATGGATTATTCACATAGAGAGATCAAATTTAAATCATCCTAGTTCGAGAAATACGCCACTAATGGACCTTGAATCATTGAAAAATCCTAGGAGAGTAGAATCAAGGGATTTACAGAATTGTACCCGCTATCTTAATCAATAAAATTATGTTTCTTTATATAAAAAAAAATTATTACTGACAAGGCGAGCATTGTCAACTAGGATTCACTAAAAGAAAACTAGTCCTTTAGCGGCAATAACAGTCGCCACAAAGCCCAAAATATCGTCAAAAACGGGTTTTTAACATCAAATGCTGAATTAGCATTTTTTTCTTCATTTTTTTAAAAAAATAAAATGATATCGATATCGATTAAGGAGGAGTTTGAAGACATTGTATGTTTTATTCTTATGTCATATGCAATTGTATAAAATGTACAATAATGCATTATGTAATAGGAGATTTGATTCATGAACTAATTTTGATGATTTCATAACAAGTTATTTATTTTAGAAAATTATTTTGCAACCAAAAATTAATTATCATATTTTTTTTGTTGAAAAAATAGATTTTACTAGTGAATGTTGTTGCAACCTTAGTCGCCACTAAAAATCACTCATAACCTTTAATGACAAGGATTTTGTGTTTTATCGCTTCTAAAGGTCAAGTTCTTTGTAGTGAATCCTAGTTGGCAACACTTAGGTAGAGGGAATAGTCCATGTGACTTGCCACATCACTAAAAATTTTGGTACTCAACTCTTGAAGGTGTTTGTGGTCTCTTGGGATAGCAACAGGGTATGTTTGATCCCAAAATGTAATTAAGGGTATAAGTAATTTATTTTGCATACTTAAGAGGTATTTTTGATCTTTTTCCATAAAAAGGATACAAGTAGAGTATGTCACGCGACACATCTCTGTTTTGGAGTTAATATTCTAAATCAGTCACTCAAGTTTAAGAAATTATTTGACAGAGTCATTAAACTCTTTTTTATATCATTTCAATCATGTAACTTATGAATTTGTATTTCATTACATTTTTACAATTTGAGAAGATGTTCTCCTTGTATATCATTAATTTCATGTAACTCGCAAGTCATTAAATTTTTATTTGTTAATCAATATTTTTATTTGCCAATTGAACTTGAAATATGCAAAAAAAAAAAAAAAAAAAAGTTTCAAACTATGTATACATTTTTTAGACAAACCGTACATGTTGTTTGGGTATGTTTAGTATGTTTCATTTGGATTAGCTTATCATTTTTAATAGTTCCTTTGTTGCAGTAAAGCAAAGATTTGCATCTGTAGTAGTCAAGAGTGGAAGAAAAGAAGAAATGTCTCTATTTTTTATCATGCTTCATTTATTAATGTTTTAGCAGTCAAGAACATATTTATGTATTATGTCACTGTATCAATTTACTTCTGTAGTGTTGAAGAGTTCAACATCAGATTAAAAAGGGAATGGCGGGGTCTCCCTAGATGGCCTAAGAATTAAATAGTTGTAATTATCGTACATTAGGGGCGGAGCTACCCTTAATGAATGGGGTTCATTCGAACCCCCTTCGACGGAAAATTATATTATTTATACATGGTTAAAATAAGTTTATATGTATATATAGTAAATATCAAACCCCTTTCGGCTCCCTATTTCTACAACTTTTGAATCCATTTATTGAAAATCCTGG
The DNA here is from genome assembly GCA_032847665.1 of Solanum chilense. Classification (NCBI taxonomy): domain Eukaryota; kingdom Viridiplantae; phylum Streptophyta; class Magnoliopsida; order Solanales; family Solanaceae; genus Solanum; species Solanum chilense. The sequence goes on from CM064965.1 coordinate 55,353,639, forward strand.
CTCCGCCTCTATCGTATATACTAAATAGTTGGTCCAATTAAATTGTCTAATTTATAAAATTAAGGAAATTTTATTATATCTTCCCTTTTCATTCTAAGATATACTGTTAAGTTGGGCGTGATCAATATTTAACTTTTTTCATAACTTTGTAGTGTTTATCTTGTTAAACAAAAGTAGCACTAAGAAAACTGTCGAATACACCTCAAAATCTGATATGATTCCACATATTGAGTTCTCTTCATTTCCGAACTTCATCACCCCTTCATGGATGACATTCTCAAGTATATTTAATCATCTACATTATATTCAAGTTTGACAAAAATTTAACCACAGTATCACGATAATTTTATTCACTGAATAATTAAAAAAAAAACTTACGTTTTTCCATTTAACTAGACAAGTACCGTACGTGCAGTGCTTTGCACGTTTGAAAATGTTATACATAGTTTTATTCTCAAGTTTTATTCACTTGAGAGGACTTAAATCCAAAATTAGGATTAACAACTTATAAATAATGATAATTTTGAAACTTCTAAATACAATAATTTATTTGAGAGAGTACATATGGATTTGTTAAGACATAAATGATGCACAACTCCATATCTACTTAGGATTAACAACTTATAAATAGATTGCACAATTTCGTAACATTTACCCTTTCTTAGTTCCATTGCTTCTTTTAAGCTAAACTTGCAAATTTGTGAAGGTGTTTGTAAACGTTTTGAGCCCGTTCAAATATCACAAAACATAAAAATTATAATACATTAATACATATATATACTAGCAGACCCAGGATGCAAACATTATAGGTTCTGAAAATTATAATTGATTATTACATAACCCCTTGATTTTAAAATCTAATGGTTTGAAGCTACTAAATTTAGAAGGTTAAAACTAATAAAACTCAAATTTTAAATATGTCTCAATTTGAGACTTTGAATTTACCAGTGTATCTGAATTGGACATCACCAATGAAAGCAAATATGAAATAGGCTATAAATTAAATAGCTCATTCATGAATTTTCAAACAAGTAACACTTTACAAATAGATCATTGCGAGATGAAACTTCGTAAAATAAATTATCGTATTCTATTATACCTGAAGCATATATTTTATCATTATACGTGGCACACAATTGTAAAACCCTATAGCTTCTTGAAAATTAAGGACGAAAAGGCTGATAGTCTAGAGGATAATTTGAAGGTATATCCAAAGTCTCAACTCCTTTATGTCAAATTTAGTTGCTGATCTGTCTTTTATGTAATGGAACCGGCTGTTTTTAGTTGAAATGGAACAGAAACTGAACATATTATTGCAGTCAGCATGAAAATATTATTGCAGTAAGCAAGAATGTATACATGAGAGAGAGGGTTACAAAAGATACACTCACTCCTAGATCTAGTAAAGCATAAACATCACAAGTAAAGACTTTGTTCCTTGGCCAGTCCATGAAATAGATTCTCTAAGTGAAGCCATGACTGGTGAGCAACAGAAGAAGATTGGCTCTATTGTCCCTATTTATATTGCTTTTGATAGAATGTGATAGAATCGTTAATTTGTTTTGATGATAGACAAAAAGCGCAAAGAACAGTAGCAAATGTACGCAGCGAAAGAAGTCAAGCTAGAGTCCAAGATCAAGTAAAATAGAGTTATTTGTCAAAGCCAAAATAATATATTAAAGGTACAAGTCAACGCAAATTAAGGAAAACCTTAAATATATTATTAAGGAAGGAAGTTGTGTGTAAAAAGGATTCTAATTTAAAAAAGAATCCTTGTTTAAATATAACTTTCTTACCTTATTAGTGAGGATTGTACAAGGCAACAAACTCTATAAGAAGCATACGAGGTAGAGGAAAATCACACGACTTCACGCAGAACACACGGCAGAATTATTCATCAAACAGAGGTCTTTAAGATTGATAGAATCGCCACGATTGAAGAATTCTTGAGCAAGAAGGTTTTTATCGTATAGAACTATTTGTCTTGTGTTTGTTCTTAATTGCAGTTTACAGTTTATTGTGCAAAGGGTGGGTTTGGCTCTTTGTAGGGTTGAGTGTTAGTGAGAATTGTAACAAAAGGTGGGTTTGGCCTTTTGGAGAGATCGATTGGAGGCAATCGAGGGAGTAGTAGAGATAAGACTTTTGATTATTGAGTTGTAATCACAAAATCTTATAGTTGAATTAATAAAACAGGGTTTTTCCTTCCTTGAGTGAGGAAGGTTTTTAATTCAATAAGTGTTTGTGTCTCTATTCTGTCTTTACTTAAAAGCAACTTACGCGAACCTGGTTCGTGTTCTGGGGTAAGGTTTTCTCAATTGGTATCAGAGCAGGTCTTTTCGTTAAAAGATTCACACCTTGAAAAGACTCAATGGCAGCACCACCAACTCCACAAGAGGGAGCTTCACAAACACGACCACCACTGTTCAATGGCAAATATTATGGATGGTGGAAAAATCGTATGATGGACCATCTTATTGGCGAAAACCCTGATCTATGGGGAGTAATTCTAGATGGCCCAACCATACCTATGAAAACTGCAACTGATGGAATCACCAAAATCCCAAAGGAAAGAAAGGAATGGAATGTTGAAGACAAGCTGGCAATTCAAAACAATGCCAAAGCCAAGAAAATTCTGATATGTGGCATAGGACCAGACGAATACAATCGAATTTCGTCATGTCAAGATGCCAAAGCCATATGGGAAACACTGCAGACAGCTCATGAGGGAACAACGCAAGTCAAGAAGTCTAAAATTGATAACTTGAACAGACAATATGAGCTGTTCAGGATGGCAGAAGGAGAGACTATTCAAGATATGCACACCAGGTTCACCTCCATCATCAATGAAATGTACTCTTTAGGAGAGATAGTGCCTAATGGAAAAGCGGTAAGAAAACTCTTGAGTGTCCTTCCTGAAACTTGGGAAAGCAAAGTCGAGGCTATCACTGAAGCCCGCGACCTAGACTCACTGGGAATGGATGAGTTAATTGGTAATCTCATCACTTACGAACTTAAGAAAAATCAAGAAAAGGAAATTGGAGGAAAAAGAAAGGAAAGGAACCTGGTTCTAAAAGCTACTGCATCAGATGATTTTGAAGATGAAAACATTGCCCTCATAACTAAAAGGTTCACCAGAATGCTAAAGAGAGGGCAAACATTTCAAAAGAAAGCCTTTCAAAAACCATCTGAAAACAATAAAGACCAGGTCTGTCATAAGTGTGGGAGTCCAGATCACTTCATCAAATTCTGTCCACTCTGGGCTATAGAACAGAAAAAGGTAAACTTTGAGAAAGGGAAAGACATCAAAAAGGATAAGTTTGTCCCCTCAAACAGAAGAATGACAACTCAAGAGGCAGACATGTCAATGAAGAGGGCTTTTGCAGCAATGGGGAATTCATCTGATGAAGAGTCTAAAGGTGATGAGATAGAAAACCAGTCTCTTCTTGCACTAGAACAAGAAGATGATTATGACTTTCTTGCTCTTGTAGCAGTGGAAACCAAGGAAGAAAGGGAAACTTGCAGATCACAAGAAACCATACTAGCACTTATGGCTGGATCAGATTCTGAAGAAGAAAAGGAAGAAGAAGACATAAATGAAAAGGTTAGTCTTCATAACTTACAAGATAATCTAGGTTCATACTCAAAAAGAGAGCTAGAATCCTTACTCTACACCCTCATTGATGCATATAAAACCATAGACTCAAAAAGGGAACTGATAATGGAAGACTATGCATCACTAAGAGAAGAAAACAAGAGTCTTGAAAAACAAAATCTTCATCTTTCATCCAAGAATACCAAACTAAGTAAAAATCTAGAACTGGTAATTAAAAGGAATGAAACACTCTCCAAAGAGCTTCTTTGTGACTAAAACTGAAGCAGAAAATGGAATGAGATGGACCAGGTCCTCCATACTGCTTGATAACATTCACAAGAATCGCACATTTGAGAAACATGGGATAGGTTTTGATAGAACCAGCTCTCAAGTAAAAAACCCCAACATAGACTGCTTATGCATGCACTGTGGACTGGTAGGACATAAAAGTCATGATTGTCAAAAGAAACAAACTGCTCATAACAAAAACTTGAAATCCTTGAGAAAACCTCATCATGATAAACCCAATGAGCAAAAACAAATCCCTATAGACAAGTCTCTTCCTAGATGGGCCAGAAGAAATCTTATTCACCCATTCCCTAAGCTTAAATCAAAGTGGATTTGGGTACCAAAATCTAAAATCCAACAATAAATTGCAGGGATCAGTGAAGAGGAAGCAGCAACAATGGTACTTGGATAGTGCATGCTCAAGACACATGACTGGAGATAAAAGAAGCTTCCTCTCACTCAAGAACATCAAAGGAGGAAATGTTGCCTTTGGTAATGGTAAAAGTGGAGAAATTCAAGGAATTGGAAAGGTTGGAACAATGGATACTCATGCAATTGAGAACGTATATTATGTAAATGGTCTACAACATAATCTTTTGAGTGTATCTCAAATATGTGATAAAGGAAACAACGTTCTCTTTACGGAAAAAGAATGCAGAGTAACAAACGCAGTGACTGGAAACCTGGTTCTACTAGGAAAGAGACATAAGAATGTGTACAAAGTCAAGACTGTTGACTCCAAGGAAGATAATCTTAAGTGTCTAAGTGCAGTCTCAGATTGCTCCATGCTATGGCACAAAAGAATGGGACACATTAGCATGACAACTATAAACAAACTCATATCTAAAGACCTGGTTAGGGGACTGCCAACCAAAAGTTTCAAGGACAACCAAGTATGTGGAACCTGCATTCAAGGAAAACAGGTTAGGTCATCCTTCAAACCAAAGTTGACAGTAAGTACTACTAAGCCACTTGAATTGCTTCACATGGATTTGTGTGGACCAATGCGTGTACAAAGCAGGGGTGGAAAAAGATACGTGTTTGTAATAGTTGACGACTACTCAAGATTCACTTGGACATTGTTTCTTGCAACAAAGGATGAGACATTCACTATGTTTGAAGTTTTTGCAAAGCTGGTTCAGAAGAAATTCAACAAAGAAATAATCAGCATCAGATCTGATCATGGACTGGAGTTTGAGAACTCACAATTCCTACAATTTTGTACTACAAATGGGATTGAGCATAACTTCTCAGCACCTAGAACACCACAACAAAATGGTGTTGTTGAGAGGAAAAATAGAACACTGGAAGATATTGCAAGAACAATGTTAATCTCAAGCAAACTTCCAAAATTCTATTGGGCTGAAGCAGTAAATACAGGATGTTATTTAATAAATAGATGTATGATCACATCAGTGTTAAACAAAACACCATATGAGCTACTAAAAGGAAGAAAACCAAATCTAGCACATCTTAGGGCCTTTGGATGTGTATGTTTTATACACAACAATGACAAAGACAATTTGGGAAAATTTGATGCCAAGAGTGATGAAGGAATCTTTCTAGGCTACTCATCACAAAGCAAGGCTTACAAGGTACTGAATAAAAGAACAAACCGAGTAGAAGAAAGTGTCCATGTTGTCTTTAATGAACATACTAGTGAAGTTGAAGGAAATTCAAAGGATGAACAAAATGAGGGAACCTGCTCCAAGCCGTCAGAACCAAAAACATGGGAAAAAGAATCCATACCATCTGACAAAACATCTGAAATAGGAGATAAGTCTGCTGATGAAACTGGTTCATCTATACCTCAAGAACCAGTAAGTATTCCTACTCATAATTGGAAACATCAAAGCTCTCACCCTCTGCAAAATCTTCTTACTCCTCTTAACTCAGGCATATCTACAAGATCCAAACTACGTAGTATGTGTGCATTTTCTGCCTATGTGTCCCTGATTGAGCCTAAAAAATACAAAGGAAACATTGCTAGACTCTGAATGGATTGGTGCTATGCAAGAGGAGCTCAACCAATTTGAAAGAAGCAGAGTGTGGAACCTGGTTCCAAAGCCCCAAAACAGAATAGTAATAGGAACTAGGTGGGTGTTTAGAAACAAGCTCGATGAGCAAGGTCAAATAGTGCGCAACAAAGCTAGGCTAGTTGTACAGGGATACAACCAAGAAGAAGGTATAGACTATGATGAAACCTTCGCACCAGTAGCAAGAATTGAGGCAATTAGAATACTGGTTGCATATGCTGCTCACATGGAGTTCAAACTTTACCAAATGGATGTCAAAAGTGCCTTTTTAAATGGTTACCTACAAGAAGAGGTGTATGTAAAACAACCTCCAGGTTTCGAAAACACCATATATCCTGATCATGTATATAAACTGGACAAAGCACTCTATGGGTTGAAACAAGCACCAAGAGCATGGTATGATCGATTGTCCACTTTCCTTCTCACACATGGATATACAAGAGGAAAAATTGACAATACACTGTTTCTTCGAAAACAAGGTAAAGATCTGTTCATAGTCCAAGTATATGTAGATGACATTATATTTGGAGGAACCAATGACTCACTAGGAGTAGAATTTGCTCAACTAATGAATAGTGAGTTTGAGATGAGTATGATGGGAGAATTGAATTTCTTCTTGGGACTCCAAATCAAGCAAACTCCAGTAGGAACATCAATCCATCAGCAAAAGTACATCAAGGAATTACTGAAGAAGTATGATATGAATGAAGCTAAGACGAATGATACCCCCATTGGGACAACAACCAAGCTTGATAAAGATGAATCAGGTTCACCAGTGAATGACACTAGATATAGAGGTATGATTGGATCACTTCTATATCTCACTGCCAGCAGACCTGATATAGTGTTTAGTGTTGGTCTATGTGCAAGATTTCAGTCGTGTCCAAAGGAATCACATCTAAAAGCTGTCAAGAGAATCCTGAGGTATTTGAGAGGTACAATAAACCTGGTTCTCTGGTATCCAACTGGTGATTCTTTTGATCTAAAGGGATTCGCTGACGCTGATTATGCAGGACACATGGTTGATAAAAAAAGTACTTCTGGGATGGCACACTTCTTAGGACCATGTTTAATATCCTGGGCAACAAGAAAACAAAATTCAGTGGCTCTATCTACTGCAGAGGCTGAGTATGTTGCAGCTGCTTCATGTTGTGCCCAACTTCTTTGGATAAAACAGCAGCTTAAAGACTTTGGTATAGAAACAGGTTGTATTCCTATTCTATGTGATAACACAAGTGCTATAAACATGGCCAAAAACCTAGTTCAACACAAGCGCACCAAACACATAGATGTTAGACATCACTTTCTTCGTGATAATGTTGAAAAAGGAAACATAATTATGGAGTTCTGCAAAACTGAGAATCAAGTTGCTGACATCTTCACCAAGGCACTAGGAAGAGAGTCATTTCAGAAAAATAGACTTGAGTTAGGGCTCATCTTCTTAGAATGAACCATGCCCAACCAAGTTCTAATGAGGTACAAACCAGGTTCAGTAAAGATGGTTCTACATAATCTTTACTTTACAAAAAAAAAAAAAAAAAAAAATTAAAAAAAAAGGGAATTTAAAAAAAAAGGTTAAAAAAATAAAAAAAAAAGGGATTAAATTAAAAAAAAGGATTAAATTTTTAAAAAAAAAAAAAAAATTCAAAAAATTCAAAAAAAAAAAAAACATTGGGGGAAATCAATCTCATCTTCTCTCTCCCATGCCCTCCTGACAAGCAGGTGCAACCGTCACAGTGCACGTCTCCTCGATGTCAATCCCCCATAATTACTCCAATCCCTTGATTACAACATCAAAACCGTTCCCAATAAAGCACTCTCTCCAAACTAGCAACCAACTTTCTCTCTTCTTCATTCTTCAGAAAACCAAGAAACCAAACTCCCTTCCATCACCATGACTAACCCACTTGTTGCTTACTCTGACGACGAAAGCTCGTCTGAAAGTGCATACTCTCAGGGGGAAGAAAACCCAGTTGCTACTACGGTGCCCGATCTTGGGAAAGAAAGCCAACTCCCAATCACATCATCTACATCCTCATCCAAATCGGATCTGCCTCCATCACCACCACCAACAGCTCCATCACCACCACCAATAGTTCCATCACCACCACCAAAAGCCACACCCCCCACCAAACGCTCCATCATCACCACCAAAAGCCACATCCCCACCACCACAAGTAACTCCTTTACCATCACCAGATAAAGGAGCATCCTCACCTATCGCTACAGACTCCCCACCACCACCCATCATCGAATCTTCTCCTTCACCAGTCCAAGAAACCCCAGCATCACCGGTTCATGAAACCCCACTTTCACCAAACCCACCATCTCCCCCAACCACTGTCCCAACCATCCCTCCTACTTCACCATCTCCTCAAACCAGTCCTCAAAACCCTCCGCCCTCTCAAATCCACGATGATATTCTTTTGAGTTCCCTTCACCCTACAAAACCACGGCGGCCAAGAAAGCACATCGCCGTCAAACAGGTTCGTCCACACAGGCCAGTAACAAGGAGTGCGCATGTGGTCAAGCCAGCTGCTGCTACAACATCTGGGGTAAAGCGTCGCCGTTTGGGTAAGTCTCCTGTTCCTTCATCAGTCTCCCCAATGGATCTTGCTTCTGATACTGATGCCATGTCTGAGGGAAAACATTCTGCAACCCCTCAATCCAAAACAAAATCTGCGAAAAAAAATGCAGACAAATTTTTAAAAGTGGGAAGGAAAAAGTACTTCCAAACAAAATCAGTGCTTAGGGGTAGAACCTTTCATCCTGATATACTGTCAATGGATTTAGTGAAGCAGGTTTGTGAACTCCTAAGGTTTCAAGGGTGGGAGGAGTTATTTCTAGAACCTAGTTTGATTTATGAAAAGGAAGTCGTCGATTTCTATACGAACTTAGTAATTTTAGAAGGAGATGTGGTGTCATCTAGTGTCAAGGGTGTTGATATTGTGTTCGATGCGACCAAGCTTGGGGAAATATTGCATATACCATCTGTAGGTATAAATGAGTACAATTGGAGTTTTGATGAGTATTCAAGTCTGCCAGCTCGGTTCTCTCAGGGTAGAGTAAATTCTAGGGCTCAAACTGTTTTGAAGGGAATAATGCGATCTTTGCATAAACTTCTTTTTGAGATAGTTCACAAGGTGATACTGCCTCGAGGTCACCAACGTCACATTGCCTCCATACGAGACATGGGACTTATGAGTGCACTTGAGTGCAAAGAGCGCATTGATTGGCCTACATTGATCATCAAACATCTTGCTCGAATTGTCGATCCTAAGTTAGGCTCTCATCAGTTAGCTTTTGGTAACCTATTGACTAGGGTGTTTGATGCTTTTGAAGTACCTTTGGGAGAAGGCCGGATCTTAACTCGTGCAGACATGTTCACTCAAACTATCCTTGCTGATTGTGGCATTTCTCTAGAGTCGGAGCAGGTTGCAACTGCGTCTCCACGTACATCTGGCCCTGTTGCTCAGTTACTTAGGGAGCTTAAGGTAGCTGAAGAAAAGAACGCCTCTCTTGAATCAGATAACCAGAAGTTACGTGCTGAGCTCGATTCCTCAAATGCTGAGATACACAGGTTGAAGGATCAGTTGGTGCAGCAGCAACTTGCTAATAATGCCAGAGTTGACAGAGTTTTGGATATGCTGGCTTCAGCTTCAACTAAGCCTGGTCAACCTCCACAGTGATAAAGCATGTTGTCTGAACCTAGTTCTCTTAAGCAGGTTTCACTCTGTATTGTTGCTCCTTGTTTTGTTGCCAGAACAATTTACATTGCTCATCTGGCTGGGCGTATTTTGCTGCTATGGATATTGATTGGTGTTGATTAGACGTTGTTTATGTCTTTTTGATTCGTCAAAAGGGGGAAGAGTTATTTGCGAGTTATTTGCGCATGCATCACACGTTACATGTTTGTCTTCATCAAAAAGGGGGAATATGATAGAATGTGATAGAATCGTTAATTTGTTTTGATGATAGACAAAAAGCGCAAAGAACAGTAGCAAATGTACGCAGCGAAAGAAGTCAAGCTAGAGTCCAAGATCAAGTAAAATAGAGTTATTTGTCAAAGCCAAAATAATATATTAAAGGTACAAGTCAACGCAAATTAAGGAAAACCTTAAATATATTATTAAGGAAGGAAGTTGTGTGTAAAAAGGATTCTAATTTAAAAAAGAATCCTTGTTTAATTATAACTTTCTTACCTTATTAGTGAGGATTGTACAAGGCAACAAACTCTATAAGAAGCATACGAGGCAGAGGAAAATCACACGACTTCACGCAGAACACACGGCAGAATTATTCATCAAACAGAGGTCTTTAAGATTGATAGGATCGCCACGATTGAAGCATTCTTGAGCAAGAAGGTTTTTATCGTATAGAACTATTTGTCTTGTGTTTGTTCTTAATTGCAGTTTACAGTTTATTGTGCAAAGGGTGGGTTTGGCTCTTTGTAGTGTTGAGTGTTAGTGAGAATTGTAACAAAAGGTGGGTTTGGCCTTTTGGAGAGATCGATTGGAGGCAATCGAGGGAGTAGTAGAGATAAGACTTTTGATTATTGAGTTGTAATCACAAAATCTTATAGTTGAATTAATAAAACAGGGTTTTTCCTTCCTTGAGTGAGGAAGGTTTTTAATTCAATAAGTGTTTGTGTCTCTATTCTGTCTTTACTTAAAAGCAACTTACGCGAACCTGGTTCGTGTTCTGGGGTAAGGTTTTTTCAGCTTTGCCTATTTTTTGGACACTCTTTCATGAAGTTGCCCTCTTGATCACACTTGAAACACTCAGTGAATCCATCACGACACGCTTCGGGGTGATTTTTTTCACACTTGGGACATGTAGGAGCTCAGATACCTCCTTGTGTCGCATGTGAGACTGTGCAGGTCTGGATATAAAATTTTGTGAATTCTGACTATTGTACTCACCTTTGTTCCTTGGTGCAGGTGCACTAGCAGATGATGGAGCAGGTCCCATATGTTTCTGTTGGAAAGAAGACCAGTTCGCATCACTTGTTCACTGCCCAGATTTGTTCCCTGTCTTAGATTTCTTATATCTCAATTTTTCTCTATCCCTCAACTTATCCTCCTAAACCTGCTGCACATGAATCATCAACCTCACTATATCCATATCACCAATAAGCATAGATGTCTTACCTTCCTTACTCGACAGACAAGACAAACCCGCAACAAGCATACTCATCATACTGCTCTTTTCTGCAACCATATCCGGAGCATAACAGGAAAGCTGGGTGAACTTAAGGCTATATTCATGAACGCTCATAGATTCCTTCTTAAGGGTAAGAAATTATCGTACCTTTGCTTCTCTCAGTTCCCAGGGAAAGTAACGCCCCAAGAAAGCTTCTTCAAACATAGTGCAACTCAAATTTGATCACACTTAGCTCTTTCCTTCTTCCATTGGTCAAACCATATTCTAGCGACACCCTTTAGCTGGTGTGCAGCTAGTTCCACTCTCTGAGCATCAATGACATGCATGATCTCGAAGACCTTCTCAAGATCTTCGGAAAAAAATTTCGAATTCTGAGTGATGCTTGAACGAGTGAAACTTGGAGGATTTATCCTTAGAAACTCACGATTCTAGAAGTATCAACCACTACTAATGATTCTCTCTTTGTTGCCTGCATAGTTGGTCACAACTTGGCTCAACATCCTGATAGCCTCATAGAACTCAGCATTGGTGACCTCTCCTTGAGGTTGCACTTTTAGTGCATTCGCTACCCATTGTTCTTCCTCAATGTTCCTTCTAACCGGGCAACCGCGGATAAATTTTTTATGAGGAATGATCTGAAATATATGCACAAGCACGAGTTAGGAAGAAATCGCACGAAATTATTATGAAAGAAGATAATTCCTAAAATGTTGCAGCATCTTAATTATAGATGTGGCACGCTTCAAACTGATAACAAGGACTCTACAGACATGACTTCATAGACTCCTTGGGACTATTGAAATCTAGGCTCTAATACCAAGTTTGTCAGCCCTGAGCCTACACCTGGATGTGACAAGCACTCGAGAACCATTACTACCCCCAAACGAACATTGTGCCTGGATGACTCTTAGCGGAATACGTACTCATAACTTAGAATGTATAACATTCGACTTAGAATGTAAAGTGAATTTCTCAATAAATAACTTAGAATGTATTAAATAACACTCACTTAGACAGAGTGGCAACTCAAAATTCAACGTAAGCCAATAACAAGATAATGACAATTAAAAGGACTAAATAGTTGTCTATGAAATCTCTAATAACTGAGATGAATGTTGGAACAAGACCCATGACATCCTAATGAACTAAAATACTCAAAATTAATAAAAGTGGATCTTCAAGAAGGAAGGAGGATCACCAACGAACTTTGAATACTCGAATCGATCAAGGAGGCGCAGGATGTTGACCCTGATTACATGTATCTGCATCATAAAACAATGCAGGCTAAAAGGAATCAATACATTTAATGGAAAAGCATGGGAGGGGAAAACTAAACACAACATAAACTTGAACTGAATTTGAAAACAACACTTACCTAAGTTTTACTCAACACATGGATACTTAACTCAAATGCGAAATAAAAAAACAGTATAGGTGCAGTCTATATAAAACATGTTACCAACTCAATTACTTATAAAATAAAGTAATATAATTCTAAGAAAACTGACAACCATCATTATGAGCTAATGTGATGATACAACATCTCGCCCATGCTTCCAGAACTTTTATATAACTTGCAAAAATACGGAACGCCTCAACTAAGTGGATCCACTAGTCTATGCTAAAAAACATTAAGGTGTCATCTAAAAATTATGACCCTTTGTACCTATGATGGCTACATGGTTAATGGAGACTTGAGTTATTATGAACTCGTCGACATACCGGTTATCAAAACTACACTCAAAATATACTCAACTCATATTTTTTAAAATGAAACTCTTTATGTGATTTGAGGTAATTACTCAAAAAGCTTATTTTTTTAAAAGAGATGGAACTCAAAACTACTCATGATAACTCATTTAGAAATTAGTGTTTCCTCTTATCTGAAATGTGAAATTTATCTTTGGGATTACTTAGTTCCCACATATTCTTTAATGAAATTAACTTCACTCTTTACTCTTTACTTAAATCAAAACTAGTCTTAAAACAAATTTAATACGTTTGTGAAAATTTTGGAAAACTCTACGAACTTCACTTGACTTGACTCTTTACTTTCCTTGGATTCAATTATTGATATAAGAATTGATGATCTCATGTCATGGATGATTTCATGTACTTTAGAAGTGGAAAAAAGTGGATTGTCTGACATCCCTGGCGCTCTGAGTGGAGTAGAGCGCTAGGTCCTGAACTACAGAGCATAGCTTGGGGCGCATCGGCTGGCGCGGTGCCCCTAAAAACAATCCTCAAAGCCTGATGTGGGGCAAATTCTCTTGGTTGTTTTTCAACTCTAAACCCTCTAGATTCAATTGGTTCTTTCCCCAAACACATAAAATTCGACTACATAACCAAAATATGCAAGAAACTAATCAAAACAACATCTAATTTCATGAACTTAGATCAAGAGCTTCTCTACAACTTCAACAATCAAGAACCAATAGAAACTTTAACAACGTTCATCAAGAACTCAATTTTTATACTTTCAAGAACATAAATTTGTTGAAATAAATCATGATTAGAGTGTGAGTGAATGAATCCAACGCTATATGATCTCATATACCTCATCGGGATTAACCCTTGGCGACATCCACAAGCAATTCTCCAAGAACGCAACGATTTCCTAGCTTCTTCTCATCTTTTCTCTCAAAACCCTAACATTGATTCATGACGCATAAACTGAATCAAAAAAGTTTAGACCCTATCAATTCACTAAAACAAAATTAAATAATTGAGTAGATAAAAGACCATAAAACCCTTCTAAAATCTGATTTTGAGTTTCCATATCTAGACACCCTGACTTCCAATGGTCATATCTCCCTTAAACAAACTCGAAATTTAGCAAACTCAGCGGTTGAAAATATAATTCAAAGATATTTCCTAAGGTATCTTGTAACTCTTCCTGATGTAGGAGTTATAGTCGTGTGGAGTTGACAACTTCAAATGTATTACATAACACTCGACTCTGCCAAAGTGGCAACTCAAAACTCAACATAATCCAACAACAAGATAATGACAATTAAATGCACTAACTAACAATCTACGAAGCCTCTAATAGTTTAGATGGGTGACATCCTAATGAATTAAAATACTGAAAAGCAATAAAAGCGGATCCTCGAAAGCAAGGAGGATCGTCAACGAACTCTAAATACTCGAATGGATCAACGAGGCGCTAGATGATGATCCTGATTACCTGTTTATGCATTATAAAATGAAGCAATCTAAAATTCATCGAGACATTGAATGTACAAGCATGTGAGGAGAAAACTAAACACGACATAAGCTTGAAATGAATCTGAAAAGAATACTTACCTTAGTTTTACTCAATTCATGGATATTTAACTCAAATGTAGCATAAAACAACAATAAAGGTGCAGTTTCTATAAAGCATTAAACAGTAATAAAAAATCAATTTACTCATAAAATAAAGTAAAATAATTCTATTGGAGTTTCTATAACCAAAAACCATCGCTATGAGCTAATGTGATAATCGAACGTCTCGCCCACACTGCCAGAAATGTCCTATAACTTGCCGAATATAGAACGTCTCAACTGAGGGGATCCACTAGTCTATGCTAAAAGGCATTAAGGTGTTATTTAAAAAATATGACCCTTTCTACCCTCGATGACAACATGTAGGGGTGTACATGACCAGGTTGGTTCGGGTTTTTCAAATATCAAATCAAACCATTCGTGTAAAATTTAAATTTATAAATCAAACCAAACTAATAAAATTCAGATTTTTTTGGGTTTTTCAACCTCGGGTTGGTTCTAGTTTTAAAATACCAAACTAAACCATTTTGTTGGATTTTTAAATTTATAAATCAAACTAAACTAATGAAATTCAGATTTTTTCAGATTTTTGGATTTTTCCGGTAAAGTTTGCATACAAACATATAATTAACTTGTGATCCAAATATTTCTTTAGTTCAACCAAAATACAATTATCTAAGGTGTTCTTTTAAAAAAAACAAAATATGAGATGAGTATTGATGACACAAAAATATTCAATAAAAATAATAATAAAATCATCATATTAAATAAATATTGTAAAGTTATAATGAAAATAATCATAATTTAAAAGTACTAAATCGTGCTAAAATAAGTTCAATGAGTATTTGTTACATTACTAAATATTTAAAAAAATTAAAATTAGATTATGTATTTTAATTGTCTAAAAAGAACACATATTCAATATTATTGTCATTCTTAATGTTGAATTGATTTTCTTTTTTCATTAGTAATAATTTGATTTTGATTTAAGTTTTATCATAATTATCAATATCTATGAACTATAATATTTATTGACCTTTCCGAATTATAAGTTTTGAACTTGAAATAATATATTAAAAGATAAATATTATGAAAGAGTGCAAGAAATATTTTAAAATGATATCAAAGTAAATATTTTTATGTAGAAAATAAAATTTTAAAATTACATACATAATGTCGGGTTGGTTTGGTCTCGGGTTGTTTTTTTTATAGTTAAAACCAAACCAATTCAGATATAGTTGGGGTTTTTTTTCCAATACCAAACCAAGTCAAAACAAACCATTATTCACGTTTTTTATTTCCGGTTTGACTCAGTTTACAGTTTGGTTCGATTTTCTATTCAGTTATATACACCCCTAACTACATGGATTATGGAGACTTGAATTATTATGAACTCATCCCCATATCGGTGAACAACTACTCGCAAAATATACTTAGTTCATATGTTTTAAACAAAACTTCTTTTGTGATTAAAAAGCTTATCTCTTAAAAGACATGAAATTAAAACTACTCAAGAGAACTCATTTGGAAATTGGTCTTTTCCCTTATCTTAAATGTGAAAACATTTTCTCTTTGGGATTACTTAGTTCCCATATATCCTTTAAAGAAATGAACTTCATTGATTGATTGTAACTACTATGTTTACAGTCAATAGTTCTACCCTTTCTTTTTCGCATTATTAATGTTTAATAATTAATTCATTATTATATTATGTCTTTGATCTGTTTACTTCCTCCTTTACTAAGATCGGAATGAGGAGTGACCTTTTACTGGACCTCAATTGATGAGAAGGGGCTGGGAAAAGCTTGAACCCAATTCCTATGGTTATGAATATGAGCGCAATTGAAATTCCTTGGGAGTTATACATTTGTGTATTGATAAGACCGTTTACTATTTACGAGGTGCAGGATACCATGAAGAGAAACCCGACAACCATTTCCCTATGTGCCAATTGCTATCGCATCCAAGGCCCTGACGCCCAGCTCAGCTGGAGAGGCCTAGCCTGATCTGAGAAGTGCTAATTCGGTTCGAGCCACATAGTCCGTTATAAGGTTAGTGACGGGAACTTAGCTATTTTTTGCGCAGGTTTTCCGGGGTTGATTCCTTTGCTAGAATAGGTCTCGAACGCCTCACTTCCCTTACTTTCGGTGCTTACTTCAATTAGAAGATGGTCACCCACCCTAAGCAAGATCGTTTCAGCAGGCTGATTCACGCATCTTCGGCAGAGTACCAGCGCTAGCCCTATGAGCTAACTTTCCATTTCATTTTTCTACTTACTCAACTCAAAATCAAGTCTTAAAATAAATTTAAAATGTTTGTGAAAGAATTTTGGAGAACTCTATAAACTTCTCCTGACTCCACTCTTTACTTTTCTTGAATTCAATTATGGATACAAGTCTCATTATTTTATGTTATTGATGTTTTCATGTTGTTTATACATACCTTGGAGTGTAGAAATCGATTAAAACTTAGGTACGGTGCAAGGGAACTCAAACAGAAAGAAGTGAGTTAAAGTGGAAGGTGTGGCAAGCCCAAATGGTATAACAATAAGGATTGTATTTAATGTATTCCACTTTACAACTTGTATTTCTTATAAATTAAATAGTCTTTGTAGTTATATACTTTGTATTTTATATTCTACACATAATTAAAGACTTATAAGATCAATATGTTCCATTTTAAAAATTGATGATAAAACTATTCAAATGTTGCTCTGTGGTTTATTTTTTATTTTGCAATTGATGAGAACTTTAAGTGATATATTCCTTTTAAAATATTCTCTCCCCTAAATTTCTCCTTTATGTTATCATACAATTTTATTATTTCAATTAAAACAAATGATAAAAACATAAATAATTATACCTAACAAACTAACATTTTGACATTTTTGATAAATATTAAAAGTGTGGCAATGGGGTCCTATTAAATGCTAAAATATTGATATTTTTGAATATTTTCCCCTTTTTTTTAATGTTTGGAGAAAAATCGCAATACCCATATATGACCCGTAATTTATCCATAAATTACCCATATTTTAATGGGATAAATGTGGGTATAAGTCCAACTATTATCAATATTTAAAAGCACTCTCTCAACCCATATTTTTATAGGCTATTTGG
This sequence comes from Solanum chilense, assembly GCA_032847665.1. Lineage (NCBI taxonomy): Eukaryota > Viridiplantae > Streptophyta > Magnoliopsida > Solanales > Solanaceae > Solanum > Solanum chilense. The sequence goes on from CM064965.1 coordinate 55,371,104, forward strand.
GAGGGTTAGTGAAAAGTGGACCTAAATTGTCAGTACTATCAGCTAGTGATATAAAGCCAATGGGAAATGGTCTCAGCTAGAGATATTGTGTCGATGGAAAATGATTTCGACGAGAGATTGACCATTGTGACTTGATGCATTTGATGCTTATGTGTGACTTGCTTGTTAATTGTGATTGATGTAACTGTTGTGTGTAATTTATCTACGTGACATAAAAATTGATATAGGTGATTCGTTTGATTGTTGATTTGTTTATTGTTGAATTGCGGATGTTGGGCCTTGTGAGCTGTGTATTATAGAATTGTTAGGTTAGACTGATTTTTGTGCAGGTTGTAGTTTGAGGAGGTTCCTAACTAGATGCCTTGATCATTAGGTTTCTTTTTGGGTATCGTGTGGTTGATATTCATCCCTTGCTTCTACACGTGTAGGTTCCAAACCTGAAATTGTGTGATTTCTTTCTCATTCTTCTGATTTCGAGGTTTGTTAAAGATTTGAAGAAATAGTTGTTTGTTACTTCGACAAACCCTCTTTCTCCTTTTCTTTTATACTTTGTTCTATTTGAGAAACAAAGATTGAGACTTGTACTTAATTCTAAATTCCGCACCTTATGTATTTAGTGGCTTATATACATAACAACCGGATTTTGGGGTATTGTTTAGAATGAAAAAGTTTTTCGCCTTTGTCTTGTTCTTGTTTTATATTTTCACTTTTCTTTTGTTTTTATTGGGTTAAGGCTGACTTGTTTTGATGGAACTAAACAAGTGTCATCACGTCCATTTTCATTGAGCTATCGCAAAAATCACTTTGGTCGAATTCTATAAAATATTCACCTGAAAGCTGGAAGTGATGTCGCGACATCAAGTAGTGCATTTGCTTTATTAACTAAAGTTAATGTACTAAGTACTAACCAACATTATATCCAGAATTTGGACCCTTCTAATCACTAATAATCCTTAAATTATATATCTTTTAGCTTATATTCTTTTTTCAACTTTACATCACATGTATATGATTTTTATCTACACAATATTAGATATCAACAATCAATTTTGGACGAATTCAAATTAACAAGGTTTGTTAATGGAGTATAAGCACATACAAATGGGATCTTGACCTGTTTTTTTCACTACACACTCAGAACCAACAAATGTTTTTCCATAGACAAACTTACAGTATGGCTCACAATCATATTTCTTATCACCTCCTTTACATGATATATATAGCATCCATTTCTGATGGACATACATAACATTTGCTTTGAGCACTTGAATCGTTATCACCAAAATAACTGCAAAATCAATCAATCAACACATAAAATAAAATTTATTAATGTATACACTACATCAAAAAAATCTTTACAATTAATTGATTGCAATAGTTTAATATGTTCTTTCTGACACAATCAGATCTTTTGAAAATGATTTTAAAGCCTGTAACAACATAATTGGATTCAATTACAATTAACACTCTTTAATAATATGAATATTTACTACTGCTAAAAATTATTTTAATTGCGGTCATAGTGCAAAAATAAAAACAATACAAAAGTAGTATATACATACCACAAACGTAAGCTATGAGGGAAGAAGTATTGCTAAAATGTGATCTCTAAATATGAATATTAAATAATTAATGTTGTTTGTTTTTATTATTTGAATGTAGAAGTGAAATTGAATATTAAATTAATAAATATTATAAACTTTTCATTTCAACAAAATATATCATTTTTGATTAAAAAAAAGCTTTAAAAGTTTTAATAGTCATGATTTGGAGTACTATTTTTTCATTCAAAACCTTGATAAACAACTATACACCAAAAATACTATTGCAACCAGTGTTCTTGACACACGTCAATACAAGAAAATTATTAATATAAAAAAAAATACTTGAATGGATTAATGCAAACTTACCTATTGAGAAAAAATGGTGTTTGATTGAGAAAAGAGAAACAATTTTTTTAGTTATGAGATGAAAAGACACGCTCAAAAAAGAGAAGCTGTGATTTATTAATTGATAATTTATCAAATGAGTCTGAATGTTGTTAAGAGTCTCATGCAGATCTGATTCATTCAGACCTGTTCAGACTCATTAAGAGATATTTTTTAAAAATAAAACAAATAAACTTAATGAGTTGAATCTGAATGATTCAGATTCAGACCTAACAACCCAACATACTTAATAAAATGAATATCAATGATTAATATTCAAACCTCCATTAAGTGCAAACAAATGAGGCCTAAGCTAGCATGTCAAAATTACTGTTTAGACCCCTAATGAAATCACTAAAAAGTAAATTAAATAATTGGGTAGTGAAAAGACAATAGTACCCTTCTAAAATCTGATTTTGACTTTCCCTATCTAGAGAACCCTTCAAATGGGCATATCCCCTCATATGAACTTAAAATTGAGGACGCTCGGCGGCATTGGAAATATAATTCAAAGATATTTTCTACGATATCTTGTAGCACATTTAATTCATTCTAAGCTATGAGTTATGGTCGTTTGAAGTTGAATCAAAACTCATACTTAACTTAACATGGTCAAACTTTCTAAATTTAATTATTTCCAAAAACATGGCTTCTTTCTAATTCTAATTCTTTCAAATCGCGAGGTGTTACAGATGTATTGTTAAATTGAGTGTGATCAACATTTAACTTTTTTGTAACTTTGAAGTGTTTATCTTGTTAAACAAAAGTAGTATTAAGAAAAATGTTGGAATACACTTCAAAATCTGATATGGACCCATATATTGGGACTAAGCATCGTTTTATTTAGTACCTAATCACCCTCTTCATGGATAAGATTTTCAAGTAAACCCAATCGTCAATATCAAATTCAAGTTTGATACAAATTTAATAGTAGTAACGCGTTCGTTCATTGAATAATTAAAAAAAAACTCACTTCTTTCTGTACAAAAATAAGTTTTTTTTGCCACGCCAATAGAAACCACAAAATTAGATCAATTTTCATCTCACGAAATGAGTGACTGAAACTTGTCCCTTACCACCTCAATAAACGGGTAAAAATATATTGTCATGGTCAATTAATATTTCTAAAATATAAATAATTTTTCATGTAATTGAAGCCTAACCTGTATAAACAAAGAGACTTCTTAGCAATGTCACATATTTTCAAATTATTTATGCAATTTTCTATTGTATCTCATTTTTATTTTTAACCTCATAATTTTTATTGCAATAAAACTTTGAAGAATTTAATGATTTCAACCTAACAAGACTTGGTAAGATTGATAAAAATCTTGATATTGAACACTAAATTAACTTCAATTGTAAGAATAACATATAACGTTCCAACCGTTACGAACGAACGAAATCTATGTAAGATGAGGTCTAGGGAATAACATATAATGTTCCAATTCAGGTTATGCTACACTCGGACAAAATCTTAGTTAGATGAGGTCTGGGGTATTTCGAGAAAATGATTGGGTGAAGTGTTTAAGTAGGTTTGTTTTCCTATCCCTAAGGCATTAAGGAGTCGATAGGACTCTTTATAAGTAAAGTCAGTTATATCTAACTCCTGATATCAAACTTTGCGCGAAGAGGTTTGTTAGGATCGTCGAAATTTTTGAAATAGACTAATTTGAGATTATTTTTGAGGTTTTGTCCCGTGCAAGCCGCTATAGTGGGGGACACGTGTCTACGATAACCAAAATTTAATTTCCACTATGGGCCGCTTTGGTCCACTATAAAGGTATTGGACCACTATAGAAGGTTTAATTGTTGTAAATGCATAGAAATCCCCAAAACCCTTAATAATCATTCAAAAACATTTTGGGGAAAAACAAGGGAGACTATGGGAGATTTTCAGATATTTTTCATTAGGAACCTTTATCTTATTAAGTAATTCATTTTGTGATTCAATACTTTGATTTGTTGGCCTTAGATGCAGTAATTGTGGTCCTAGAAGATGGCTTGGGTTCATCCTAAGGTGGGGAAAACTCAAGTTTATGAGGATTTTGAGGTGTAAGACCTTGACTTCTTTATAAAACATTTGTTCTTGATTTGTTTACCATAATTCACTAGTGTAACAATGAGATTAGTATGTCTAGGTGCATTAATGTTGGGAAAGTTCTATATTGGATGGGAAATCACAAGGCTGACCTAGAGTTTGGGATTAAGTGTTAGTGAAAAAACATACAAGATAATAAAATTGCAAAATTACAAGATAAAATAAAATGAAGAAATTAATCTCTTAATGTTGAGGCGCGAATATCTCGCTCTCTTTAAGGAGATTCAAGCCCATTGCAGCAAATGTTTTCACCGGTCCAACAGTAGTCCTCTTAGACTTGTCCCCTCCAGGATGCAACAGCCTTCACAAAGTATAACTCAACAACTCTGGACAAGAGTTGAGTCCAAAGCTCCACAAAAAAGAACACCTCGCTTCAACTAATAAGAACTCTCTTTTAGATTAACTCTTTCACTCTTTGTTTTCTCTTGTGCTTTGTGTGTATCTAAAACCAATTGAAAACTACCACTATTTATACTACAAGAAGTCTTCCTAGCAATGAATAGAAAGATAATGAGGTAGTAAATACTGAAGATAATGGTCTTAGGAGTTTCATAGGTTACAATGGGAGTTACATAGGTTACATAGTTTACAAAGAGTAATGGAGAAATTAAGAATTAAAAAAAGTGATGGATAACCAATGCTAATGGATGATGTAGAAGTTATGCATTCCAATGTTTATAAGAATGTTTTTTATCTCTACAATGAATTCAACCAATAAAGCCAAAAGTAATGGCATTACATGGCTACCAAGTCAAATATGAATAGCATGATTAAATTGGTAGTTTAAAACACAAATGCTAGAGTATATCAGTTGAAGGAAGAATACTATGCATAATGAAGGTGTGCTCTGCATTGTACCTTCACTTAGTGAAACAGTAAGTTTTACTCCAGAGTCATAGTGGTCTCAGACTTGAACTATGACTGCTTAAGGGAAATAAAATATCACTGCTCACACATAATAATCAAGGTGTTGACATGAGCTTTAACTGCCAGCGCGTTATGGCCATGTGCTATCCCGGTTTCATGAGTGCATTTGAGAATAAGCCCCATTCTCATAGGAAGGGACCTACTTCCACAAATCACATAGGTGAAATCTGTCGAGAGTGCTCCTGTAAGATTAACACTCCACCCATACGGGCTACACATATTTATTAAGAGTTTTATCAACTCAACCTTCACAAACTACAGGAAGTAATGCACTCACATCATAGGGAGTGGAAAAAATAGTGCATTTTTCAAAACAAGTCATCATATGATTAGTTTTTCCCTTTGAACCTGGTTATAAGATCTCTAGTCCCCAGGTTGGGTTTCCTCAAATATGACTCAAGGATTTGTAGTCTTCAATCCCATCCCCCTCGATGTGCTCCAGACCTTTTCTCTTGTTAAGGCCTTCGTAAGAGGATCTGCAAGATTATCACAAGATTTGACATAATCAACAATGATAGTACCATTTGTCAAATACGAACTTATACTAATGTGTTTTCTCCTTATAGGTCTGGATTTACCATTGTAATAACGGTTTTGAACTCTACCAATTACAGCGGTGCTATCACAATGAATTAAAATAGGAGGAATTGGTTTTTCAAAATAAGGAATTTGAAACAATAAATCTCTTAACCAATTCGCTTCCTCACTAGCTGAAGCTAAAACAATTAGTTCAGCCTCCATGGTAGAGTTAGCAATTATATTTTGCTTTTTTTTATCTCCAACAAACAGCATCACCACCTAAAGTAAACACATAACCTGTGGTAGAACAGGAATCACCTGACAAAGTGTTCCAATCTACATCACAAAAGCCTTCAAGTATAGCAGGATATTTTTTATAGAATAAACCACAATTTTTCGTTCCAATTAAATATCTCATAACTCTTGTTATAGCATGCCAATGTTCATTACCTGGCTTGCTTGTAAATCTGCCAAGTACTCCTACTGCATATGCAATATCAGGCCTAGTGCAATCAGTCACATATCTCAAACTTCCGATTATACTAGCATATTTATTTTCATTTATCACATCATTTTCACTTTCAACAGGAAATAAGTGAACACTTGAATTAAAAAGAGTAGCAACATTCTTGCAATCATGAAAATTATATTTTTTAAAAAATTTCTCAACATACTGTGACTGGTCAAGGAAAATCCCCTCAAATGTTCTTGTTATTTTTATTCCAAGAACAAAATTTGCCTCACCAAGATCTTTCATATCAAAATGGCTTCTAAGAACATTTTTAGCTTCATCAATAACATTCATGTTAAAGCCAAAGATCAACAAATCATCAACATATAGGCAAATGATCACATGTGAATTATTCCAAGACTTAGATATATGCACTTATCACACTAATTTGTTTTCAAACCATTTTCAATCATGCAGGAATCAAACTTTTCATGCCATTACCTTGGTGCCTGTTTCAAGCCATATAGGGATTTAGTAAGTTTACAGACTTTGCTTTCTTGGCCTGCTTTAACAAAACACTCGGGTTTGTCCATATAAATTTCTTCATTTAGGTCTCCATTTAGAAAAGCAGTTTTTACATCCATTTGGTGAATTTGCACATCAAAAATTGCAGCCATAGCAACTAAAAGTCTAATGGATGTAATTCTTGTTACCGGAGAAAAAGTATCAAAAAATTTTAGGTCTTCTAGTTGTTTAAAACCTTTTGCAACTAGCCTAGCCTTGTATTTATCAATAGAACCATCCGATTTCAACTTTTTCCTTAAGATTCATTTGCAACCAATTGTTTTACAACCCGGTGGTAAATCAACTAACTTCCAAGTTTTATTAGAAATTAGAGATTCCATTTCATCATTTACAGCCTCTTTCCAAGAAAATATAATCATGTGAAGAGAATGATTCTTTCAAAGTTAGAGGGTCATTTTCAATATTAAACACATAAAATCAGGACCAAAATATTTTTCTACTTTAGCTCTTTTACTTCTTCTTAACTCAAAATCAACAACTTCTTTATTTTTCAAAGATGAAGTAGAAGAACTAGGTAGTGACAAAATATTTTGTTCAATCCTTTGACCCCCACTAGTTTTAGTATCAAAAGGAAATTTATTTTCATGAAAAATAGCATCACCAAATTCTATTACATTATTATCTTCTAGATTAAAAAATCTATAGGTTGTACTATTTGAAGCATAACCAAGAAAAGCACAAGTAGTAACTTTCTTACCCAACTTTGTAATCTTGGGATCCATTAGCCTCAGAAAGGCTAGACAACCCCAAACTCTTAAATATCCCAAACTTGGCTTGTAACCTTTCCACAATTCAAAAGATGTCAATTTAGACTTTTATGAGGCACACGATTCAACACATAACAAGAAGTTAAGATAGCTTCACCCCAAAAATTTAAAGGTGCATGTGACTCAATAAGCATGACATTAGTCAATTCAACCAAAGTTCTATTTTTCCTTTCTGCCACTCCATTAGACGAAGGAGAGTAAGGAGGATTAGTTTCATGAATTATACCCAATGAAATAACAAAAGAATTAAACTCATTTGATTCATATTCACGGCCTTTATAACTTCTAATTCTTTTTATTTTTCTTCCAAACTGAGTTTCAACCTCATTGAGACAAGTTTTGAAATTTTCAAAAGCATCACTTTTATTTTTCATCAAGTAAACATATGTAAACTTAGAAAAATCATCAATGAAAGTGATAAAATTTTTATTACCTCCACGAGTTAGAATTTCACCAAGTTCACAAATATCAGCATGAACTAATTCTAACAATTCAGTTTTTATTTCAACTTGAAAATGAGGTCTTTTAGTGATCTTGGCTTTACTACAAGCCTCACACTTTTCAAAATTCTTTTTAACCATTGGGATTAATCCTAAACTACTCATGATTCCAACATAACGATCATTAATATGACACAAACGAGCATGCAAAAAATTAGTAGAAAAAGCATTTAAACAGAAGTAGAAGTTTTATTCATTTCAACATTCAACTTAAACATCCCATCACATACATACCCCTTCCCCACAAAAATACCTTTCTTCACTATTACATATTGATTAGATTCAATAATCTGTTTAAAGTCTGCTTTATTAGGAAGAAAACTAGACATCGATTTTTTTCTCATAGAAGGAGTATAAAGTACATCTTTCAATGTTAATATCCTTCCAGAAGTAAAACACAATTCAACATCTCCCATTCCAAGCACTTGAGTAGTGTGAGCATCACCAAGCACGATGGTTTTGGGCTCCTCAAAATGAGTATATTTTTTAAACCAGTCTTTGTCATAACAGACATGACGGTTTGCACCAGAATCAGCCCACCATCCATCAACATTCTCAACCATATTTATGTCGGTAATCACCTCCACAAAATTTTCTTCAGTAACGTTTTCCTGAGGGTTAGAACCACGTTTCCGGAATCTACAAAATCAAGCAATATTCCCACTCTTGCCACAAACAAAGCGTGGTCCCTTTTCTTGAACTTGTTGATTTTGTGCTTGGTGATTTTCACCACTATTTCTCTTGGGAGGTCTACCATTATTTTTCTTGAATTTTTTCTTCTTAGGCTTTAAAGAAGTATTTTTGTGAGTTTCAAGAGTAGCATTATTTGAAGTAATTAAATTTACCTTCGATGTGATGTTGTTATCTTCTGTTCGTAAAAGTGCATATTGGCCCCTTGCTTCTTCTTCCATGCGGATTTTCATTATTAAGGTTTCAAGAGAGGTTCCCTTTTGTTTGTGGCGCATAGTTTTTTGAAATTCCTTCCAAGAAGGTGGAAGTTTATCCACTATGCCACAAACAATAAGGTTATCTCCAATTTTAACCGCTTCGGACCTAAGCTCTCTAAAAATCATGATGAAGTCTTGAGCTTGATCTACCACTGATTTGTTGTCCAACATTTGGAAACAAAAAAATCTACTAGCTGCATATTTTTTCGCTCCAGCCTCTCTGGTATCATACTTACTCTACAATGCCTTCCAAATTTTCTTTGCACTAGATTAAGTTCTATCATAATAATCATAAAAATTATCAGATAGACAATTAACAAGATAATACCGACACTTATAGGAATCACCATTGTACTTTTCCACTTTCTCTAGATGAGAAATAGTTCAATCATCATTCATAGTGGTGATGTCTTCTTTATTTGGATTCTTCTCAGTCAATACATAAGAAACATTGAGAAGACTTAAGTAGAAAAGTACTTTACCCTTCCATCTCTTGAAATGGTTACCATTGAACCGAAATGGCTTGTTAAGATCTCCCATCTTGACATCCACAATTTTGTCAATTGTAGCCATGATGAATCTCATTAAAATTGTTAGTGAAAAAACTTACAAGATAATAAAATTGCAAAATTACAATTGAAAATAAAATGAAGAAATTAATCTCTTCAGGCTGAGGCGCGGATATCTCGCTCTCTTTAAGGAGATTCAAGCCCATTGCAGCAAATGTTTTCACCGGTCCAGCAGTAGTCCTCTTTGAATTGTCCCCTCCAGGATACAACAGCCTTCACAAAGTATAACTCAACAACTCTGGACAAGAGTTGTGTCCAAATCTCCACAAAAAAGAACACCTACCTTCAACTAATAAGAACTCTCTTTTAGACTAACTCTTTTACTCTTTGTTTTCTCTTGTGCTTCGTGTGTATCTAAAACTAGATGAAAACTACCACTATTTATATTACAAGAAGTCTTCCAAGCAATGAATAGGAACATAATGGAGGTAGTAAATAGTGAAGATAATGGCCTTAGGAGTTTCATAGGTTACATAGGTTATAATGGGAGTTACATAGGTTACATAGGTTACAAAGAGTAATGGAGGAATTAAGAATGAAATAAAGTGATGGATAACCAATGCTAATGGATTATGTAGAAGTTATGCATTCCAATGTTTATTGCAATGTTTTTTCTCTACAATGAATTCAACCAATAAAGCCAAAAGTAATGGCATTACATGACTACCAAGTCAAAGATGAATAGCATGATTAAATTGGTAGTTTAAAACACAAATGCCTACCAGTGTTCATTCTTATACCTCCAAAATAAAGCAATTTAATATGTTAAATATTAATATTAAAATGCTAATAACCTAACATTAAGTTATAATATGAGTGTTTACGTTAATTGAGATTTATTTGGTACTTTTGTTATTATTTTAAATTAAGAAGAAGCTAAAATTTCACAAAAGGAGTAATAGTTCATGATCTAGTCTAGAGTTTACTGAGTAGTTAGAACTTAAATCTATCTTTAATGCATAATATTCTTGTAGATTGACGGTAGATTTAATACCTCGGCCTTTTGATGCGGGGTCAGGGTTATTGAAGAGTGTTGATTATTGCTAATAGGGCAGAAATGTACTGTGTAAGCAAGTATTATCCTATGACTAACTATGACTGACTATTTCATGATTGTAAAACTTTTAAAATTCTTATTGAGGTGAATTGACGGTATGCCATAAGGATTAAGTAAACTATATATAATGCATGTTCAGGAAATAAATTAAAGGAATAAATGTGAATGATATTTTATTGTGAATCTCACGCAATGAATTTGTAACAACCTGTTTAGTCGATTCGAGCAGTAGAGTTTATTTTTGATAATAATTGACTGGGTCTACGGATCCCGCGACGGACCGTCATGGTCACGACGGACCGTCGTGAGCCTCCGTTCCAAAACACTTCAACTCTTGGAATCTGGGTACTGGAAGCAATTCTCTGAACTTCGTGATAGACCTGCAGGACGGACCGTCACAGGTGCGACGGACCGTCACAGGTGCGATGGACCGTCACAAGCTGCGTAACCCCACACGATGTCAGCTTCCACTAATTATTTTAATGGATGTTTTGGGCTATTATTTTTGTAATTAGTGGACAAGCTTTTATAATGGAGTTAGTGGGGGATAAAGGAGGTAACTTTAGACTAATGGTGGGTTACTTTTACAATTTATAATTAGTCTTACATTATTATTAGAGGATGGAGTCTTTAGTTTAGAGAAGGAAGAACTGATCAGCTGAGAAGCAGTGAGGGAAAAATGTGAAAGGGAGAGGAGAACAGGCGATTTGGACTTCGGATTGAAAAGGTTCTTAGGCAATAATGAAGGCAAAGGCATCGGAGAGGTACCTTGCTTGATTTCGGTTCTTCGGTGGAGGTAGGTTATGGTTTATTTCTATGTGATAGATAAACTCTAAATAGCAATTGATATGTATTGGATGATATTGTAAAGTCTCCTATTACTTGATTTTGTGGTTGTATATTATGATTGTGTGTTTTGTGGTTTGCCTAAAATATTGAGACTATTGAATTTTATTCTTGAAAACTCTCTTTTGAAGTGATGCCTTGAATAAAGAAGGCTTGATGGAAATAAAAAAAAAATGATATGAAAATAGTTTTAATAAATTAAATACATTTTGGATCGGAGTGTCACGTTCCGACACGGTATTTTTGGATCGGAGTGTCACGTTCCGACACGGTATTTTTAAATTGGAGTGTCACGTTCCGACATGGTATTTTTGGATCGGAGTGTCACGTTGCGACACGGTATTTTTGGATCGGAGTGTCACGTTCTGACACGGTATTTTTGGATCAGAGTGTCACGTTCCGACATGGTATTTTTGGATCGGAGTGTCACGTTCCGACACGGTATTTTTAAATGAAAAGAATCTTGAATTATATTATTTTACTCAAATTCAAAGAAACTATTTTCTCAAATGAGTATGGAGTGGAGGCATGAGTCCTCAAAGGTGTGATTGATGGTGTACCTATTATGGTGTTGTTGTCAATGGCTTATGTATTTGTTGCTTGCCATCTGTTAAGTATTGTGGTTGACTGTATATTATTATTCGGTATATATTGTTCTCTATTTTGAGTTGGCCGATGATACCTACTCAGTACGTGTTCCTTGTACTGACCCCCTACTTGTATTTTTTTTCTTTGTTATTTTGTGGAGTGCAGCAAGTGTGCCATCGTCTTCGACTCGCCCTCAATTCTAGCCAGTCTTCAGCACATCAAAGTTCGGGGTGAGCTATTATTCCGAGCTCGTGCTGGATTCTCTTCTTCACGTCTTGATGTCTTGAATTACGGACATGGACTATCCTTTTACTTATTTTGGTTTCTTAAACACTCTTAGACTTTGTAATTTGAGGATAGATGTTCTTGATGTGAAGACTTCCAGATTTTGGGAATAAATAAGTGTTAAACTTTAGAAGCTTATTTACTTAGTTACCTTTAATCAAAGTTTTGGGTCTTCCGCAGTATTTTGTTAATTATAGATGAACTATTGGTAAATGTTGGGGTTTTAGATTTGTTGGTTCGCTCACCTAGTAGGCTAAGGGTGGGTGCCACTCACGAGATTGTTTTGGGTTGTGACAAAGTTGGTATCAGAGCGTTAGGTTCGTGGGTCTCATCACACAAGAACAAGTCTAGTAGAGTCTTGAGGAACGGTGTGGGGACGCCTTTACTTTTCTTCGAGAGGCTATAGGACTTTAGGAAAATTCCACTCTTTCTTTTTGTCGTGCTATTACTTGGATCCAATTGGTATCTAGGTGATACAAATTGGTATTTGACATTCTCACTCTATTTCGTAGATGGTTAGAACAAGAGCGACAACTGCGCCAACACCGGCAAGACAGGGTGCTTCTGAGCCAATCATCGGAGCTGTAGCTCGAGGAGGAGAAGTGGCAAGAGGCCGTGGTAGAGGTCGCAGGAGGATGCCCACTAGAGGTAGAAGACAAGCACCTGGTCCAGCTAGGAATAGTGCAGTGACTCCTCCACCTACTGATGAGGTAGTAAGAGAAAGTGAGGAAGGGGAAAATGAGCAGGTTCAAGATGAAGAATTACCACCCCAGCCTACCCCAGAAGTGATTAATCAGGTTCTTGCTTATCTTAGTGGGTTATCTGATCAAGGTCAGACACCTCCAGTGTATTCTGCACCAGCACCTCAGGTTTCGGGAGTACAACATACAGTTGCTGTGGCTCCCCACATGGAGGCATCATTGGAAGTAGGCACATTCCCTCGATTGACTACAGGGTCTATAATGACAGGTGATCAACATGAACTCTTCATTAAGTTCTGAAAGTTGAGACCTACAGTCTTCAAGGGTGCTGAATCTGAGGATGCCTATGATTTTCTAGTTTATTGTCATGAGCTACTATATAAGATGGACATAGTAGAACGATTCGGTGTTGAGTTTGTGACCTATCAGTTTCAGGGGGATGCCAAAATGTGGTGGCGGTCATATGTTGAGTGTCAATGAGCACAGGCACCACCCATGACTTGGGCATCATTTTCTAGCCTGTTTATGGAGAAGTATATACCCCGGACTGTAAGGGATAGGAGGAGAGATGAGTTCTTGAGCCTAGAGCAAGGAAGGATGTCCGTTGCTGCTTATGAGGCCAAATTTTGTACACTATCCAGGTATGCCACTCAGCTTTGCTTCAGTCCACAAGAGCGGATTCGCCGCTTTGTGAAAGGATTAAGGTCAGATTTGCAGATCCCAGCCTTACAGGTAGCTGCTGCAGCAAAATCCTTTCAGGAAGTGGTTGATTTTGTGATAGAGTTAGAGGGGGTGAAGCCAAACAACTTCACCATGGTGTAGACATTTAAGAAGTTCCGTAAGGGAGGTGAGTTTAGTGGTTCTTACTCGAGAGGGCAGAATTCGGGAGGTTACCCAGCCCGTCCTATTTAGTCTTCACTACAGGCTTTAGCTGGGGGTCCATCACAGACCAGTCAGCATTTTTATGAGTTTGGAGGTTATCCCAGACTTCGTCATTCTCACAGAGACCTATGATTGACTCCAAAAATTGTTATGGATGTGGAGAGACTGGACATACTAAGAGATATTGTCCAAAACAGAGTTACAGACTCCCAATAGTTAGAGGTAGATGTGGTCATGGTAGAGGCCGCCATTCTGGAGGACATAGTGTCCAAGGTAATGGTGGTCACCAAATCAGTAGGGGTGGCGGACAAGTTGGAACTACTGCAGCGTAGCTTGGTAGGGGCAATGGGCAGACAGGTGATAGGGCCCATTGTTATGCTTTCCCCGGGAGGTCTGAGGCAGAGACATCTGATGCTGTTATCACAGGTACTCTTTTGGTCTGTGATTGCATGGCTTCTGTATTATTTGATCCTGGGTCCACATTTTCATATGTATCTTCTTCATTTGCTACTGGTCTTGAGTTAAGTTGTGATTTGCTTGATATGCCTATTCGTGTCTCTACTCCCGTGGGTGAGTCTGTGATAGTTGAGAAGGTGTATAGGTCTTGCCTTGTGACTTTTGTGGGGAGCAACACTTACGTGGATTTGATTATTATAGAAATGGTTGATTTTGATGTAATTCTGGGTATGACTTGGCTTTCTCCAAATTTTGCAATCTTAGATTGTAATGCTAAAACTGTCACATTGGCCAAGCCTGGGACAGACCCATTAGTGTAGGAGGGTGACTATATTTCCACCCCAGTTCGTATTATCTCTTTTCTTCATGCTAAGAGGCTGGTTAGTAAGGTTTGTTTAGCTTTCTTGGCCCATCTCAGGGATGATATTTCCAAAGTACCTTCGATTGAGTCTGTTTCAATAGTCCGTGAGTTTCTGGATGTGTTTCCTGCAGACCTTCCTGGTATGCCACCGGATAGGGATATTGATTTTTGTATTGATTTGGAGTAGGATACTCGCCCCATTTCTATTCCCCCTTATAGAATGGCTCCAGCTGAGTTAAGGGAGTTAAAGGCCCAACTTCACAAGTTGTTAGGTAAAGGTTTTATTAGACCAAGTGTATCCCCGTGGGGTGCTCCTGTTTTATTTGTGAAGAAGAAAGATTGAAGTCTTCGGATGTGCATAGACTACAGGCAGCTGAATAAGGTAACTATTAAGAACAAGTATCCCATTCCTCGCATTGATGATTTGTTTGATCAGTTACAAGGTGCTTGTGTCTTCTCTAAAATTGATTTGAGATCCGGTTATCATCAATTGAAAATACGGGCAGCAGATGTGCCAAAGACTGCTTTTCAAACCAGGTATGGGCATTATGAATTCTTAGTAATGTCTTTTGGGCTTACGAATGCCCCTGCTGCTTTCATGAGCCTGATGAACAGGATTTTTAAGCCATATCTAGATCTTTTTGTTATTGTATTTATTGATGATATACTGATATACTCAAAGAGCAGGAAAGAACATGAGGAGCATCTGAGAATCGTATTGGAGTTGTTAAGGGAGAAAAGGCTTTATGCCAAATTCTCCAAGTGTGAGTTTTGGCTCGATTCAGTGTCCTTCTTGGGGCACGTGGTTTCTAAGGATAGAGTGATGGTGAATCCTTCTAAGATTGAAGCAGTGAAGAGTTGGGTAAGACCTACAAATGTTTCAGAGGTAAGGAGCTTTGTTGGTTTAGCTAGCTATTACCGCCGATTCGTCAAGGGAATTTCCTCTATTGCTTCGCAGCTGACAAATTTGACTAAGCAAAATGTTCCATTTGTATGGTCGGATAAATGTGAAGAAAGCTTCCAAAAACTTAAGACCTTGTTGACTACTGCACCAATTCTTACCTTGCCAGTAGAAGGTGAGAATTTTATTGTTTATTGTGATGCATCTTATTCTAGTTTGGGTACAGTGCTAATGCAGGAGAGGAATGTAATTGCTTATACTTCGAGGCAATTAAAAGTGCATGAACATAACGATCCGACCCATGATTTAGAGTTGGCTGCAGTTGTGTTTGCATTAAAGCAATGGAGACATTAACTATATGGGGTAAAGAGTGAAGTTTATACAGATCATCGTAGTTTACAGTATGTACTTACTCAGAAAGATTTGAATTTGAGGCAGTGGATGTGGATGGAACTGTTAAAAGACTATGATATTACTATTTTGTATCACCCAGGAAAAGCTAATGTCGTGGCAGATACTTTAAGTAGAAAAGCAGGGAGTATGGGTAGTTTAGCCCACTTACATGTTTCTAAACGCCCATTAGCTAGAGAGGTTCAGACTTTGGCTAATGACTTTATGAGGCTGGAAGTGCTAGACAAAGGAGGATTTTTGGCCTGTGTGGAGGCAAGATCTTCTTTTCTTGACAAGATTAAGGGAAAGCAGTTTGCTGATGAGAAGCTGAGCCGAATTCGAGATATGGTATTGCGAGGAGAGGCTAAAGTGAGGAAGGCGTTTTGAGAATTACGGGAAGGGTATGTGTGCTCCGTGTTGATGATTTGATTCACCCTATTCTTACAGAGGCTCATAGTTCAAGGTATTCTATACATCCTGGTGCAACCAAGATGTATCGTGACCTAAGGCAACATTTTTAGTGGAGTAGAATGAAGCGTGACATTGTTGATTTTGTTGCCCAATGCCCAAATTGTCAGCAAGTAAAGTATGAACACCAGAGGCCCGGAGGGACACTTCAGAGAATGCCCATTCCAAAATGGAAGTGGGAAAGAATTGCAATGGATTTCGTAGTTGGTCTTCCAAAGACATTGGGTAAGTTTGATTCTATTTGGGTAATTGTTGACAGGTTAACTAAGTATGCTCACTTCATTCCGGTCAAGATGACTTACAATGCAAAGAAGTTAGCCAAACTTTATATCTCAAAAATTGTTCGATTGCATGGAGTTCCACTTTCCATCATATCAGATAGAGGTACGCAATTTACTTCTAAGTATTGGAGAACATTACATGCTGAGTTAGGTACTAGGTTGGATCTTAGTACTGCATTTCATCCTCAGACCGATGGTCAGTCTGAGCGAACGATTCAGGTATTGGAGGATATGCTTCGTGCATGTGTGATAGATTTTGGTGGTCATTGGGATAATTTCTTACCCTTAACAGAGTTTTCATACAATAATAGCTATCACTCGAGTATTGATATGGCCCCATTTGAGGCACTGTATGGGAGGAGATGTAGGTCTCCTATTGGTTAGTTTGATGTATTTGAGGTGAGACCTTGGGGTACCGATCTGTTGAGGGATTCGTTAGATAAAGTAAAATTCATTCAGGGGAAGCTGTTAGCAGCTCAGAATAGGCAAAAAGAATATGCAGATCGAAAGGTTAGGGACTTGGATTTTATGGAGGGTGAACAAGTCTTGCTGAAGGTTTCACCCATGAAAGGTGTGATGCGGTTTGGTAAGCGATATAAGCTTAGTCCAAGGTATATTGGTCCATTTGAAGTTTTGAAGCGCGTGGGGGAGGTGGCCTATGAATTGGCATTACCTCCAGGGTTGTCAGGAGTGCACCCGGTATTTCATGTCTCTATGCTGAAAAAATACCATGGGGATGGAAATTACATTATTCTTCGGGATTCAGTTCTTCTTGATGAAAATTTGTCTTATGAGGAGGAGCCTGTTGCTATTTTAGATAGAGAAGTCTGCAAGTTGAGATCAATAGAGATTGCATCTATCAAGGTTCAGTGGAAGAATCGGTCAGTTGAAGAGTCCACTTGGGATAATGAGGCTGATATGCAAGAAAAATATCCACATCTCTTTACGGATTCAGGTACTCTTTCTCACCCTTGTTTTTCTTCCTGTGATCGTTCGAGGACGAACGATGGGTAAATTGGTATATATTGTAACAACCTGTTTAGTCGATTCGAGCAGTAGAGTTTATTTCTGATAATAACTGTCTGGGTCGATGGATCCCGCGATGGACCGTCATGGTCACGACGGACCGTCGTGAGCCTCCGTTCCAAAACACTTCAACTCTTGGAATCTGGGTACTGGGAGCAATTCTCTGAACTTCGTGACGGACCTGCAGGACGGACCATCACAGGTACTACGGACCGTCACAGGTGCGACGGAACGTCACAAGCTGCGTAACCCCACACGATGTCAGCTTCCACTAATTATTTTAGATGTTTTGGGCTATTATTTATGTAATTAGTAGACTAGCTTTTATAATGGAGTTTGTGGAGGATAAAGGAGGTAACTTTAGACTAATGGTGGGTTACTTTTACAATTTATAATTAGTCTTACATTATTATACCGTGGAGTCTTTAGTTCCGACACGGTAATTTTGGATCGGAGTGTCACGTTCCAACACAGTATTTTTGGATCGGAGTGTCTGACACGGTACTTTGGATCGGAGTGTCACGTTCCGACACGGTATTTTTAATTGAAAAGAATCTTCAATTATATTATTTTACTCAAATTCAAAGAAACTATTTTCCCAAATGAGTATGGTGTGGAGGCATGAGTCCTCAAAGGTGTGCTTGATATTGTGATTATGGTGTTGTTGTCAATGGCTTATGTATTTGTTGCTTGCCATCTGTTAAGTATTGTGGTTGACTGTATATTATTATTCGGTATATATTGTTTTCTATTTTGAGTTGGCCGATGATACCTACTCAGTACGTGTTCCTTGTACTGACCCCCTACTTGTATTTTCTTCTTTGTTATTTTGTGGAGTGCAGCAAGTGTGCCATCGTCTTCGACTCGCCCTCAATTCTAGCCAGTCTTCAGCACATCAGAGTTCGGGGTGAGCTATTATTCCTAGCTCGTGCTGGATTCTCTTCTTCACGTCTTGATGTCTTGAATTACGGACATGGACCATCCTTTTACTTATTTTGGTTTCTTAAACACTCTTAGACTTTATAATTTGAGGATAGATGTTCTTGAAGTGATGACTTCCAGATTTTGGGAATAAATAAGTGTTAAACTTTAGAAGCTTATTTACTTAGTTACCTTAAATCAGAGTTTTGGGTCTTCCGCATTATTTTGTTAATTATAGATGAACTATTGGTAAATATTGGGGTTTTAGATTTGTTGGTTCGCTCACCTAGTAGGCTAAGGGTGGGTGCCACTCACGAGATTGTTTTGGGTCGTGACAGAATTTGTCTTGATTGCTCGTGGTTTACTAGTGTAATTGTACTCATTTTAATTGTGTGATATATGTGATTCATCGGCTTGATCAGAAACCATACCTAATATAAGATATCTCTTGATTATATCATGCAACATGCCTCGTTGATATTATCAATTGACTCGAGTTCATGTCTGCTATAAAGTATTTAAGGTTGTCTTAGATATTACACATGATATATGTTCTATTGTCGGTTGGTTGGGGTAGCACAATTTGCACATGTTGCTATTTGTTTGTTTATTAAGTGAACCAGATTATTTTATTGTGATGTATCTATCATCGTGTCACTACTTAAAACGAGTCGTGAGTGGAACCCATACTTAACCTCCTAAGCGGGTGAACCAAGGAATCCAAACCTTAACATATACCAATATTTCTACTAGAATAACAACAATAATGTGGAAGCTCCAAAACTTGTTAAAGTAATCAATCAACTAAGCCTCTAAGGTCTATTACATATTATCCTCAAAACCTGAAAGTCATCACATCAAGGACATCTAATTTTCAATAGTAAGTCTAAGAGTATTAAAGACACCAAAATAATTAAATAAAATAGTTTATGTTAAAAAACTAAGGACATCATGTCATGACCGAGAGAATCCAACATGAGCTTGAATGAGTAGCTCCACCTGGAACTCGATATGCTTGATACTGGCTAGAGTTGAAGGCGAGTGGAAGTCGCTGGTACACTCACTGCACTCCATAAAATGAAATCAAAGGAAAACACAAGTAGGGCTCAGTAAGGGGCAACATGTACCGAGTAAGTATCATCGGCCACCCCAAAATAGAAACTAATATGCAATGAATAATAGTATGAAATAAACTATGACACTTAACTTGTAGCAAACAACAATCAACATGAACAAGTGACAATGGAAGCCAGTACACAATCACTCACAATATCCAACAAACATATGTGGATCATGCCTCCACAACAGGCTCGTTTGGGAAATGGGTTCTTTGAGATTCAGTATGTTAAGTTAATTCAAAAAAAAAATTCTTTAATGTTACTGTGTCGGAATGTGACAATCCAATTCAATTATACCGTGTTGGAACGTGATACTACGATCCAATTATACTGTGTTGGAATGAGATATAATCTGATCCAAGTTACCGTATCGGAACTTGATACTCTGATCCAATAATACTATGTCGAAATGTGACACTCTGATCCAAGAATATCATTAATTTATTATTTATTATCACCATTTTCAATTCATTAACAATATTTCATCAAGCCTTCTTTATTCAAGGCATCACTTTGATAGAGAGAGTTCAGGATCATAAATTTCATGGTCTCACGATTTTAGACCAATCACAAACCACACATCAAAGCTACACAATCACAATATCAAGTACATAGAGAACTTCACAGCATTCAATGCATATCAATCGATATTAAGATTTTACTAATCGAATAGAATAAACCATAACCTACCTCCACCGAAGAGCTGAAGTCAAGCAAGCTACTTTTCCAATACCTTTCATAATCTCAATGCCTCCGAACCTTTTCAATCTATCAAGTATATATTTGTACATTAACGAGTATATAAACACTCAAAACTATAATCAATTTCCTAAAGTTCAAGCCGAAGGGTTTCTAAATTCTTTCTATAAGCATAACTTCAATGAAGTTTAAATAATACGACATACCTAGTATTTAATTATCAATCTCAATACATTAACATATAATTTATAACAAGATAAACATTTTAATATATCAAATTTTGAGCCACTAGTTGTGAAACTAGTGGCAATGAACACCTCCACTATACACCTACACTTTAATACACCAATTCTTTACACCATTAACGTTCTGACCTAATTTTTCTCTCACCATTCATCTAACATTAAATACTATACATATGCACCCTTTAACTTTGTAATATAATATAATAATATTAGTAAATAATTTAAGTTTAGGCCACTGGTTACACTGGCATTACCTCTGAACCACACGTACAAATCCTACTACCATCAAAGAAAGTCATTCACAGATAGTACTTTTCAAACTACACTAATAATTTACAATATAGTATTCTTATAACCATACAATATAGCATGACCAACAACTTACAATTAGTAACTTGTATTGGAGAACGACGTACATAAGCCAAAACAATCATGTATTTGTTCCGTTAAAACCAGCCCTACACTGCTAATGATCATTCCAATTTTTAAAATATTAATCCTACAATCTATGTGTAAAGGAGATCAACAAATGTGTTAGTGTGCCTTAGTTGGTTAACTGATTAATTGTAGTTAGAGGATTAAATCATTGTTTTAGTGAGCTTAATTAAATCAGTTAGAAAAATAGTTAGCATTGTATGTAATTTGTATAAATACAGACACAATGTACTCATTCTTCTCAATAATGAATGAAAGATATTTTCTTCTTCGATCACATTGTTCATGTTACTGATTACAAATCTTCAACATCTTTACATGGTACTAGAGCGTTACAAGTGCAGATCGAGAGGATTTCTTCTACATGAACTGAGGAATTCAAGAGATTTTGCACTCATCTCTTTCATAGTTTTTTTTTTTTGTTATTTGATTTCATGGAGAATTTAGGAAATCTAGCACAGAATACTTCAGAGGATACTTCTACAAATTTTATTGTTATCACACCATCCATTGATTATCATCATCCCCCTGTTTCTATATCCCTCAGATGCTTCTGGTTCTTTGTCAATTGGGATTATGTTAAGTGGATCTGATAACTATACCTTGTGGAGCAGAGCTATGAAGATTGCTTTACTAGGCAGAAATAAACTCGGTTTCATTGATGTATCAGTGAACCGAGGTCAATTCACTGGAGATTTGGCTCGCTTATGGGATCGATGTAACGCAATTGTGGTTTCGTGGATCATGTGCAATGTAAGTAAAGATCTCTTGAGTGGTGTTTTGTTTTGTTCGAATAGTTGCTTGATTTGGGAGGATTTGAGAGAAAGATTTGATAAAATAAAAAGCTCAAGAACTTTTCAATTGCACAAGGAGATCTTCACTCTAGTTCAGGGTACTTCATCTGTTTCTGTCTATTATTCTAAGTTGAAGGATTTATGGGATGAATATGACTCAATCATGCCACCACCTTCATGTGATTGCCGCAAAATCAGGAGAATTAAGTGAACATTACAATATCCGAGGGTTTTGCAATTTTTGATGGGTCTAAGTGACAGTTATAGCGAATATAGATGTCAAATTCTGATGATACCTCAAGTTCCTAATGTTAACCAAGTGTATGGAATAGTGAATCAAGAATGAATGTCAAAGGATTGTGGCAGGAACTAGTAAGATGATGCTGGATTAATCCACACCCACAGCTATGTACTCTAAGAATGGGGATGACACAAATAGGCAGAAAAGAGGACAATTATTTTGTGATTATTGTCACGTGAAGGGACATACTAGGGGAGAATGCAACAAGCTGAAGAAGTGTGATTTTTGTCACAAAACATGACATGTAAAGGAAAAATATTTTCAGCTCATTGGGTATCCTGTTGATTATAAAGGGAAGATACAAGCTAATGTGGTCGTTGCTGGTTCTTTGACAGGTAGTAGTTTGGCTGACCCTAATTTTGCAAGTTCCCAAAGGAAACCGCACTCAAGTCAACATATGATGCATCTGTGTTTCCAAAATTCTATACAGTCTAGATATGATCCTCATCACTATATACAACATCAGCACATTTTGATCAATTAGTCACATCTTCCACCACAACAATTTGCATCATTCAGTCATGTGGATGCTTGTGCTGGCAGAAATGGAGTTGCAACTAGCAGTATGAACATAGAAGGTACAAACCACTTCTTTTCTCATGAAAGTAATCATGTAAAGTGCATAGTAGACACTGGTGCCACTAACCACATGATAGGTGATCATAGACATTTGATGAGTAGAGGACTGTTAGAAAATGCAGGACAAGTAAATGGAGGTCAAGTACAATTACCAACAGGAGACTCAACAAGAGTTTCACATGTTGGAAATTGCAACCTGGGTGGAGGTGATACTTGGTAATGTTTTATGTGTGCCAACTTTCAAGATAAATCTTATATCAGTCTCAAAAATGACAAAAGACTTAATTGTTGTGCTACATTTTATCCAACCTATTGTGTGTTACATGATCTCTCATCTAGGAGGGTGAGGGCGACTGGTAAGGAAGAAGATGGCCTCTACACTTTGTATTCACATATAGAAGATAAAAAATTGATGGCAGAAAGTGTAGTGACAAGTGTTTTGCATCAAGTCAAGAAGTAGATACTTTTACTTGGCATCAAAGAATGTGTCATGTCCCAATAAATGTTATTAAAAAGATGCCTATGTCTTATGGTATTAGTAAGAATAAATCTTTTACTTTGAATAATTGTGAGATATGTCCACTTGCTAGACAATCTAGATTACCCTTTCCACAAAGTATGAGCAGGTCTACTTCTATATTTCAATTGTTACATATTGATATTTGGGGACCATATAAATGGAATAATTTTGATGGAATGAGATTTTTCCTAACCATTGTTGATGATTATTCAAGATGGACATGGTTTTTTTTTATGAGACTCAAATAAGATGTTTTCATGCTACTTAAAAATTTCTTTACTGAAGTAGAAACACAGTTTGGAAAGAAAGTTCAAAGGATAAGGTCAAATAATAGTGGTGAGTTTTTTAGTCATGGTTGCAACAAGTTATTATAAAGTTATGGTATATTGCATGAGAATTCTTGTCCTTACACACCACAACAAAATGGTGTTGTTGAGAGAAAGCATAGACACATTTTTGAAACTGCAAGAGCCATAAAGTTCCAAGGTAATTTGACAAATAATTTTTGGGGATTATGCATAGAATCAGTTGTGTATGTATTGAATAGAATACCCTCTACTATAATGAATGGAAAGTCACCATTTGAGTTATTGTATAGATAATCTTCATCTTTAATACACCTAAGGGTCATAAGGTACTTACGTTTTGCAACTAATTTTACTCAAAAGGACAAGTTCAGCCCAAGGGCAATGAAAGTTGTGTTAATTGGTTACAATGCTCATCAAAAGGGATACAAGTTGTATGATCTAGAAAGTAAGACCTTCTTTGTTGATAGAGATGGGTGTTCATGGAATCTATATTTCCATTCAAGGGCAGTTTGGAAGATCCAGAAATTCACAGTATGATTCATCATAATTTCTCTTATGATGACCTGATCACATATCCTCCTGTTAATATCAATTCTGATGGTCCTGCAGTTTTCCCTGCTGAAGAAATTATAGTCTTGAAGTCTTGTCTTCAGTTGTTGCAGTTCCTACAGAAAGTGTTGAAGTGATAAAATCTACAAGGGGTTCAAAACCTCCTATATAGCACAAGGATTATGTGATCAAGACAGGGTCTAGTTCTTGTACTTATTCTATTGGTGATAATATAGATTATTAAGGTATTTCTTCAAGGTATCAAAGTTTCATATCACAATTTTCAGTTGATACTGAACCTCATAATTACACCCATGCTGCAGCTGATGATAGATGGTTGAATGATATGAAAGCTGAAATCCAGGCACTAGAAGACAATAAGACTTGGGAAATTGTTATGCTTCCCAAAGGAAAGAAGGCAATAGGGTATAGATGGGTGTACAAAATAAAATACAAGGCATATGGGATTGTTGAAAGATTTAAGGCAGGATCGGTGGCTAAAGGGTACAAGAAAAAAAAGGGATTAGATTATCAAGAAACTTTTTCACCTATGGTCAAGATGACCACGGTGAGAGCTGTCATCTCAATAGCAACAATTAAAGGATGGAAATTATATCGGATGGATGTTTACAATGCATTTCTGCAGGGAGATCTATATGAAGAAGTGTACATGCCATCCCAGAAGGCTTTTCTAAGCTAAGAAGAAAAGTTGGTCAAGTGTGCAAACTTTTGAAATGTTTATATGGATTTAAACAAGCATCGAGGCAGTGGAATATTAAACTAACTACAACTTTAACTTCAACTGGTTTTCAACAAAGCACTGGTGATAATTCTTTATTTACAAAGAAAGAAGGTGATAAGAAATCTGTAATTCTAGTCTATGTGGATGATCTACTACTGAAAGTCAATGATTAGTTTATGATACAACACACTAAAGATGTGGTACATAAAACTTTCAAGATTAAGGACTTGGGAGAGTTGAAGTATTTTCTAGGCATTGAATTTGCTAGAAGTGAAGCAGGAATCTTGATGCATCAGAGAAAATATGCATTGGAGCTAGTAGCAGATATGGGACTTGCTGGAGATAAACCTGTTACAACTACCACAGACCAAAATCAGAAGCTTACATCAACTAAATTTGATCAGTATGTCCCATCATCATATGAAGATCCAGGACTACCAGACCATACTAGTTATCAAAAGCTTATTGGAAGACTGCTATATCTCACAACAAGAAGACCAGACATTGCATTTGCTGTGCAAAGTCTGAGTCAGTTTATGCATTCTCTCAAAAAATCTCATATGGAGGCAGCCATAAGATTGGTGAGGTATGTGAAGTATGCTCCGGGTCTTGGGATATTGATGTCATCTAGTGGTGATAATCTTATGAAGGTATATTGTGATGCTGATTGGGGAGCCTGTGTTAATAGCAGAAAGTCTATTACAGGTTATGTATTGCAGTGTGGGAATTCACCTATTTCCTAGAAGTCGAAGAAACAAGCTACTGTATCTCGTAGTTCAGTAGAAGCTGAGTACAGGTCTTTGGCCTCTGCGGTTGCAGAAGTGGTATGGATGACTAGCTTGTTCAAGGAATTAGGTGTGGATATTAAAGTTCCCATTACCTTATTTTCAGACAGTAAATCAGCTCTTCAAATTGCTGTCAATCCTGTCTTTCATGAATGAACTAAACATATAGACATCGATTGTCATTTCACTAGGGAAAAAATCCAAGAAGTCCTTATTATCACTGCTCATCTGCCCTCTGAAGAACAATCTGCTGACTTGTTTACAAAAGGACTTGGTAGATACTTACATTCTTATTTGATATCCAAGCTTAGGAATGAAAAATATTTTCATAGCATCTAGCTTGAGGGGGAGTGTAAATGAGCTCAATAAATGTGTTAGTGTGCCTTAGTTGGTTAATTGATTAATTGTAGTTAGAGGATTAAATCATTGTTTAAGTGAGCTTAATTAAATCAGTTAGAGAGTTAGTTAGCATTGTCAGTAATGTGTATAAATACAGACACAATGTACTCATTCTTCTCAATAATGAATGAAAGATATTTTCTTCTTCTCTCACATTGTTCATGTTACTGATTACAAATCTTCAACATCTTTACACTATGTTCATACATATAAATATACGAAGGTTGATTTTTTAACTGAAGTTGTCGTCCTTCTTCGAGGTTGTAGTCTGCAAATTTGGTTCCTACCTAAGCCCTTATTTCTTTTTACAAAATATTTACTCCTTAATTATTATTTAAGCCTAATTTTGGGAGTGGTAGGAATTACCCACTATTAATTCAAATGTTATTTTTCTTAACTATCAACTAAATAATTTATAAAAACTACCCCATTAATTCTATAATTGTAATCACGAATAGTCCAAAATACCTCTTTAAAATCTATCAAAAAGTATTTTATGAAATATAAAAAAAACTATAATACTCAAAACGACCAAAAGGATCGTTACACATTATTATCCATGGGTGGCTGTTTAGTTGTGTTTAATGAAGGGATGGTTCAAGTGTAGACCGATTTGAAATGTTAAATATTGTCGTAGATATTCTGAAGAACCTCAGTGGTCCAAATTACTTTAAAGGTGATTTGAAATTAGATGTGAATTATGGTGATCGTTTAGACATGTCTAATATGGTTAGTAGATCAGGTTGGCGACCAACAATCTTGTGCATAGTTTATTTATTGGGACTATAGATATTTTTGTGTATGTGTGTGTTAAAGTGGTTTGTAACCTTAGAGTAAGGTACGTGTGGTGTTTGGTATACAAGGTAGGCTTGAAAAATCTTCTGATGACATAAAGGGTAGGTTTGAAAAAACCTTGCAATTAGAGTCGTCAATATAGGCTAGGCCCATTGGGCTGGCTTGGCCTAACCCAAAATTTAATAGGATCGGGCTAAGATTTTTTAAGTCATTTAAGAAAATGACTTTTTAGCCCTACCTGAATAACATACTGATTTGTGGGGCTTGAAAAATATCGGTAGGGTCGGGCCACGGACCAATAAAAATTAATCAAAAATTATAATGTAATACTAAAATTTAAAATAAAAAAGAGTCCAAACTCGAAACAATAATGTTGATATTTCTATTGAGATATTATATAATTTTACTTGAAATTTTTTTTTTATAAATATTACAAAGATAATTTTATTTGTTAATTCGATTAATAAGTAGAAACATTAACATATTGTAGTATTATTTTGTTGATATTTTTGACAATATTTTAAATTATAATTTATAATTTAGTTTAATTATTTTAAAAAATATAATTTTAAAAAAAGTGAGTTGGGTCGGCAAGCCTATAGTCCACGTACATGTGGGTTGGGCCGACCGTTTTCTAGCCTACACCAAAAATGGGCTAGCCCGACTTGACCCATAAAATGTCAAAGCATGTATGGGAAAGCCCGAATGGGGTGGGCTTGCCTATATTAACATTTCTACTTACAATGAAAATAGGGTTGAATGTTTAATGGTAGAATTGGCAGGAAAATGGGGTAGGAGGGCTAGAAATAAAGTCTATGGGTCATAATTAGTAGACCTAGGGCTAGAAATAAAGTCAAGACTCAAACCGTCATGATTAAAACCCACACTAATTCTCTAATACAAGAACAACTGTTGCAACTCAACTAAACAATGCTAATCAAAAGACAAGCATTTAGAGAAAGTTGAGTTCCCATTAAATCAGTAAGTTACCAAACACAAACATAAACTAGAGGAAATTCAACTCCTAGGACCCTAAAGTCATTGTATCAAAACATTGAACTAAACGTTCTAAAATAAAGGGGATGCAACCCCAAAACAACTAAACAAAAAGTAAAAGTTTGAAAGGTCTAAGTCCGAAGGAAATAGACTAAGAGCCTAGATGAATTCATGGTAGCTTGAAAGAACTGGCTCATTCTTATACTCGACAATTCAGTGATCTCCTAGCTGTGGTCTTTCAACAACCGCCTGAAGTTGTCCTGTACTAAACAAATGAAAATCAATATGCAAACAATGGTGCATATAACAATGCTTATGTAAATGCAAACAAGTCGAGATCTAACTATATAAGAAACATATATATATGCATAAAATATTAAAGTAAATTTACACTAAAATCAATCAATTGTAAAACCTGGCTATTCCGGTCAAATCAAAAAAGATTTTGTTCCTCAAATTGATTAAGCATGTCTTCTGGTGAAGACAACTTGTAGACATCATTACTTAAACCTCTTATATTTTCAAGAATTTCTAGTGTGGCGGATGAAATTGCCTGTTCGCCCAAACTCTTAGATCGTTCATTGTTTCGATGATTGGCAGATGGAACGTTTTCCTCCAAACGTCGAAAATTTTCTATATATCCATAGTTATCTCAAAAATTCAACAACACTTGTTGCAGCAGCCACATCTTTGAAATTATTAGTGGTCACCGGCTTATTCTTTGATGGAACTACATCCATTAAACTACTTTCTTGTGAACCAATTCGAAGAGGATCGGTCTTAAAAGGCAGAGGAGATTTTTTGTACAACAATAAATCACCTGTCTTTCTATCCCTAACAGCTTCTAAAGGTGCCTCCATAATTAATTTTGTGTATTGAACTAGGTCTATTTTGTCTGTCTATATATACTACTTGAATTTGTGTTAGCACAAAAAAAGGCTAATAAATCTATTTTTATATTAAGTCCTAGCTTCAAGATTGTTGGAAAATAAGAATCTAGTCTTAATTCTATTTACTTGTAGTCTGAAGCATGCTAATCATTATTTTTCCGTTTATATATATTCAATTAGTGACAAATTAAATGACGTAGTTAATAATTTCATAGTTATATATCATATTTGTTGTTGTTGGTGTGTGTATATGTAAATCTATCTATCTATCGATCTATCTATCTATCTATCTATCTATCTATCTATATATATATATATATATATATATATATATATATATATATATATATATATATATATATATAAATATATATATATATATTCTTATTTTATAAGTGGGAGTTAACCAGCTTCCCGTTAGCATGTCACCGGATGCTCATAGACTTCCTTTTAAGGGTACTTTTGTCCATTTGAGCTTAATTTTGTGCAGTGCTTGTTTGTATTTTGTGCTAGAGTACTTTTTGTTGATTCACAATTATCAATAAAAATAATTGTTCCTCTTAAATGTCAAGTTTATCCTATATTTTGGAACATGGGCTCACAAGCTTCATACTTGTATACCTATAAGAATGAGTAGTGTTGTTGATCAAAAAATTAATTAACTCTAGTTACCATAAAATATTTTGATCTCTTGACAACGTAGCCATTTGCTTATATAATTAATGAGACATTTTTCCATTTCAATTTTCATCCATCATTGCATTTTTTTTCTATTATTAAAGAAGTATGAGTTAAAAACATAGGTAACAACATGTCTATTAGGGTCTTTTTATATTAAATTTAAGAATATTTTAGTCTCTTCAAATTAATTAATGAAATTTGTCTCATTATCGTAAAAGAAACTGTAAATTTTCTAGGATCCCTCTCTCCTTCTCCTTTTTATTTTTTGCCACCGCAACATTTATCTTCAAAGTTTTCATTTTCTTGGAAAAGTAGCTTAGATGTTCACTGGTGCTCTTCGAAATTTTATTTTCATCAAAGTTCGAAGATTTTGACCGGTAAAATTTGCTTCTTTTTCATTATATTTCGCAAATCTTTTGAGAATTTCTAAGAGATACATTGGAGGCTTTAAATTTTACAGAAAATGGTCAAAATTTCTTATGAACTGTGCGAAATAGACAACTCATAGTATTCGTTATATTTTGGGATAAAAAATATCCCGCTGTTATCTAGACCACAAATAACCTCAAGACTTAGAACTCCAATTTTTTACTGACATGGCAAGACATGTGGGACTAATTCTTCCAGCTAAGCGTTGCCTACTAGGATTTACTAAAATAAATTAAACTAGTCCTTTAGCGGCAATAACAGTCGCTACAAAAGTCCAAAATATCGTCGCATACAGTTTTTAACATCAACTTCTGATTTTGTGTTCTTTTTCTTTATTATATTTTTAAAAAATAAAATGATATCGATTAAGGAGGAGTTTGAAGACACTGTATATTTTATTCTTATGTCATACATAAATGTATAAAATGAACAATAATGCATTATGTAATAGGAGATTTGATTAGAGAACTAATTTTGAAAATTTTCGTAACAATTTATTTGTTTTTGAAAATTATGTTGCAATCAAGAATTAATTATTATTTTCTTTTGGTTGAAAAAATTGATCTTACTAGCGAATATTGTTGCATCCTTAGTCGCCACTAAAAATCACTCATAACCTCTAGTGGCAATATTTCAGGATTTTGTGCTTTATCGCCTCTAAAGTCAAGTTCTTTGAAGTGAATCCTAGTTGGCAACGCTTAGGTGGAGGAAATAGTCCCATTTGACTTGCCACATCACTAAAAATTTAGATAGTCAACTCTTGAGGGTATTTGTGATCTCTTGGTATAACAACGGGGTATGTTTATTCCCAAAATGTAATTAAGGGTATAAGTAATCTATTTTGCATACTTTAGAGATATTTTGACCTTTTTTCGTTAATATTATATTAGGAATTTTAATTAAAATTCAATTTTACGAAATCTTTATTGAATTTGAGTTTTTTGTTACACATCTGATCGACTGAAGGTTCATTGCATATGAAAAGGATACAAGTAGAGTATGTTAAGTGATACATCTCTATTTTGGAGTTAAAATCCTAAATCAGTCACTTAACTTAAAAAAAACATTTAAAAAAGTCACTAAACTTTGTTTTATATCAATTAAATCGTTTAACTTAGGAATTTATATTAATAAAATTACTCAACTAAAATTTTCATTATAGTTTTACAATTTGAGAATATGATCTCCTTGTATATCATTAATTTCATGTAACTAAGTCATGAACCTGGTGACTATCAAAAAATATATGTGGAAAAAGGTCAAAATTGCGCCTAAACTATATGAAATAGATCAATTATATCCTTCGCTACATTTTGGGATAAAAAATGCCCCAGCTGTTATCCTAATAGACCACATATATCCTCAAACGTTAACACCGCACATTTTTATTGACTTGACAAGCCACGTGGGACTAATCCTTCCACCTAAGCATTGCCAACTAAAATTTACAATAAAAGAATTAGACCTTTAGCGGTGACAATTTGTCGCCACAAAACACAGAAATCATCACTAAAACTTTTTAACATTAAATTCTAATTTTGTGTTTTTTTCTTCATTGTTTTTAAAAAGACAAAAATGATATCAATTAAATAGGAGTTTTAAGACACTGTATATTTTATTTTTATGCCATTGTGAATGTATAAAATGTAAAATGATGCATTATATAATAGGAGACGTGAATCAAGAAATAATTTTTATAATTTTTCCTAATAATATTGGATATTTTTAATATTGATATTGCAAGTTATTTATTTCAGAAAATTAGGTTTCTATCGAAAATTAATTGTCATATTTTTTGTTGAAAAAATAGGTTTTACTAGCGAATAGTTGTTGGAGCCTTGGTCGCCACTAAAAATCACTCTTAACCTTTAGTGGCAATATTTTGGTATTTTGTGGCGACTTTGTCTTCGCTAAATGTCAAGTTCTTTGTAGTGAATCTTTGTTGGCAAAGCTTAGGTGGATGGATTAGTCTCATCTGGCTTGCCATGTCACTTAAAAATTGGGGTGTTAACTCTTGAGGGTATTTCTGGTCTCCTAGGATAACGACGGGGATATTTTTGATCCCAAAATGTAATGAAAGGTATAAGTAATCTATTTTGCACAGTTCAGAGGCAATTTTGACTCTTTTCCAAAATATAAGGGTCATTAAAAAATTTATTTGTTAATCAATATATTTTATTTGCCAATTGAACTTGAAATAAGAAAAAAAAAAGTTTCAAACTTCTTAACTATGTATACATTTTCTTAGAATATCTCGTGTATCCTACATACTAAAATAGTTGGTCCAATTCAATTGTCTAATTTATAATTAAGGGAAATTTTATTATATCTTCCTTTTTTATTCTAAGATGTATTGTTAAGTTGGATGTGATCAATATTTCAACTTATGTTTTGTAACTTTGTAGTGTTTATCTTGTTAAACAAAAGTAGCACTAAGAAAACTCTTGAAATACACCTCAAAATCTGATATGGATTCACATATTGGGGACTAAGCTTCCCTTTATAAATAATGATAATTTTTTTTGGGAGATCAGTACATATAGATTTGTTAAGATATAACTGGAATTGCATAACTCCATATCTAGCTACTTGGTGATTGTAACAGAAAAAACGTCACAAGACAATTTCGTAACATGCACCCTCAACTTAGCATAAGACACTATTTTATAATAGACACACTCAGTTGTAGTAAACATTGCTCGACACTGTTTTGAAGAATCAAAACATTTGCAAATCAATAAATGACAATTTATTGATGAAATTTCTCAGAGTCAAAGGAAAATATGAGGAAGTTCATTGCACTTCATTCAAGCCCACTATCATAGGAAAATAGTTGAATTTTCTGCCTAAAATTTTAAACAATAAACACATTATTCAAATCAAACATATACATAAAAGATATGTTATCTTATACCTTTACTTGTTGGCTCCCACGATTACATCATAATTTAGGCATATTATTATTTGAAGAAAACTATATAGGTCTATTGAATGCCTTGAATAGGACCTGCTACAACAGAAAGGACGGGGGCAAACCCTATTCTGTATATAGACGCTAGGGCAAACCCTATTCTGTAATTTCTGTTCTTGCCTCTCCATAATAAAACTGCTCCCCCTCTTTCCGTGGACGTAGCCAAATTATTGGTGAACCACGTAAATCTGTTGTCTTGTTTTTCGCGTTTATATATTTTCTCGTATTATATCGAATTCCGCATAACAAGGTCATTTCAACAATCAGTATTCTTCCCATGGACCCTTTCTTAGTTCCATTGCTTCTTTTAAGCTAAACTTGCAAGATTGTGAAGGTGTTTGTAGACGTTCTGAGCCATAAAATTCACGATGGCTATTTTGAGAAATGGTCCTAGGTGCCCGTTCAAATATCACAAAATATTAAAATATAATACATTATTACATATATAGTAGCAGACCCAGAATTCAAACATCATAGGTTCTGGAAATTGTAATTGATTATTACATAAAGATAACTTTATATGTTAATTTGTAACAATAGTAGGTCTTAACCCTTTGATTTTATAATCTAATGGTTCAAAGCTACTAAATTTCAAAGGTTAAAACTCTTAAATCTTAAATTCTGGATATTGTATCTGAACTGGACACTACCAATGAAAGAAAATATGAAATAGGCTACAAATTAAAGAGCTCATTCATGCATTTTGCCAAACAAGTAACAGACACTAGGCAACGCTTCACAAATAGATAATTGCGAGATAAAAATTTGTTCAAAAGATTGTCGCATTCTATTATACCAGAAGCATAATTTCATCATTATACGTGGCACACAATTGTAAATCTCCATAGCTTGTTGAAAATTAAGGATGAAAAGGCTGATAGTCCAGAGAATAATTTGAAGGTATATCTAAAGTGTTAACTCTTTTATTTCAAATTTAGTATGTAAAAGTAGCTGTCTTTAAATTTCTTAAATATGTGTTGTTGATCTATCTTCTATCCGGTAGGATATGGAACCTGCTGTTATTAGTTGAAATGGAACATAAATTGAACAGATTATTATTGCACTAAGAAAGAATGTAAACACCAGAGGGGAGGGGGGTTACAAAAGATAAACTCACTCTTGGATCTAGTAAAGCATAAACATGAAACGTAAAGACTTTGATCATAGCAGTGACAACATCTGCTGAATCATTTTGCCTTTGGCAACTACTGGTATCATAAAGGTGGTTTGCTCCTAGTTTCTGCAACAGTTCCTCTAGGTGCAGCCATGTCTGGTGAGCAACTGAAGAACTCTATTGCCCCTATTCCTACTACGTTTCCTCTTCTTTGGACACGATTTCTTGAAGTAACCCTCTTGACCACACTTGAAAAATCCTGTGGAGTCATAACAACACGCTTCAAGGTGATTTCTTCCACACTTAGGACATGTAGGAGCCAAGTTACCTATTTCCACACTACTTGAGACTCTGCATGTTGAGGTCTGGAATTCTTGGAGTTATGGATATTGTAATAACCTTTGTTCCTTTGTGCAGGTACACTAGCAGATGATGGAGCAGGTCTCTTATGTTTCTGTTGGAAAGAAGATTGGTTCGCATTTCTCATTTGTTGCCTGGATTTGTTCCGTTTCTTAGCTTTCTTATTTCTCAATTCTTATCTGTCCCTCAACTTATCCACTTAAACCTTCTGCACATGAATCATCAACCTCGCTATATCCATATCACCTATAACCATAGTTGTCTTACATTCCTTACTTTGACAAACGAGACGAACCAACAATAAATAAACTGATCCTACTCTTCATATTCTTAACCATCTTTGAAGCATCACGGGGAAACTAGTTGAACTAAAGGCTATATTCATGAATGCTCATAGATTCCTTCTTAAGGTTAAGGAATTATCGTACCTTTGATTCTCTCAGTTCCCAGTGAAAGTAACGCCCTAAGAAAGCTTTGTCAAACATAAACCAACTCAAATTGGTGCCCCTCATCTCTTGACTTCTTCCATTGGTCAAACCATATTCTAGTGATAACCTTCAACTTGTGTGCATCTAGTTCCACTCTTTCAACATTAGTGACATGCATGATATTGAATACCTTCTCAAGTTCTTCGACAAAATTTTTGTGATCCTCAGTGATGCTTGTACCAGTGAAACTCGAAGGATTATCCTTATAAACTCACGGATTCTAGATGTATAAGCCACTACCTGATAATTCTCTCTTTGTTTCCTGCTTGGTTGGTCACAACTTGGCTTAACATCCTGATGGCCTCACGGAACTCAGCATTGGTGACCTATCCTTGAAGTTGAAATTCTGGTGCATTCACTAACCCTTGTTCCTCAATGTTCCTTCTAACCAGGTGACAATGGATAGATCTTCAAGAAGGAATGATCTAAAAGATATGTGCAAGCGTGATTTAGGAAGACATTTGTATAGAGATAAACCCAATGGCACGAAATGAGTATGAAAGGAGAAAAATCCTAAAATGTTGCAGCCTCATAATTATAGATGTGACGCACTTCAAACCAATAACTAGGACTCTATAGACACGTCTTCATAGACTCCTTGAGACTCTTGAACTCAGGGATCTGATACAAAGTTTGTCATGTTCTGAGCATACACCATGGACGTAGCAGGTACTCAAGAACAATTACTACCCCCATACGCACCCTTGGACTGGCTCAACTCTTAGCAGAAGACTTACTCATAACTTAGATTGTATCAAATAACATCGGCTTAAAATGTAAACTGAATTGCTCAATATATAACTTAGAATGTATTAAATGACACTCGACTTAGCCACAGTGGCAACTCAAAATTCAACATAAGCCATTAACAAGATAATGACAATCAAACGAACTACTAACTGTCTATAAAGCCAGAATAACTGAGACAGATGTTGGCTCGATATATGTTAAATGTATCATTTTATGATGCAGGCCAAAAGGCATCAGTACATTGAATGGACGAGCATTTAAGGGGGAAACTAAACACGACATAAACATGAACTTAATTTGAATAGAAGTTCACTCAACTCATGGATACTTAACTCAAATGCAAGATAAAACAACAATAAGGTTCAGCTCATATAAGGCATTTAAACAGTAATAACAACTCGATCTACTCATAAATTAAAGTAACATAATTCTACGGGAGTTTCTCTTACCGACAACCATCACTATGAGCTAATGTGGTTATGCAACCTCCCACCCATGCTGCCAGAACTATCATATAACTTACCAGGATATAGAACGCCTTAACTAAGTGGATCCACTAGTCTATGCTAAAAAACACTAAGTGTCATCTAAAAAGTATGACACTTTCTACCCACGATGGCTACATGATTAATGGAAACTTGAGTTATTATGAACTCATATCCATATTGGTTCTCAATACTACTCCCAAAATAGACTGAGCTCATATGTCTTAAAACAAAACTCTTTCTTTGATTTGAGGTAATTACTCAAAAAGCTTATCTATTAAAAGAGATGTAACTCAAAACTACTCATGAGAACTCATTTGGGAATTAGTGTTTCCTCTTATCTTAAAACATTTGCTATTTGGGATAGCTTAGTTCCCATATATCCTTTCATGAAATTAACTTCACTCTTTGCTCTTTACTCAACTCAAAAATCAAGTCTTAAAGAAAATTTAAAACATTTGTGAAAGAATTTTGCAAAACTCTATAAACTTCTCTTGACTTGACTCTTTACTTTCCTTGAATTGAATTATGGATATAAGACAATGTCTCATGTTATGGATGGTTTCATGTTATTTAGACATACCTTAGAGTGTAAAAATCGACTAGAAAACTTAGTACATTGCAGGGGAACTTAAATGGAAATAAGTCGGTAAAAGTGGAAGGAATGACAAACCTAGTGCTCTGAGTGGCACAGGGCACTAGAGCCTGACTACTGAGCATGGCTTGGGGCACACCGATTGGCACGACACTTAGAGGAAAACTTGTAGAGCCTTATGTTTGGTGAATTCTCTTGGTCGTTTTTCAACTCTAAACACTCTAGATTCATTTTGCCCTTTCCCCAAACACTTAGATTCAACAACATAACCAAAATATGAAAGAATCTACTCAAGACAACATTTAATTTCATGAACTTAGATCAAGAACTTCTCTACAACTTCAACAATCAAGAAACAATAGTAACTTCATTAAAGTCCATCAAGAATCGAATTTCTATACTTTTAAAAACATAAATTCGCTGAAATAAATCAAGATTGGCACGTGGGTGAATGAAACAACACTATACAATCTGACATACCTTGTAGAGATTAACCCTTGGCAAAATCCACAAGCAATTCTCTATGAATGCGACGATTTTCTAGCTTCTTCTCCCCTTCTTTTCTTTTCTCTTAAAACCCTGGGTTTATTTTATGATGCAGAAATTGAATCAAACAATTAGGACCCTAATTGAATCACTAAAAATGAAACTAAATCATTTGTAACTCTAAAATCTCATTTTGACTTTCCTTATCTAGACAGCCTGACTTTCAATGGGCACAACTCCTTCATACGAACTCACAATTGAGCAAACTCAGCGGAGTAGAAAATATAATTCAAAGATGTTCTCTACGGTATCTTGCAGCACACCTAAATCTTTCTGAACTAGGAGGTATGGTTGTTTGAAGTTGATAACATAAAATGTATTAAATAAGATTCGACTTAGGCAAAGTGGCAACTCAAAATTCAACATAATCCAATAACAAGATAATAACAATTAAATGGAATAACTAACCGTCTATGAAGCCTCTTATAGTTGAGATGGGTGTCGAAAAAAGGCCCATGACATCCTAATGAACTAAAATTCTAAAAAAAAAACAATAAAAGCGGATCCTCCGGAAGCAAGGAGGCTCACCAAAGAACTCTAAATGATCGAATGGATCAACGAGGCGCTTGATGCTGATCTTAATTTCCTGTACCTGATTCATAGAACGATGCAGGCTAAAAGTCGTTAGTGCATTGAATTTACAAGCATGTGAGGAAAAAACTAAACACGACATAAGGATGAAATAAAACCGAAAAGAACACTTACCTTAGATTTATTCAACTCATGGGTACTTAACTCAAATGCAAAATAAAATAACAGTAAAGGTGAAATTTCTATAAAGTATTTAAATAGTAATAACAACTCAATTTACTTTTATAATAAAGTAAAATAATTATGTGGGAGATTCTATAATAGACGACCATCACTATGAGCTAAAGTGATTATACAATGTCTCGCCACGCTGCCAAAAATGTTCTATAACTTGTCGGGATATAGAACACCTCAACTGACTGGATCCACTAGTCTTTACTAAAAAGCATTAAAATGTCATCTCAAAAGGATGACCCTTTTTACCCACAATGACTACATGGTTGGTGGAGACTTGAACTATTATGAACTTGTCTCTGTGCTTAATATTAGTCCCAAAATATACTCAACTCATATTTTTTAAAACACAACTCTTTTTGTGATTTGAGGTAATTACTCAAAAAGCTTATCTCTTGCAAGATATGGAACTCAAAACGATTAGTGAGAACTCATTTGGAAATTGATGTTTCCTCTTATATTTAAATGTGACAACATTTTTCTTTGGGAAAACTTAGTTCCTATATATCCTTTAAAGAAATGAACTTCCATTGTACTCTTTACTCAACCTAAAACTCAAGTCTTAAACAAATTTAAATTTTCGTGAAAGAATCTATGAACTTCTCTAG
The DNA here is from genome assembly GCA_032847665.1 of Solanum chilense. NCBI lineage: Eukaryota > Viridiplantae > Streptophyta > Magnoliopsida > Solanales > Solanaceae > Solanum > Solanum chilense. The sequence goes on from CM064965.1 coordinate 55,409,508, forward strand.
CCTTGACTGTTTACTTTATTATGGATTAAAGGCTCATGATCTGTTATGGATGTTCTCACTTTTCTTAGATGTACCTTAGAGTGTAGAAATCGATTAAAAACTTAGGTACGATGCAAGGGAACTCAAACGGAAAGAAGTGATCAAAAGTGGAAGACTTAGCACCCCTAGTGTTCTGAGTGGCACAGGGCGCCATGCTGAACTACATGGCATAGCTTGGGGCGCACCGGAGTTCCCGGCGCCTTAGATGCCAAATTTCAGTGCTTGATGTGTGGCGCTCAGAGTGGCACAACTCCTGAACCCCTTTCCCCAGATATTTGACGAATTCTTTTGGTCGTTTTTCAACTCTAAGCCCTGTAGATTCAATTATTTCTTTCCCCCAAACTATTATATTTTACGTACATAACCAAAACATGCAAGAATCAACTCAAAAAAACATCCAATTTCATGAGCTTAGATCAAGAATTTCTCCACAACTTCAACAATCAAGAACCAATAGAGACTTCAACAAAGTCCATCAAGAACCCAACTTCTATACTTTCAAGAGCATGAATTTGCTGAAATAAATCATGATTGGTGCATGGGTGAACGAATCCAAAGCTATATGATCTCACTTACTTCTTAGGGATTAACGCTTGGCAAAATGCACATGCAATTCTCCAAGAACGCGACAATTTCCTAACTTCTTCTCCTCTTCTTTTCTCTCTTCTCAAAACTCTAACTTTATTTTATGAAGCGTAAACTGAGTCAAAGTAGTTTAGACCCTAATTAAATCACTAAAAATGAAATAAAAATAATTGGGTAGCAAAATGACCATAATAACTTTTAAAATCTGATTTTGACTTTCCTTATCTAGACAACCCTACTTTAAATGGGCATACACATATCCTTTATGCGAAATCAAAATTGAGCAAACTTGGTGGCACTGAAAAAATAATTCAAAGATGTTTCCTATGGTATCTTGTAGCACACCTAACTCATTCTAAGCTAGGATTTATAGTCGTTTGAAGTTGACCCAAAACTCATACTTAACTTAACTTGGTCAAACTTTCCAAATTTGATTATTTCCAAAAATATGGCTTCCTTCTCATTCTATTTCTTGTAAATTGCGAATTGTTACAAATGTATTGTTAAATTGGGTGTGATAAATATTTGAATTTTTTTGTAAATTTAAAGTGGTTATCTTGTTAAACAAAAGTAGCATTAAGAAAAATGTTGCAATACACTTCAAAATGTCATATGGACCCACATATTGGGGACTACGCTTCGTTTTATTTACAAATCTCATCACTCCATTTATGGGTGAGATTTTCAAGTAAACCCAATCGTCAAACATCTAATTCAAGTTTGAAACAAATTTAACAGTAGTATCGCATTCGTTCATTGAATAATCAAAAAAAAAAACTCACTTCTTCCTGCTCAAAATAAGTTCTTTTTTGCCATGCCATTGTCATGACATAGAAACCACGAAATGAGATCACTTCTCATCTCACGAAATGAGTGACTGAAACTTATCCCTTACCACCTTAATATACGTTCAAAATATTGTCATTGTCACTTAATATTTCTAAAGTATAAATAATTTTCCATGTAATTGAAGCATAACATGTATATCATCTTTATTTTTAACCTCATAGTATTTACTGCAATGAAACTCGGAGAAATTTAATGATTTCAACCTAACAAGACTTGGTAAGACTGATAAAAATCTCGACATTGAACACTAAATTAACTTCAATTGTAAGAATAACATATAACGTTCCAATCGTTAAAAACAAACTATTTGTAAAGAAATAGTGTGAGAAAATTTATGGGTTAAAGAATTGAAAATTTCAGGTTATGCTAGACTCGGACGAAATTTTAGTAAGATGAGGTCTAGGGAAATTCGAGAAAATAATTGAGTGAAGTGTTTAAGTAGAGTTTGTTTTCTTGTTCCTAAGGCATGAAGGAGTTCGTAAGACTTTTTAGAAGTAAATTCGGGTATATTTCACAAAAGTAGTAACAACTCATGATCTGGTCTAGGGTTTACTAGGTAGTTAGAACTTAAATCGGTGTTTAATTCATAATATTCTTGTAGATTGACGGTCGATTGAATGCCTAGGCCTTTTTATGAGGGGTCTGGTTGATTAAAGAGTGTTGATTATTGCTAGTTAATAGGGCGGAAAATGTACTGTGTAAGCAAGTATTATCCTATGACTAGCTATGGCTGACTAGTTCATAATTGTAAACCTTTCAAAATTCTTTTTGAGGTGAATTGTCGGAATGCCATAAGGATTATATGTGTCATACATAATGCATGTTCACCAAATAAATTAAAGGAATAAATGTGAATGATATTTTATTGTTAATCTCACATATGAATTTGTCTTAATTTCTCGTGGTTTACGAGTGTAATTGCAATCATTGTAATTGTGTGATATATGTGATTCATCGGTTCGATCAGACACCATACCTAATATAAGATATCTCTTGATTAGATCATGCATCATGCCTCGTAAATATTATCAATTGACTCGAGTACATATTTTCTATGAAATATTTATGGTTGCCTTAGATACCAAACATAGTATATGTTCTATTGTATGTTTACTGGGTAGCACAATTTGCACATTAGCTATTTATTTGTTTATTCCATGAGTGAACCAAATTATTTTATTGTGATGTATCTATCCTTGTTATCCATGGGTGGCTGAGTTGTGTTTAATTAAGGGATGGTTCAAGTGTAAACCGATTTGGAATGTTAAATATTATTGTAGATATCCCGAGGAACCTTAGTGGTCCGGTTTCTTTAAAGGTGATTTGAAATTAGATGTAAGTTATGGTAATCTATTAGACATGTCTAATATGGTTTGTAGATCAGGTTGGCGACCGACAATCTTGTGTTTAGTTTATTTATTGGGACTATATATATCTGTCTATGTGTATGTTTGTGTGGGTTAAAGTGGTTTGTAACTTAAGAGTAAGGTATGTGTGGCGTTTGGTATACAAGGTAGGCTTGGAAAATCTTATTTGACATAAAGGGTAGATTAGGAAAAACCTTAGAAATGGAAGAAAAATAAAGTACGATGGCTAAAAATAAGTTGTATGGGTCATAATTAGAAGACCTAGGATGGTAAGAGTGTTACGACTCAAACCGCCATGATTGGCACCCACACTAATCCTCTAATGGGAGGACAATTATTACAACCCAACTAGACAATGCTAATCAAAAGACAAGCATTTAGAGAAAGTTGAGTTTCCATAAACTCAGTAAGTTATCGAACATAAACATAAACAAGCGGAAATTCAACTCCAAGGACCCTAAAGTAATTGTATCAAAACATTGAAGTAAACATTCTAAGATAAGGGGATGCAACCCCAAAACGAACTAAACAAAAAGTAAGAGTTTGAAAGGTCTAAGTCGAAGGAAATAGGCTAAAATCGTAGATGAATCCATGGTAACCAAAATGAACTCACCCTTAAACTCGACAAGTCAGTGATCTCCTAGCAGAGGTCTCTCAACAACCGCCTGAAGATGCCCTGTACTAAAAAAAAGTGCAATTTCAGTACACAAACAACGGTGCATATAAAAATGCAAATGTAAATGCAAACAATTCGAGATCTAACTATATAAGAAACATATATATACATATAAAAATATTAAAGTAAATTACACTGAAATCAATCAATTGTAGAACCTGGCTATTTCAGTCAAATCAAAGAAGATTTTTTTCCTCAAACTGATTAAGCATGTCTTCAGTGGAAGACAACTTGTAGACATCTTTACTTAAACCTCTTATATCTTTAAGAATTTCTGGTGTGGCAGTTGAAATTGCCAGTTCGCCCAATCTCTTAGATCGGTCATTGATTTGATGATTGACAGATGGAAAGTTTTCCTCTAAACGCCTAAGATTTTCTTCATATCCATAATCATCTCCAAAATTCAACATCACTTGTTGAGCAGCCGCTGCATCTTTGAAATTATAAGCGGTCACTGGCTCATTCTTTGATGGAACCAAATCAACAAAATTATTTTCTTGTGAACCAATTCGAAGAGGATCGATCTTGAAAGGCGGAGGAGATTTTTTGTAGAATAACAAATCACCTGTCTTTCTATCCCTAACAGCTTCTAAAGGCGCCTCCATGATAATTTTGTGTACTGAACTAGGTCTATTTTGTGTGTCTATATATAGTACTAAAATTTATGTTGGCACAAAAAAGGCTAATAAATCTATTTGCATTTTATGTCCAAGCTTTAAGATTGTTGAAAATAAGAATTTAGTCTTGATTGTACTTACTTGGATTATTCTGATGCATGGCAATCATTATTTTCCATTTATATATATTCAATTTGGATAATAATATTTTTTTTAGATGAACATTTCTTGTAGGAGTTTCTCTCGTTAAATGATTATTGCCTTAACATTTTTACCAAATACTATTGTAACTTCAAAATAGAGTTAATACAAAATTTTAGTATTTAAATCAAATACAACAACAAAATATATATATATATATATATATATATATATATATATATATATATATATATATATATATATATATATATATATATATATATATATATATATATATATATATATATATCTATTATAAGTGGTAGTTAATCAGCTTCCCGTCAGCATGTCAACAAATGCTCAGAATTTCTTTTGAGGGTAGTTTTGTCCATTTGAACTTAATTTTGTGCACTACTTGTTTGTACTTCACAATTATCAATAAAATTAATTGTTCATCTTAAATGTCAAGTTTATCTTATATTGTGAAATATGGGCTTAAAAGCTTCATTTTGTGGACCTATTAGAATGAGTAGTGTTGTTGATCAAAAAATTAATTGACTGTATGTACCATAATATATTTTGATCTATTGACAACTTAGCCATTTCATTATATTATTAATGGAACATTTTTCCATTTCAATTTTCAACCATCAGTGCCTTTTTCTTTTCTATTATTAAAGAAGTATGAGTTAAAAAACATAGGTATCAACGTGTCCTTTTATATTTTATGTAAGAATATTTTAGTCTCTTCAAATTAATTAATGAAATGTGTCTCATTAACGTAAAAGAAATTGTAAGTTTTTCTACGATCCCTCTCTCCTTCTCTTTTTTTTTTTATTTTTTGCCACCACAACATTTATCTTCAAATTTTTTATTTTCTTGAAATAGTAGCTGGGTGTGATCAATATTTAACTTTTTTTGCAACTTTGTAGTGTTTATCTTGTTAAACAAAAGTAGCACTAAGAAAACTGTCGAAGTACACCTAAAAATCTGATATGATTCCACATATTGAGTTCTCTTTGTTTCTGAACTTCATCACCCCTTCATGGATGAGATTTTCAAGTATATTTAATCATCAAAATAGATTAACCACTTTTAAATAGATTTTCAAGTATAAATGATGCACAACTCCATATCTACTTAGGATTAACCACTTCTAAATAGATTGCACACAACTCAATATCTACTTAGGATTAACCACTTCTAAATAGATTGCTCAATTTCGTAACGTGTACCCTTTCTTAGTTCCATTGCTTCTTTTAAGCTAAACTTGCAAGTTTGTGAAGGTGTTTGTAAACGTTTTGAGCCATGTAAATTTACGATGGCTATTTTAAAAATTGTCCTGGGTGCCCGTTCAAATATCACAAAACATAAAAATTATAATACATTAATACATACATATACTAGAAGACCCAGGATTTAAACATCATAGGTTCTGAAAATTATAATTGATTATTACATAAAGATACCTTTATATGATAAAATTGTAACAATAGTAGATCTTAACCCCTTGATTTTAAAATCTAATGGTTCAAAGCTACTAAATTTAGAAGGTTAAAGCTAATAAAACTCAAATTTTAAATATGTCTCAATTTGAGTCTTTGAATTTACCAGTGTATCTGAATTGGACATGACCAATGAAAGCAAATATGAAATAGGCTATAAATTAAATAGCTCATTCATGAATTTTCAAACAAGTAACATGCATTAGTCAACACTTCACAAATAGATCATTGCGAGATGAAAATTCGTCCAAAAATTTATCGCATTCTATTATACCTGAAGCATATATTTCATCATTATACGTGGCACACATTTGTAAAACCCTATAGCTTCTTGAAAATTAAGGACGAAAACGCTGATAGTCTAGAGAATAATTTGAAGGTATATCAAAAGTCTCAACTCCTTTATGTCAAATTTAGTTGCTGATCTATCTTTTATGTAATGGAACCGGCTGTTTTTAGTTGAAATGGAACAGAAACTGAACATATTATTGCAGTAAGCATGAAAATATTATTGCAGTAAACAAGAACGTATACATGAGAGAGAGGGTTACAAAAGATACACTCACTCCTAGATCTAGTAAAGCATATAGACATCACTAGTAAAGACTTTTCTCCTTGGCCAGTCCATTAAATAGATTCTCTAAGTGAAGCCACGATTGGTGAGCAATAGAAGAAGATTGGGCTCTATTGCCCCTATTTATATTGCTTTGCCTGTTTTTTGGACACTCTTTCATGAAGTTGCCCTCTTGATCACACTTGAAACAACCAGTGAATCCATCACAACACGCTTTGTGGTGATTTTTTTTCACACTTGGCACATTTAGGAGCTCAGTTACCTCCTTGTGTCACACTACCTTGAGACTGTGCAGGTTTGGTATAAAATTTTGTGAATTCTAACTATTCTACACACTTTTGTTCCTTGGTGCAGGTGCACTAGCAGATGATGGAGCAGGTCCCTTATGTTTCTGTTGGAAAGAAGACCAGTTCGCATCACTTGTTCACTGCCCAGATTTGTTCCCTGTCTTAGATTTCTTATTTCTCAATTTTTCTCCATCCCTCAACTTATCCTTCTAAACCTGCTGCACATGAATCATCAACCTCGCTATATCCATATCACCAATAAGCATAGATGTCTTACCTTCCTTATCGACATACAAGACAAACCATCAACAAGCATACTCATCATACTGCTTTTTTTAGCAACCATATCCAGAGCATAAAAGGAAAGCTGGGTGAACTTAAGGCTATATTCATGAGCGCTCATAGATTCCTTCTTAAGGGTAAGAAATTATCGTACCTTTGTTTCTCTTAGTTCCTAGGGAAAGTAACACCCCAAGAAAGCTTCTTCAAACACACTGCAACTAAATTTGATCACACTAAGCTCTTTCCTTCTTCCATTGGTCAAACCATATTCTTTTAGCTGGTGTGCAACTAGTTCCACTCTCTGAGCATCAATGACATGCATGATCTCGAAGACCTTCTCAAGATCTTCAAAAAAAAATTTAGGATCCTCAGTGATGCTTGAACCAGTGAAACTCGGAGGATTCATCCTTAGAAACTAATGATTCTAGAAGTACTGATGATTCTCTCTCTGTTTCCAGCATAGTTGGTCACAACTTGGCTCAACATCCTGATGGCCTCACAGAACTCAACATTAGTGACCTCTCCTTGATGTGCCCTTTTAGTGCATTCTCTACCCCTTTTTCCTCAATGTTCCTTCTAACCGGGCAACCGTGGATAACTCTTTGATGAGGAATAATCTGAAAGATATGCACAAGCACGACTTAGGAAGAAATAGCACGAAATTATTATGAAAGGAGAAAATTCCTAAAATGTTGTAGCATCTTAATTATAGATGTGGCACGCTTCAAATCGATAATAAGGACTCTACAGACATGAATTCATAGACTCCTTGGGACTATTGAAATCTGGGCTCTAATACCAAGTTTGTCAGCCCTGAGCCTACACCCTGGATGTGTCAGGCACTCGAGAACCATTACTACCCCCAAACAAACTCTTGGCTTGGATTACTCTTAGCGAAATATGTACTCATAACTTTAGAATGTATTAAATAATACTCGACTTAGAATTAAAGTGAATTTCTCAATAGAGAACTTAGAATGTATTAAATAACACTGGACTTAGCCAAAGTGGCAACTCAAAATACAATGTAAGCCAATAACAAGATAATGACAATTAAAAGGACTAACTAGTTGTTTATGAAATCTCTAATAACTGAGATGGATGTTGGGACAAGACCCATGACATCCTAATAAACTAAAATACTGAAAAGTAATAAAAGTGCATCTTCCAGAAGTAAGGAGGCTCACCAGCAAGCTCTGAATACTCGAATCGATCAAGGAGGCGCTGGATGTTGACCTTGATTACATGCATCTGCATCATAAAACGATGCAGGCTAAAAGGAATCAGTACATTAAATGGAAAAGTATGGGAGGGGAAAACTAAACACGACATAAACTTGAACTAAATTTGAAAACAACACTTATCTTAGTTTTACTCAACTCATGGATACTTAACTCAAATGCAAAATAAAAAAACAGTATAGGTGCAGTCTATATAAAACATGTAAGCAATAATACCAACTAAATTTACTCATAAAATAAAGAAATATAATTCTAATAGAACTGACAACCATCATTATGAGCTAATGTGATGATACAACGTCTCACTCATGCTGCCACAACTTTTATATAACTTGCAAAATATAGATAGCCTCAACTAAGTGGATCCACTAGTCTTTGCTAAAAAACATTAAGGTGTCATCTAAAAATTATGACCCTTTCTTCCCACGATGGCTACATGGTTAATGGAGACTTGAGTTATTATGAACTTGTCCACATATCGGTTCTCAAAACTATGCTCAAAATATATTCAGCTCATATGTTTTAAAACGAAACTCTTTATGTGATTTGAGGTAATTACTCAAAAAGTTTATCTTTAAAAGAGACGGAACTCAAAACTACTCATGAGAACTCATTTAGAAATTAGTGTTTCCTCTTATTTTAAATGTAAAATTTATCTTTGGGATTACTTAGTCACCACATATTCTTTAATGAAATTAGCTTCACTCTTTACTCTTTACTCAACTCAAAACAAGTCTTAAAACAAATTTAATACGTTTGTGGAAGAATTTGAAAAACTCTATGAACTTCACTTGACTTGACTCTTTACTTTCCTTGGATTGAATTATGGATATAAGGCTCATGATGTCATGTCATGGATGATTTCATGTACTTCAGGCATACCTTTGAGTGTACAAATCGATTAGAAAACTTAGATATGTTGCAAGGGAAATCGGATAGAAAGAAGTGGGAAAAAGTGGACTGTCTGACATCCCTGGTGCTCTGAGTAGAGTGGGGCGCTAGGTCCTGAACTAGAGAGCATAGCTTGGGGCGCACCGGCTGGCGCGGTGCCCCTAATAACAATCCTCAGAGCCTGATGTGGGGCGAATTATCTTGGTTGTTTCTCAACTCTAAACCCTCTAGATTCGATTGGTTCTTTCCCCAAACACTTTAATTTGACTGCTGCAAGATTCTACTCAAAACAACATTTAATTTCTTGAGCTTAGATCAAGAACTTCTCTACAACTTCAACAATCAAGAACAAATAGAAACTTTAACAAAGTCCATCAAGAACTCAATTTCTATACTTTCAAGAACATAAATTCATTGAAATAAATCATGATTAGCGTGTGGGTGAATGAATCCACGCTATGTGATCTCACATACCTCATTGGAATTGACCCTAGGTGAAATCCACAAGCAATTCTCCAAGAACGCGACGATTTCCTAGCTTCTTCTCCTCTTTTCTCTCAAAACCCTAATTTTGTTTCATGACGCATAAACTGAATCAAAACAGTTTAGACCCTAATCAATTCACTAAAACAAAATTAAAATTGGGTAGAGAAAAGACCATAAAACCCTTCTAAAATCTGATTTTGAGTTTCGTATCTAGACACCCTGACTTCCAATGGTCATATCTCCCTAAAACATAATCAAAATTTAGCAAACTCAGTGGTTGGAAATATAATTCAAAGATATTTACTAAGGTATCTTGTAACTCTTCCTGAGCTAGGAGTTATAGTCGTTTGAAGTTGATAACTTAAAATGTATTACATAACACTCGACTTAGCAAAAGTGGCAACTCAAAACTCAACATAATCCAATAACAAGATAACGACAATTAAATGGACTAACTAACTATCTACGAAGCCTCTAATAGTTGAGATAATTGTTTGGAGAAGACGCACGACATCCTAAAGAACTAAAATACTGAAAAGCAATAAAAGGGGATCCTCCGAAAGCAAGGAGGATCACCAACGAACTCTAAATGCTCGAATGAATCAACGAGGCGCTAGATGTTGATCCTGATTACCTGTTTATGCATTATAAAATGAAGCAATCCAAAAGTCATCAAGAAATTGAATGTACAAGCATGTGAGGGAAAAACTAAACACGACAGAAGCTTGAAATGATCTGAAAAGAACGCTTACCTAAGTTTTACTCAATTCATAGATATTAATCTCAAATATAACATAAAACAACAATAAAGGTGCAGTTACTATAAAGCATTAAACAGTAATAAAAAATCAATTTACTCATAAAATAAAGTAAAATAATTCTATTGGAGTTTCTGTAGCTGAAAATCATCGCTATGAGCTACTGTGATGATCAGACATCTCGCCCACGCTGCCAGAAATGTCCTATAACTTGCCGGATATAGAACGTCTCAACTGAGTGGATCCACCAGTCTATGCTAAAAGGCATTAAGGTGTTATCTAAAAAATATGACCCTTTCTACCCTCGATGATAACATGTAGGGGTGTACATGACCGGATTGGTTCGGATTTTTCAAATATCAAATCAAACCATTCATGTAAAAATTTAAATTTATAAACCAAACCAAACTAATAAAATTCAGATTCTTTTAGGGTTTTTCAACCTCGGGTTGGTTCGAGTTTCCAAATACCAAACTAAATCATTTGTCGAATTTTAAATTTACAAATCAAACCAAACTAATGAACTTTGGATTTTTTTTCTAGATTTTTGGATTTTTCGGTTAAGTGTGCATACAAACATATAATTAATTTGTGCTCCAAATATTTCTTTAGTCCAACCAAAGTTCAATTATCTAAAATGTTTCTTAAAAGACACAAAATATGAGATGAATATTGACGACACAAAAATATTCAATAAAAATAATAGTGAAATCATCATGTAAAATAAATATTGTAAAGTTATAATAAAAATAATAATAATTTAAAAGTTCTAAATCATACTAAAATTAGTTCAAGAGGTATAAGTTACATTACTCAATATTTAAGAAAAAATAAAATTAGATTATGTATTTTAATTGTCTAAACCAATGTAAAATTAAAGAACACATATTCAATATTATTGTCATTCTTAGTGTTGAATTGATTTTCTTTTTGCATTAGTATTAATTTGATTTTGATTTTATGTTTTATTATAATTATCAATATCTATGAACTATAATATTTATTGACCATTCGGAATTCTAAGTTTTAAACTTGAAATAATATATTAAAAGATGAAAACTATGAAATAGTATGAGAAATATTTTAAAATGATATCAAAGTAAATTTTTTATGTAGAAAATAAAAATTTTAAAATTACATGCATAATATCGGGTTGGTTTGGTCTCTGGTTGCTTTTTTTAGTTAAAACCAAACCAGTTCAAATATAGTTGGGGGTTTAATCCAATACCAAACCAAGTCAAACCAAATCACTATTCACGTTTTTTATTTTCAGTTTGACTCGGTTTACGGTTTGGTTTGATTTTTTATTCGATTATATACACCCCTAACTACATGGTTTATGGAGACTTGAATTATTATGAACTCGTCCCCATATTGGTGAACAACTACTCGCAAAATATACTTAGTTCATATGTTTTAAAACAAAACTCCTTTTGTGACTTGAGGTAATTATTCAAAAAGCTTATCTCTTAAAAGATATGAAATTCAAAACTACTCATGAGAACTCATTTGGAAATTGGTCTTTCCTCTTATCTTAAATGTGAAACATTTTCTCTTTGGGATTACTTAGTTCCCATATATCGTTTAAAGAAATGAACTTCATTGAGTGACTGTAACTGCTAAATTTATAGTCAATAGTTCTTAACCAACCCTTTCTTTTTTGAATTATTAATGTTTATTAATTCATTATTATTATATTATGTCTTTTATCTATTTACTTCCTCCTTTAAGAAGATCGGGATGAGAAGTGACCTTTTACTGGACCTAGATTGATGAGAAGGGGCTGGGGAAAGCTTGAACCCAATTCCTACGGTTATGAATATGAGCGTAACTGAAATTCCTGCGGAGTTATACATTTGTGTATTGATAAGTCCATTTACTATTTGCGAGGTGCAGGATACCATGCAGAGACACCCTGCGACCATTCCCCTATGTGCCAATCGCTGGCGCATCCAGGTCCCTGACGCCTAGCTCAGCTGGAGAGCCCTATCCTGATCTATGAAGTGCTAATTCGATTCAAGGTACATAGTCCGTTATAAGGTTAGTGATGGGAACTTAGCTATCTTTTGGTCAGGTTTTCCGGGGTTGATCCCTTAACTAGAATAGGTCATGAACGTCTCACTTCCCTTACTTTTGGTGCTTATCTTCAATTAGAAGATGGTCACCCACCCTAAGCAAGATCGGTTCAGTGGCCAATTCATGCATCTTTAGCAGAGTACCAACACCAGCCCTATGAGCTAAATTTCCATTTCAAATTTTCTCTTTACTCAACTCAAAAATCAAGTCTTAAAACAAATTTAAAATGTTTGTGAAAGAATTTTGGAGAACTCCATGAACTTCTCTTGACTCCATTCTTTACTTTTCCTGATTGGATTATGGATACAAGGCTCATCATCTAATATTATTGATGTTTTCATATTTTTTTATACATACCTTAGAGTGTAGAAATCGATTAAAACTTAGGTACGATGCAAGGGAACTCAAACGGAAAGAAGTGAGTTACAATTGAAGGCGTGGCAATCCCAAATGGTATAACAATAAGGATTGTATTTAATGTGTATCACTTTACAACTTTGTATTTCTTATAAATCAAATAGTCTTTGTAATTATATACTTTGTATTTTATATTCTACACATAATTAAAGACTAATCAGATCAATATGTTCCTTTTTAAAAATTGATAATGAAACTATACAAATGTTGCTGTGGTTTATTTTTTGGGGGATCGATTATATTGTAAAAGAGAGGATGAGAGAAGATTGTTGGATGAGAGTTGTCTTATTTATGAAGGCAAATGCCTCTTATATAGACATACGTATTGGCCTTTACTGTTATTATACAGTAATTTGGCCTCTACTATTTACACAGTAACTTTACTCTTACTATTTACACAGTTACTTGACCCTTACTATTTACACAGTAACTTGACTCTTACTATTCATGATTAGGACTTTTTTGTCCTTTACTATTCATGAATAGGACACTGACACTTTTAAGAACTTTAAGTGATATGTTCCTTCTAAAATATTCTCTCCTTTAAATTTCTCCTTTTTGTTATCATACAATTTTATTATTTCAATTAAAACGAATGATAAAAACATAAATAATTATACCTAACAAACGAAAATTTTGACATTTTTTGATAAATATTGAAAGTGTGGTTAAGGGGTCCTATTAAATGCTAAAATATTGATATTTTTGGATATTTTCCCCTTTTTTGAATGTTTGGAAAAAATCACAATACCCATATATAACCCGTAATTTACCCATAAAATACACATATTTTAATGGGATAAATGTGGGTGTAAGTTCAACTATTATCAATATTTAAAAATTACTCTCTCAACCAATATTTAATGGGCTATTTGGGCGGGTCAGTAAAAAGTGGACCTAAATTGCCGTCACTATCGGCTAGTGATATAAAACCAATTGAAAATAGTTTTGGCTAGAGATATTGTGTCGATGGAAAATGATTTTGGCGAGAGATTGACTATTATGACTTGATGTATTTGATGCTTATGTGTGACTTTCTTGTTAACTGTGATTGATATAATTGTTGCATGTAATTTATCTACGTGACAAAGAAATTGATGTAGGTGATTCATTTGATTGTTGATTTGTTTACTGTTGAATTGCGGATGTTGGGCCTTGTGAGTTGGGTATTGTAGATTTGTTAGGTTAGACTGATTTTTGTGCAGGTTGTAGTTTGAGGAGGTTCGGTTGGAGCGTATGGGGTACTGTTTCCTAACTAGCTTGATTATTAAGTTGCCTTCTGCTTCAGTAAATTTCTTATTTACTTTACATGAGTAAATATCAATTTTATGACTCCACGATTAATTTTCAGATTCAATTCTTCTCAATTACTTTACCCTTTAGGTGAGTCATGATCCCATCATTGAATGAACTAATCTGAAGAAAATTGTGCATGTAACATATTATTTGGGCCAACATTTTTGCAAACATCAAGTTGCGAGATAATAAAAGGCACACATGAGACGATATAGAAGAAACATTTATTAGGACCATTAAATGTCTAAATAATCCACTAGGCGGATAACTAGGTCCACAAATATTTGTATACGTTCCTAGAACCCAGAGAATTCAATCTCAACTTTCATTTATGATGGTCTCACAATTAGCTTGCCTTGCTAACAATCATTACAAGAAAACTCACCATTTAAATGAATTTTTAGGTTCTTCAACGGATGTCCATTTTAATTTTCCACAATTCGTCTAAACATTATAGACTAATGATGTATCAGACAATCATGCCAAATTAAGAAAGTATTGAAATTAGAAAACTTCTTATTTATCATAAAATGTGCCTCAATTGAACTAATTCTTGTCCAATACAAGCCTGAAGATAAAGCATGAAACGTTTCTATAATATATGTCTTCTTAGAGACAATCTTGATGATACCACATCGTTAACCAAGGATCGCAATCTTTCTCATGTGTAGCATGGTGGCTTACACCTCAATTCCCTTTAGAGAATGAATCTATATTTTTAGTATTTATCAAAAGTTCTCATTCTTGGTAAATGGAACACAAATATGTGAGCATATCAGATTATGATAGCTTTAGTACCTCATTTCATATTTATGTGCATTATTCAATCACTTGTCTTCTTTCAGACATATTATGCACTACAACCGCATTCACTTTACGTAATGGAGCAAATTCAGTAAGTTTAATGACTTCTCATCAAAAACACATTATTTTTTCTTTAGTCATTATTATATAATCAATATGGTGCATTGAGACTCACATTCAATGTCTTATCCATATAAAAGTGTCGTAGGTCATAAACTGATTGATCTTGAACCCAATATCTTATCATCATGGTGCATCAGGATTTTAACCCAATGTCTTACCCTCTTTGTGCGATTAGACATAGATCCATCATCTTATTCTTTTGGTGCGATAAAACTTAAATCTATCGTCTTAACTACAATGAGGCTCAACCTCAAGCCTTCAAAATACTTATAATTTTATCACTTTTGATGATCATTAATATGATCGTACATTATAATTACATACAGAATTGAGATTATTGATTTCTTATAATCAACATTAGTAGTTAATAAATATAACTTAATAGATCGCATACCTCATATAAAGGTTGAAAACATACCTTTAACTTTAGGGAATGGATCTGCTTCAAGAAAAAGAAAGTAGGGAGAAGAGAAAAGACTATTTATTTCTCTTGAAGTATATTTAGGATCCATAGATCTTTCACTAAATTGTGTTTATTTAATTATTAAAATATATTAAGGAATTCTCTTCCCAGTCGACTAAAATTAAACATAGAAAGTCGACAGGTCTCTTTAAATACTTACTTTAGATGGTACCTCCAGATCTGTTACATAAATAATTATAACATAAAGATAAATCATACCTTGAAGATATACTAACCTTATTGCATAACTTATGCAATATCTCTTTGTACTTTTCCCGTCTTCTATAATAATTCTAGAAGAATAGAACAATCGTGTTGATAATGTGTTATGAAACTATATAAAATTAGAAGAAGAAAGTAGAGAAAAGAGAAAAGATTTCTTATTCATAGTATATTCAGGATTCATCGATCTTTCTCAAATCTTATTTACAATGAAGGAAAACTCTTTATTTATAGGGAAAACCTTACTTGGTCCCCAAGTAGGATTTCTAATTATATCCTACAAGGACTCCACATAATTAGACATTCACAATAATACAAATTGTTTATAACAATATATATATATATATATATATATATATATATATATATATATATATATATATATATATATATATATATATATATATATATATATATATATATATATATATATATATATATATATATATAAATAAGAAGAGTGATGCATTAATAAAAGTGAGATTAACAAGGTTTACTTTTATTGCAACTTTTTTTATAAAAATAAACATCAAAAACAATTTAAATAAGAAGAGTGATGCATTATAATAAAAGTGAGATTAACAAGGTTTGTTAATGGAGTATAAGCACATACAAATGAGATCTTGACCTGTTTTTTTCACTACACACTCAGAACCAACAAATGTTTTTCCATAAACAAATTTACAATATGGTTCACAATCATATTTCTTATCACCTCCTTTACATGATATATATAGCATCCATTTCTGATGGACATACATAACCATTTGCTTTTAGCACTTGAATCGTTATGACCAAAATAACTGCAAAATTAATCAATCAACACATAAAATAAAATTTATTAATGTATACACTACATCAAAAATAATCTTTACAATTAATTGATTACAATAGTTTAATATGTTCTTTCTGACACAATTAGATCTTTTGAAAATGCTCTTAAAGCCTGTAACAACATAATTGGATTCAATGACAATTAACACTCTTTAATAATGTGAATATTTATTACTGCTAAAATTATTTTAATTGCGGTCATAGTGCAAAAAAATATTACAAAAGTAGTGTATTCATACCACAAACGTAAGCTATGAGGGAAGAAGTATAGCTAAAATGTGATCACTAAATATGAACACTAAAGAACTAATGTTGTTTGTTTTTATTATTTGAATGTAGA
This sequence comes from Solanum chilense, assembly GCA_032847665.1. NCBI lineage: Eukaryota > Viridiplantae > Streptophyta > Magnoliopsida > Solanales > Solanaceae > Solanum > Solanum chilense. Next base: position 55,426,381 of record CM064965.1, read on the forward strand.
AGTGAAACTGAACATTATATTAATAAACATTATAAAATTTTCAGTTCAACAAAATATATCACTTTTGATTAAAAAAAAAGCTTTAAAAGTTTTAATATTCATGATTTATAGTACTATTTTTTCATTCAAAACCATGATAAAAACCTATACACCAAAAATACTATTGCAACCAGTGTTCTTGACACACGTCAATACAAGAAAATTATTAATATAAAAAAAAATACTTGAATGAATTTATGAAAACTTACCTATTGAGAAAAAGTAGTGTTTGATTGAGAAAAGAGAGAGAATTTTTTTAGTTATGAGATGAAAAGACACGCTCAAAAAAGAGAAGCTATGATTTATTAATTGATAACTTATCAAATGACTTTGAATGTTATTTAGAGTCTTCTACAGATCTGATTCATTCAGACCTCTTCAGACTCATTAAGAGATATTTTTAAAAAAATAAAAGACATAAACTTAATGAGTTGAATCTGAATGATTCAGATTCAAACCTAAAAACCAAACGTACTTAATGGACTGAATTCGAATGATTAAGATTCAAACCTCCATTAAGTGCAAACAAATGAGGCCTAAGCTAGCATGTCAAAATTACTCTTTAGACCCCTAATTAAATCACTAAAAAGGAAATTAAATAATTGGTGTTGAAAAGACAATAGTACCTTTCTAAAATATGATTTTGACTTTCCCTATCTAGAGAACCCGACTTCAAATTGGCATATCCCTTCATATGAACTTAAAATTGAGGAGGCTCGGCGGCATTGGAAATATAATTCAAAGATATTTCCTACGATATTTTGTAGCACATCTAACTCATTCTGAGCTATGAGTTATGGTCGTTTGAAGTTGACCCAAAACTCGTACTTAACTTAACATGGTCAAACTTTCCAAATTTGATTATTTCCAAAAACATGGCTTCTTTCTAATTCTAATTCTTTCAAATCACAAGGTGTTACAGATGTATTGTTAAATTGAGTGTGATCAACATTTAAATTTTTTGTAACTTTGAAGTGTTTATCTTGTTAAACAAAAGTAGTATTAAGAAAAATGTTGGAATACACTTCAAAATCTGATATGGACCCACATATTGGGACTAAGCTTCGTTTTATTTAGTACCTGATCACCCACTTCATGTGTGAGATTTTCAAGTAAACCCAATCGTCAATATCAAATTCAAGTTTGATACAAATTTAATAGTAGTAACGCGTTCGTTCATTGAATAATTAAGAAAAAACTCACTTCTTTCTGTACAAAATAAGTTTTTTTGCCACACCAATAGGAACCACAAAATTAGATCAATTTTCATCTCACTAAATGAGTGACTGAAACTTGTCCCTTACCACCTCAATATAGGTGCAAAAATATCTTGTCATGGTCACTCCATATTTCTAAAATATAAATAATTTGTCATGTAATTGAAGCATAACCTGTATAAACAAACAGACTTCTTAGCATGTCACATATTTTCAAATTATTTGTGCAATTTTCTATTGTAAATCATCTTTATTTTTAACCTCATAATTTTTATTGCAATAAAACTTGGAGAAATTTAATGATTGCAACCTAACAAGACTTGGTAAGATTGATAAAAATCTTGATATTCAACACTAAATTAACTTCAATTGTAAGAATAACATATAATGTTCCAACCGTTACGAACGAACGAAGTCTTTGTAAGATGAGGTCTAGGGAATAACATATAATGTTCCAATTCAGGTTATGCTACACTCATACAAAATCTTAGTAAGATGAGGTCTAGGGTAGTTCGAGAAAATGATTGGATGAACTGTTTAAGTAGAGTTTGTTTTCCTGTCCCTAAGGCATTAAGGAGTCCACAGGACTTTTTATAAGTATAGTCGGGTATATATAACTCCTAAAATCAAATTTGGCGCGAAGAGGTTTGTTAGGATCGTCGAGATTTTTTGAAATAGACTAATTTGAGAGTATTTTTGACGTTTTGTCCTGTGCAAGCCGCTATAGTGGGAGACACGTGTCTACGATAACCAAAATTTATTTTCCGCTATGGGACGCTTTGGTCCACTATAAAGGTATTGAACCACTAAAGAGGTCTTAATTGTTGTAAATGCATAGAAATCCCCAAAACCCTTAATAATCATTCAAAAACATTTTGGGGAAAAACAAGGGCGACTATGGGAGATTTTCATATATTTTTCATTAGGAACCTTTCTCTTACTAAGTAATTCATTTTCTAATTCAGTACTTTGATTTGTTGGTTGTGGTCCTAGAGGATGGCTTGGGTTCATCCTAAGGTGATGAAAATTCAAGTTTATGAGGATTTTGAGGTGTAAGACCTTGACTTCTTTATAAACATTTGTTCTTGATTTGTTTACCATAATTCACTAGTGTAACGATGAGATTAGTAGGTCTAGGTGCATTAATGTTCCGAAAGTCCTATATTGGATGGGAAAATCACAAGGTTGACCTGGAGTTTGGGATTAAGTTACAATATGAGAATGTTTAGGTTAATTGAGATTTATTTTGTACTTTTGTTATTATTAAATCAAGAACAAGCTAAAATTTCACAAAAGGTGCAATAGTTCATGATCTAGTCTAGAGTTTACGAAGTAGTTAGAACTTTAATCTGTCTTTAATTCATAATATTGTTGTAGATTGACGCTAGATTTAATACCTCGGCCTTTTTATGCGGGGTCTGGTTGATTAAAGAGTGTTGATTATTGCTAATAGGGCTGAAATGTACTGTGTAAGCAAGTATTATCCTATGACTAGCTATGACTGACTAGTTCATGATTGTAAACCTTTTAAAATTCTTATTGATGTGAATTGACGGTATGCCATAAGGATTAAGTAAACTATACATAATGCATGTTCAGGAAATAAATTAAAGGAATAAATGTAAATGATATTTTATTGTGAATCTCACGCAATGAATTTGTCTTGATTGCTCGTGGTTTACTAGTGTAATTGTACTCATTGTAATTGTGTGATATATGTGATTCATCGGCTTGATCAGACACCATACCTAATATAAGATATCTCTTGATTATATCATGCAACATGCCTCGTTAATAGTATCAATTGACTCGAGTACATGTCTGCTATGAAGTAGTTAAGGTTGTCTTAGATATCCCACCTGATATATGTTCTATTGTCGGTTGGTTGGGGTAGCACAATTTGCACATGTTGCTATTTGTTTGTTTATTCCATGAGTGAACCAGATTATTTTATTGTGATGTATCTATCATCGTGTCACTACCCAAAATGAGTCTTGAGTGGAACCCATACTTAACTTCCTAAGCGGGTGAACCAAGGAATCCAAACCTTAACATATACCAATATTTCTACTAGAATAACAACAATAATGCGGAAGCTCCAAACTTGTTAAAGTAACCAATCAACTAAACCTTCAAGGTCCATTACATATTATCCCCAAAACCTCGAAGTCATCACATCAAGGACATCTAATTTTAAATAGTAAGTCTAAGAGTATTAAAGACACCAAAATAATTAAATAAAATAGTTTATGTCCAAAAACTAAGGACATCATATCATGACCAAGAGAATCCAACATGAGCTTGAATGAGTAGCTCCACCTGGAACCCGATATGCTTGAGACTGGCTAGAGTGGAAGGCGAGTCGAAGTCGCTGGTACACTCACTGCACTCTATAAAATGAAACCAAAGGAAAACACAAGTAGGGCTCAATACGGGGCAACATGTACTGAGTAGGTATCATCGGCCAACCCGAAATAGAAACTAATATGCAATGAATAATAGTATGAAATAAACTATGACACTTAAGTGGTAGCAAAAAACAAACAACATGAACAAGTGACAATGGAAGCCAGTACACAATCACTCACAATATCCAACAAACATATGCGGATCATGCCTCCACACCACGCTCATTTGGGAAATGGGTTCTTTGAGATTGAGTATGTTAAGTTAATTCAATAACTTTTTCCTTTAATGTTACCGTGTTGGAATGTGACACTCCAATTCAATTATACCGTGTCAGAACGTGATACTACGATCTAATTATACCGTGTCGGAATGAGACACTCTAATCCAAGAATACCATGTCGGAACGTGATACTCTAATCCAATAATACCGTGTCGAAGCATGACACTCCGATCCAAGAATGTCATTAATTTATTAATTATTATCACAATTTTCAATTCATTAACAATATTTCATCAATCCTTCTTTATTCAAGACATCACTTTGGTAGAGAGAGTTCAAGATCATAAATTTCACGGTCTCACGATTTTAGACCAATCACAAACTACACAATCACAATATCAAGTACATAGAGAACTTCACAGTATCATTCAATGCATATCAATCTCTATTAAGATTTTACTAATCGAATAGAATAAACCATAACCTACCTCCACCGAAGAGCTGAAGTCAAGCAAGCTACTTTTCCAATACCTTTCATTTCCTCAATGCCTCCGAACCTTTCCAATCTATCAACTATATATTTGTACATTAACGAGTATATAAACACTCAAAACTATAATAAATTTCCTAAAGTTCAAGCCGAAGGGTTTCTAAATTCTTTCTATTAGCATAACTTTAATGAAGTTTAAATAATACGACATACATCGTATTTAATTATCTATATCAACACATCAAAATATAATTTATAACAAGATAAAACATTTTAATATTTCAAATTTTGAGCCACTGATTGCGAAACTAGTGGCAATGAACACCTCCACTATACACTTACACTTTAATTCACCAATTCTTTACACCATTAACGTTCTGACCTAACTTTTGTCTCACCGTTCATCTAACATTAAATACTATACATATGCACCCTTTAACTTTGTAATATAATATAATAATATTAGTAAATAAATTAAGTTTAGGCCACTGGTTACAGTGGCATTACCTCTGAACCACACGTACAAATCCTACCATCAAAGAAAGTCACTCACAGATAGTACTATTCAAACTACACTAATAATTTACAATATGATATTCTTATAACCATACAATATAACATGACCACTAAGTTACAATAAGTAACTTGTATTGGAGAACAACGTACATAAGCCAAAACAATCATGTATTTGTTCCGTTAAAACCTGTCCTACAGTGCTAATGATCATTCCAATTATTAAATATTTAATCCTACAATCTATGTGTAAAGGAGCTCAATAAATGTGTTAGTGTGCCTTAGTTGGTTAACTAATTAATTGTAGTTAGACGATTAAATCATTGTTTAAGTGAGCTTAATTAAATCGGTTAGAGAGTTAGTGAGCATTGTCAGTAATGTGTATAAATACAGACACAAAGTACTCATTCTTCTCAATAATGAATGAAAGATATTTTCTTCTTCTCTTACATTGTTCATGTTACTGATTACAAATCTTCAACATCTTTACATGGTATCAGAGCGTTAACGAGTGCAGATCGAGAGGATTTCTTCCACATGAAGTGAGGAATTCATGAGATTTTGCACTCATCTCTTCATAGTTTTTTTTGTTATTTGATTTCATGGAGAATTTAGGAAATCTAGCACAGAATACTTCTACAAATGTTACTGTTATCACACCATCCATTGATTATCATCATCCCCTGTTTCTATATCCCTCAGATGCTCCTGGTTCTTTGTCAATTAGGATTATGTTAAGTGGATCTGATAACTATACCTTGTGGAGCAGAGCTATGAAGATTGTTTTACTAGGCAGAAATAAACTCGGTTTCATTGATGAATCAGTGAATCGAGGTCAATTCACTGGAGATTTGGCTCGCTTATGTGATCGATGTAACGCAATCATGGTTTCGTGAATCATGTGCAATGTAAGTAAAGATCTCTTGAGTGGTGTTTTGTTTTGTTCGAATAGTTACTTGATTTGGGAGGATTTGAGAGAAAGATTTGATAAAATAAACAGCTCAAGAACTTTTCAATTGCACAAGGAGATCTCCACTCCAGTTCAGGGTACTTCATTTGTTTCTGTCTATTATTCTAAGTTGAAGGATTTATGGGATGAATATGACTCAATCATGCCACCACCTTCATGTGATTGCCCTAAATCTAGAGAATTCAGTGAACATTTACAATACGAGAGGGTTTTGCAATTTTTGATGGGTCTAAGTGACAGTTATAACGTAGCTAGAAGTCAGATTCTGATGATGCCTCAAGTTCCTACTGTTAACCAAGTGTATGCAATGGTGAATCAAGATGAATGTCAAAGTATTGTGGCAGGAACTAGTAAGGTGATACTGGATTATTCCGCACCCACAGCTATGTACTCTAAGACTGGGTGACACAAATAGGCAGAAAAGAGGACAATTATTTTGTGATTATTATCACATGAAGGGACATACTAGGGGAGAATGCAACAAGCTGAAGAAGTGTGATTTTTGTCACAAAACAGGACATGTAAAGGAAAAATATTTTCAGCTCATTGGGTATCCTGTTGATTATAAGGGGAATAGACAAGCTAATGTGGTTGTTGCTGGTTCTTTGACAGGTAGTAGTTTGGCTAACCCTAATTTTGCAGGTTCCCAAAGGATACAACACTCAAGTCAAAATATGATGCCTCAGTGTTTCCAAAATTCTATACAGTCTAGATATGATCCTCATCACTATATACAACATCAACACAGTTTGATCAAACAATCACATCTTCCACGATTACAATTTGCATCATCCAGTCATGTGGATGCTTGTGCTGGTAGAAATGGTGTTGCAACTAGCAGTGTGAACATGGTAGGTACAAACCACTTCATTTCTCATGAAAGTAATCATGTATTGGTGCCACTAACCACATGATAGGTGATCATAGACATTTGATGAGTGGAGGACTGTTAGAAAATGCAGGACAAGTAAATGGGGGGCAAAAGTAAATGGGGGGCAAGTACAATTACCCACAGGAGACTCAACAAGAGTTTCACATGATGGAAATTGCAACCTGGGTGGAGTTGATATTCTTAATAATGTTTTATGTGTGCCAACTTTCAAGATAAATCTTATGTCAGTCTCAAAAATGACAAAAGACTTGAATTGTTGTGCTACATTTTATCCAACCTATTGTGTGTTACACGATCTCTCATCTGGGAGGGTGAGGGCGACTTTTAAGGAAGAAGATGGCCTCTACACTTTGTATTCACAAATAGAAGATAAAAAAACTGATGGCGGAAAGTGTAGTGACAAGTGTTTTGCATCAAGTCAAGAAGTAGATACTCTTACTTGGCATCAAAAAATGTTTCATGTCCAAATAAATGTTCTTAAAAAGATGTGTATGTTTCATGATATTAGTAAGAATAAATCTTTTACTTTGAATAATTGTGAGATATGTCCACTTGCTAGACAATCTAGATTACCCTTTCCACAAAGTATGAGCAGGTCTACTTCTATATTTCAATTGTTACATATTCATGTTTGGGGACCATATAAATGGAATACTTTTGATAGAATGAGATTTTTCCGAACCATTGTTGATGATTATTCAAGATGGACATGTTTTTTTTATGAGACTCAAATCAGATGTTTTCATGCTACTTAAAAATTTCTTTACAGAAGTAGAAAGACAGTTTGGAAAGAAAAATTAAAGGATAAGGTCAGATAATGGTGGTGAGTTTTTTAGTCATGATTGCAGCAAGTTATTACAAAGTTATGGTATATTGCATGAGAGTTCTTGTCCTTACACACCACAAAAAAAAAATTGTGTTGTTGAGAGGAAGCATACACACATTCTTGAAACTGCAAGAGCCATAAAGTTCCAAGGTAATTTGCCAAATAGTTTTTGGGGATTATGCATACAATCAGTTGTGTATGTATTGAATAGAATAGCCTCTACTATTTTGAATGGAAATTCACCATTTGAGTTATTGTATAGCAAATCTCCATCTTTAACACACCTAAGGGTCATAGAGTTCTTGTGTTTTGCAACTAATCTTACTCAAAAGGACAAGTTCAGTCCAAGGGCAGTGAAAGTTGTGTTTATTTGTTACAATGCTCATCAAAAGGGATCCAAGTTGTATGATCTAGAAAGTAAGACCTTCTTTGTTAGTAGAGATGTGGTGTTCATGGAATCTATATTTCCATTCAAGGGCAGTGTGGAAGATCCACAAATTCATAGTATGATTCGTCATCATTTCTCTTATGATGACCTGATCACATGTCCTCCTGTTAATATCAATTCTAATAGTCCTGCAGTTTTCCCTACTGAAGAAATTACAGTATTGTCTTCTGATAATGTATTAGTACCTGATGCAGAACATATTGAAGTCTTGCCTTCAGTTGTTGCAGTTACTATAGAAAGTGTTGAAGTGAGAAAATCTACAAGGGGTTCGAAACCTCCTATATGGCACAAGGACTACGTGATCAAGACAGGGTCTAGTTCTTGTACTTATTTTATTGGTGATAATACAAATCATACTTGTATTTCTTCAAGGTATCAAAGTTTCATATCACAATTTCAGTTGATACTGAACCTCATAGTTTCACCCATACTGCAACTGATGATAGATGGGTGAATGCTATGAAAGCTGAAATCCAGGCACTAGAAGACAATAAGACTTGGGAAATTGTGATATTTCCCAAAGGAAAGAAGGCAATAGGGTGTACATGGGTGTACAAAATCAAATACAATGCAGATGGGACTGTTGAAAGATTTAAGGCACGATTGGTGGCTAAAGGGTACAACCAAAAAGAAGGATTAGAGTATCAAGAAACTTTTTCACCTGTGGTTAAGATGACCACAATGAGAGTTGTCATCTCAATAGCAACAATTAAAGGATAGAAGTTATATCAGATGGATGTTTACAATGCATTTCAGTAGGGAGATCTATATGAAGAAGTGTACATGACCATCCCAGAAGGCTTTTCTAAGCTAAGAGGAAAGGTTGGTCAAGTGTGCAAACTTTTGAAATCTTTATATGTATTGAAACAAGAATCGTGGCAGTGGAATATTAAACTCACTACAACTGGTTTTCAACAAAGCGATGGTGATTATTCTTTATTTACAAATAAAAAAGGTGATAAGATAGCTATAATTCTAGTCTATGTGGATGATCTACTACTGACAGGCAAATTGGTTTATGATACAATACACTAAAGATGTGCTACATACAACTTTCAAGATTAAGGACTTGGGAGAGTTGAAGTATTTTCTAGGCATTGAATTTGCTAGAAGTGAAGCGGGAATCTTGGTGCATCAGAGAAAATATGCATTAAAGCCAGTAGCAGATATGGGACTTGCTGGAGCTAAACCTGTTACAACTCCCGTGGACCAAAATCAGAAGCTTACATCAACTGAATTTGATCAGTATGTCCCATCATCATATGAAGATCCAGGACTACCAGACCATATTAGTTATCAAAAGCTTATTGGAAGACTGCTATATCTCACAATAAGAAGACCAGACACTGCATTTGTTGTGCAAAGTCTGAGTCAGTTTATGCATTCTCCCAAAAAATCTCATATGGAGGCAGCCATGAGATTGGTGAGGTATGTGAAGTATGCTCCATGTCTTGGGATATTGATGTCATCTAGTGGTGATAATCTCATGAAGGTATATTGTGATGCTGATTGGGGAGCTTGTGTTAATAGCAAAAAGTCTATTATAGGTTATGTATTGCAGTATGGGAATTCACCTATTTCCTGGAAGTCAAAGAAACAAGCTACTGTATCTCGTAGTTTAGCAGAAGCTGAGTACAGGGCTATGGCCTCTGCCGTTGCAGAAGTGGTATGGATGACTAGCTTGTTCAAGGAATTAGGTGCGGCTATTAAAGTTCCTATTACCTTATTTTCAAACAGTAAATCAACTCTTCAAATTGTTGTCTTTCATGAACGAACTAAACATATAGACATCTATTGTCATTTCACTAGGGAAAAAATCCAAGATGTCCTTATTATCACTGCTCATCTTCCCTCTAAAGAACAACCTGCTGACTTGTTTACAAAAGGACTTGGTAGATACTTACTTTCTTATTTGATATCCAAGCTAGGAATGAAAAATATTTTCTTAGCATCTAGCTTGAGGGGGGGTGTAAAGGAGTTCAATAAATGTTTTAATGTGCCTTAGTTGGTTAACTTTAATTGTAGTTAGAGGATTAAATAATTGTTTAAGTGAGATTAATTAAATCAGTTAGAGATTTAGTTAGCATTGTCTGTAATGTGTATTAATACAGACACAATGTACTCATTCTTCTCAATAATGAATGAGAGATATTTTATTCTTCTCTCACATTGTTCATGTTACCGATTATAAATCTTCAACATCTTTACACTATGTTTATACTAATAAAATATACGAAGGTTGATTTTTTAACTGAAGTTGTCCTCCTTCTTCGAGGTTGTAGTCTGCAAATTTGGTTCCTACCTAAACCCTTATTTCTTTTTACAAAATATTTACTCCTTAATTATTATTTAAGTCTAATTTTGCAAGTGGTAGGAATTACCCACTATTAAGTCTAATGTTTTTTTCTTAACTATCAACTAAATAAATTATAAAAACTACCCTATTAATTCTATAATTGTAGTCACGAATAGTCCGAAATTCCTCTTTAAAATCTATTGAGAAGTATTTTATAAAATAAAAAAAAGCTATAATGCTCAAAACGACCAAAAGGATCGTTACACATTATTATCCATGGGTGGTTGCTTTGTTGTGTTTAATGAAGGGATGGTTCAAGTGTAGACCGATTTGAAATGTTAAATGTTGTCGTAAATATTTTGAAGAACCTCAGTGGTCCGAATTACTTTAAAGGTTATTTGAAATTAGATGTGGATTATGGTGATCGTTTAGACATGTCTAATATGGTTTGTAGATCAGTTTGGCGACCAACAGTCTTGTGCGTAGTTTATTTGTTGGGACTATATATATTTGTGTGTATGTGTATGTTTGTGTGTGTTAAAGTGGTTTGTAACCTTAGAGTAAGGTATGTGTGGTGTTTGGTATACAAGGTAGGCTTGAAAATTTTTCTGATGACATAAAGGGTAGGTTTGAGAAAACCTTACAATTAGAGTCGTCAATATAGGCTAGGCCCATTAGGCCGGCTTGTCCTAAGCCGAAATTTAATAGGGTTGGGCTAAGTTTTTTTAAGTCATTTAAGAAAATGACTTTTTAGCCCAACCTAAATAACCTACTGATTTGTGGGGCTTGAAAAATATCGGTAGGGTCGGGCCATGGACCAATAAAAATTAATCAAAAAATATAATGTAATATTAAAATTTAAAATAAAAAAGAGTCCAAACTCGAAACAATAATGTTAATATTTCTATTCAGATATTTATACTTTTACTTGAAAAAAAACTTTATAAATATTACAAAGATAATTTTATTTGTAAATTTGATTAACAAATAGCAATATTAATATATTGTAGTATTATTTTGTTGATATTTTTGACAATATTTTAAATTTTTATTTTTTATTTAGTTTAATTATTATAAAAAAGATAATTTTAAAAAAAGTGAGTTGGGTCGGCAAGCCTATATAGTCCACGTACATGTGGGTTGGGCCGACAGTTTTCTAGCCTACACCAAAAATGGGCTAGCCCGACCTGACCCATAAAATGTCAATGTTTATATGGGATAGCCCGAATGGGGTGGGCTTGCCTATATTGACAACTCTACTTACAATGAAAATAGGGTTGAATGTTTCATGGTAGAATTGGCAGCAAAATGGGGTAGGAGGGCTAGAATAAAGTCTATGTGTCATAATTAGTAGACCTAGGATGGTAGGAGTGTCATGACTCAAACTGCCATGATTAACACCCACACTAATTCTCTAATAGGAGAACAACTGTTGCAACTCAACTAAACAATGTTAACCAAAAGACAAGCATTTAGAGAAAGTTGAGTTCCCATTAAATCAGTAAGTTACCAAACACAAACATAAACAAGCGGAAATACAACTCCTAGGACCCTAAAGTCATTGTATCAAAACATTGAACTAAACGTTCTAAAATAAAGGGGATGCAACCCCAAAACAACTAAACATAAAGTAAGAGTTTGAAAGGTCTAATTCCAAAGGAAATAGACTATGATCCTAGATGAATTCATGGTAGCTTGAAAGAGCTGGCTCATTCTTAAACTCGACAATTCAGTGATCTCCTAGCTGTGGTCTCTCAACAACCGCCTGAAGTTGCCCAGTACAAAAAAAAATGCAATATCAGTATGCAAACAATGGTGCATATAACAATGCCCATGTAAATGCAAACAAGTCGAGATCTAACTATATAAGAAACATATATATATGCATAAAATATTAAAGTAAATTTACACTAAAATCAATCAATTGTGATACCTGGCTATTCCGGTCAAATCAAAAAAGATTTTGTTCCTCAAATTGATTAAGCATGTCTTCAGTCGAAGACAACTTGTAGACATCTTTACTTAAACCTCTTATATCTTCAAGAATTTCTGGTGTGGCAGTTGAAATTGCCTGTTCGCCCAAACTCTTAGATCGTTCATTGTTTCGATGACTGGCAGATGGAACGTTTTCCTCCAAACGTCGAAAATTTTCTATATATCCATAGTTATCTCCGAAATTCAACAACACTTGTTGAGCAGCCGCCACATCTTTGAAATTATTAGTGGTCACCGGCTTATTCTTTGATGGAACTACATCAATTAAACTACTTTCTTGTGAACCAATTCGAAGAGGATCGGTCTTAAAAGGTAGAGGAGATTTTTTGTAGAACAACAAATCACTTGTCTTTCTATCCCTAACAGCTTCTAAAGGCGCCTCCATAATTAATTTTGTATATTGAACTAGGTCTATTTTGTCTGTCTATATATACTACTAGAATTTGTGTTAGCACAAAAAAAGGCTAATAAATCTATTTTTATATTAAGTCCAAGCTTCAAGATTGTTGGAAAATCAGAATCTAGTCTTGATTCTACTTACTTATAGTCTGAAGCATGCTAATCATTAGTTTTCCGTTTATATATATTCAATTAGTGACGAATTAAATATCGTAGTTAATAATTTCATAGTTATATATCATATTTGTTGTTATATATATATATATATATATATATATATATATATATATATATATATATATATATATATATATATATATATATATATATATATTCTTATTTTATAAGTGGGAGTTAATCTGCTTCCCGTCAGCATGTCATCGGATGCTCATAGACTTCCTTTTAAGGGTACTTTTGTCCATTTGAGCTTAATTTTGTGCAGTGCTTGTTTGTACTTTGTGCTAGAGTACTTTTTGTTGAATCACAATTATCAATAAAAATAATTGTTCCTCTTAAATGTCAAGTTTATCCTATATTTTGGAATATGGGCTCAAAATTGTATACCTATTAGAATGAATAGTGTTGTTGATCAAAAAATTAATCAACTCTAGTTACCTTAAAATATTTTGATCTCTTGACAACGTAGCCATCTGCTTATATGATTAATGAGACATTTTCCCATTTCAATTTTCATCCATCATTGCATTTTTTTTTCTTTTCTATTATTAAAGAAGTATGAGTTAAAAACATAGGTATCAACATGTCTACTGGGTGTCCTTTTATATTTTATGTAAGAATATTTTAGTCTCTTCAAATTAATTAATGAAATTTGTCTCATTATCGTAAAAGAAACCGTAAATTTTCTAGGATCCCTCTCTCCTTCTCCTTTTTATTTTCTGCCACCGCAATATATATCTTCAAAGATGTTCACTGGTGTTCTTCGAAAGGTTTTTGTCTGTCGTTAGCATGGAATACAAGAAAAAAAAAGTAATTGCCATTGCTAAAAAAAAAATACAAAATGTAAGACTCGAGATCATTACATAAACTCTTCTTCTTTTGAAATTTTATTTTCATCAAAGTTTGAAGATTGTGACCGGTAAAATTTGCTTCTTTTTAATTATATTTCGCAAATCTTTTGAGGATTTCTAAGAGATACATTGGAGGTTTTAAATTTTACAGAAAAGGGTTAAAATTTCTTATGAACGGTGTGAAATAGACAACTTATAGTATTCGTTACATTTTGGGATAAAAAACATCCCAGCTTTTATCTAGACCACAAATACCCTCAAGAGTTAGAACTCCAAATTTTGACTGACATGGCAAGCCATGTAGGACTAATTCTTCCAGCTAAGCGTTTCCAACTAGAATTCACTAAAAGAAATTAAACTAGTCCTTTAGCGGCAATAACAGTCGCTACAAAAGTCCAAAATATCGTCACATACAGTTTTTTAACATCAACTTCTGATTTTGTGTTCTTTTTCTTCATTATATTTTTAAAATATAAAATGATATCGATTAAGGAGGAGTTTGAAGACACTGTATATTTTATTCTTATGTCATACATAAATGTATAAAATGAACAATAATGCATTATGTAATAGGAGATTTGATTCGAGAACTAATTTTGAAAATTTTCGTAACAATTTATTTGTTTTTGAAAATATGTTGCAACCAAAATTTAATTATTATATTCTTTTGATTATTGATCTTACTAGCGAATATTGTTGCATCCTTAGTCGCCACTAAAAATCACTCATAATCTTTAGTGGTTATATTTCAAGATTTTTACGCTTTATCGCCTCTAAAGTCAAGTTCTTTGAAGTGAATCCTAGTTGGCAACGCTTAGGTGGAGGGAATAGTCCCATTTGACTAGTCACATCACTAAAAATTTAGCTAGTCAACTTTTGAGGGTATTTGTGATCTCTTGGGATAACAACGGGGTATGTTTATTCCCAAAAAGTAATTAAGGGTATAAGTAATCTATTTTGCATACTTTAGAGATATTTTTACCTTTTTTCGTTAATATTATATTTCAAATTTTAATTAAAATTCAATTTTACGGAAATCTTTATTGAATTTGAGTTTTTTGTTACACATCTGATCGAATGAAGGTTCATTGCATATGAAAAGGATACAAGTAGAGCATGTTAAGTGATACATCTCTATTTTGGAGTTAACATCCTAAATCAGTCACTTAACTTAAAAAAATTATTTAACAAAGTCATTAAACTTTATTTTATATCAATTAAATCATTTAACTTAGAAATTTATATCAATAAAATCACTCAACTAAATTTTTCATTATATTTTTACAATTTGAGAAGATGTTCTCCTTGTATATCATTAATTTCATGTAACTCACCAGTCATGAACCTGGTGACTATCAAAAAAATATATGTTGAAAAGGGTCAAAATTGCGCTTAAACTATGTGAAATAGATCAATTATATCCTTCGCTGCATTTTGGGATAAAAAATGCACCAGCTGTTATCCTAATAGACCACATATATCGTCAAACGTTAACACCCACATTTTTATTGACTTGACAAGCCACGTGGGACTAATCCTCCACCTAACCATTGTCAACTAGGATTTACTACAAAAGAATTAGACCTTTAGCGGCGACAATTTGTCGCCACAAAACCCAGAAATCGTCACTAAAAGTTTTTAACATTAAATTCTAATTTTGTGTTTTTTTCTTCATTGTTTTTAAAAAGACAAAAATGATATCAATTAAATAGTAGTTTTAAGACACTGTATTTTTTATATTTATGTCATTTTGAATGTATAAAATGTAAAATGATGCATTATATAATAGGAGACGTGAATCAAGAAATAATTTTTACAATTTTTCCTAATAATATTGGATATTTTTAATACTGATATTGCAAGTTATTTATTTCAGAAAATTAGGTTGCAATCGAAAATTAATTGTCATACTTTTTTGTTGAAAAAATAGGTTTTACTAGGGAATAGTTGTTGGAGCCTTGGTCGCCACTAAAAATCACTCTTAACTCTTAGTGGCAATATTTTGGGATTTTGTGGCGACTTTGTCTCCGCTAAATGTCAAGTTCTTTTGTAGTGAATCTTAGTTGGCAAAGCTTAGGTGGAGGGATTAGTCTCATGTGGCTTGCCATGTCACTAAAAAATTGGGGTGTTAACTCTTGAGGGTATTTCTGGTCTCCTAGGATAACGCAGTGGTATTTTTGATCTCAAAATGTAATGAAGGGTATAAGTGATCTATTTTGCACAGTTCAAAGGCAATTTTGACTCTTTTCAAAAATATAAGGGTCATTAAAAAATTTATTTGTTAATCAATATATTTTTTTTTCCGATTGAATTTGAAATAAGAAAAAAAAAGTTTCAGACTTCTTAACTATGTATACATTTTCTTAGAATATCTCGTGTATCAAACCGTACATGTTGTTTGGGTATGTTTAGTATGTTTCATTTGGATTAGCTTGTCATTTTTTATTGTTCCTTTGTTGCATTGAAGCAAAGATTTGCATTTGTAGTAAGTCAATAGTGGAAGAAAACAAGAAACTATCTCTATTTTTGTATAATTAAAAATGTCAATGGATATACAGTAGTATTATGCTTCATCTGTTAATCTCTCAATAAAATGTACTATGTCCATTTCATAGTAATTATCCTACATACTAAAATAGTTGGTCCAATTTAATTGTCTAATTTATAATTAAGGGAAATTTTATTATATCTTCCTTTTTTATTCTAAGATGTATTGTTAAGTTGGATGTGATCAATATTTCAACTTATGTTTTGTAACTTTGTAGTGTTTATCTTGTTAAACAAAAGTAGCACTAAGAAAACCGTTAGAAATACACCTCAAAATCTGATATGGACCCTCAACTTAGCACAAGACACAATTATAACAGACACACTCAGTTGTAGTAAACTTTGCTCCACACTGTTTTGAAGAATCAAAACATTTGCAAATCAATAAATGACAATTTATTGATGAAATTTCTCAGAGTCAAAGGAAAATATGAGGAAGTTCATTGCAATTGATTCAAGTCCACTATCATAGGAAATAGTTGAATTTTCTGCCTAAAATTTTAAACAATAAAGACATTATTCAAATCAAACATATACATAAAAGATATAAGGTGATAAATCAATAAACATCAAACTATATGTTATCTTATACCTTAACTTGTTGGCTCCTACGATTACATCATAATTTAGGCATCTTATTATTTGAACAAAACTATATAAGTTATCTCATTCCAACAATCAGTATTCTTCCTATGGACCCTTTCTTAGTTCTATTGCTTCTTTTAAGCTAAACATGCAAGATTGTGAAGGTGTTCGTAGACGTTCTGAGCCATGTGCGTTTATGATGGATATTTTAATAAATGGTCCTTGGTGCCCGTTCAATTATTACAAAACATAAAAATTATAATACATTATTACATATAGTAACAGACTTAGAATTCAAACATCATAGGTTCAGTAAAATGATAGTTAATTATTACATAAAGATAAGTTTATATGTTAAAATTATAACAATAGTAGGTCTTAACCCCTTGATTTTATAATTTAATGATTCAAATCTACTAAATTTCGAACGTTAAAACTCATAAAACTTAAATTCAAGCTATGTCTCTAATTGGGTCTTTGAATTACCAGTGTATCTGAATTGGGCACCACCAATGAAAGAAAATATGAAATAGGCTATAAATTAAATAGTTCATTCATGCATTTTGCCAAACAAGTAACAGATATTAGGCAACGCTTTACAAATAGATAATTGCGAGATGAAAATTCGTTCAAAAAATTATCGCATTCTATTATACCAAAAGCATATATTTTGATCATTATACGTGGCACACAATTGTAAAACTCTATAGCTTCTTGAAAATTAAGGATGAAAAGGCTGATTGTCTAGAGGATAATTTGAAGGCATATCCAAAGTCTTTAACTCTTTTATATCAAATTTAGTATGTAAAGTAGTCTTTAAATTCTTAAATATGTGTTGCTGATCTAACCTTATATCCTATAGGATATGGAACCTATTGTTTTTAGTTGAAATGGAACAGAAACTTGAACAGATTATTGCAGTAAACAAGAATGTTAATTAAAATGAGAGAGAGGGTTACAAAAGATAAACTCGTGAATCTAGTAAAACATAAACATTAAAAGTAAAAACTTTGATCAAGTCAGTGACAACATATGGCGAATCGACCTCTTGCTCTTGGCGACTAGTGATAACATAAAGGCCGGTTTGCTCCTCCGCCAGTCCTTGAAATAGCTCCTCTAGGTGTAGTCGCGTTTGGTGAGGACATAAATGTGAAATGAAACAAAGTTAAATGACACATTTATGAGCACAATTATGTATTATGCCTTTCTTTTTTATATTATTCCTACTTGCAATCATGTATTATGCCTTTCTTTTTTATATTATTCCCACTTACTTTTATGAACTCATCTTCCATTATATTTTAATATTTTCCTTTTAATTCCTCTTCCATTATATTTTAATATTTTCCTTTTTAATTCCTCTTTCATTACATTTCAATATTTTTCTTTTTAAATAATACTAAAAAATAAATTTAAAATAATACAAATTCGGTTAACTCTCAAAATTTTGTGTGATCTGTATAATTAGGACAAAGGTAATATTATATATTGTTTGAAAAATTACACTAAAAATGTCATAAATCACAATAATTAACAACATACGATATTTAAAAAACATATTAATTTTAATAATATTATAAATTATAATAATTAATATAGTAATTTAAAATACTTAAAATTTAACTTGAAAAATGCTTTAAAAGTATTATAAACCATAATAAATAATACAGAAATTTAAAATACTTAAAATTTAACTTGAAAATTAATTTAAAAGTACTATAGATCAAAATATATAGTAATTTCAATTATTTTAAATTATTATAAGTTATAATAAATAATACAACAATTTAAATTACTTAAATTTAAAGACTTAAAAATATTTTCAAAAATATATTAAAATTTTGGTTGACTGTCAAAATTTTTCATGTGCCACATAAGTTGGATATAGAGAGTCACACATATTCTTTTTAACTCACATTAAAATTTGATTGACTTTGTTAAGTTCACATGTGCTAAAATTAAATCACATAAAGTAACATATATGGGCCCGTGCTTACACGGTGGTTGTAAATAGTATAATAAATAAAGGGGAACTTTCATATATAACCACTGAAATAATTAATTCCTCTTCATAGCTATAGTTTAATAATTATAATGTGTAGCTACATGTTATATGGAGGAGAGAGGCGAGCGAGACGGGAGAGAGAGAGGGGGAAAAGAGTGGGAGCTGAAAGGTGAATTGTATATGTATATTGTTTAGATAATTGTATATTATACATATGCATTTGATATATGGAAAGAGAGATTGGGAGAGAAAAGACAGAGGCGAGTGAGACTGGGAGAGGGAGGAGAGAGGCGAGCGAGATCGAGAGAGGCGAGCGAGAGAGGGAGGAGAGTGGGAGAGAGGTGAATTGTATATGTATATAATTGTGTATAACACATATACATTTGTATATAGTGCAAGCGAGATTGGGAGAGTGAGGGGAGAGGCGAGCGAGATTGGAAACGGAAGGAAAGAAGCGAGCGAGAGAGGGGAGAGAGTGAGACAGATGTGAATTGTATATGTATATAGGTTAAATAATTGTATATTATACATATGCATATGTATAAACTCGAAGTCGGCCCACGTAATTAATGTATAATGTTAGTCGCGAGTGGTAATTATAGCAAACTATAGCTATGATAAGTAATTAAATAGTATAAGTTTGTTTTGTTGTATAATTTTTTCAAAAATAAAAGGCAATAACCAAACACTAGGTCGATAGTAAGAGTTATTTTTTTTCGCCACATGTAATCCAAATCTCTTACGGCTATCACTCTATGCCTTCATCTTCATCTTCTGAACTCTACTGTCGATTTCTGTTGCAATTGATTACTTCGCTTCTACCATAGTTCGTCTTGCCCACAAATTTGACGGTGAGTGCTTTCCGGGGCAGAGCCACAACCAATCAAGGTTGTGCACGTGAACACCCTTGTCGAAAAATTATATTGTACACGTAGGTCAAATTTATTGAATATATATTGTATATCTAATTTTGCACAACCTTGATATGGTTACAACTTTTGGCTCAGTGGTAAAATGCGTGTACTTGACTTAGAGCCAAAGGATCGATTCTTGTATTTTACCTCATTTTATAATAGTCATATTTCAAGAGTTTTTTCGTTGGTCATGTACTAATTACTTTTTTTTCTACATTAGAAATTAGAACTATTAGATATTATTTCCGTCATTACATAATTTATGTAGTTATAATTTACTTCATTATAAAGAAAAAATTAATTTAAAATTAAATAAGAGTATAATTTTAAAAAATTAAATGATTTCTAATTATAAACATTTTTCATTTTTGAGACATACTAAAAAACAAAGTAAATCTTTTTAATTAAAAGACAAAATAAACATTTATTAATAACTAAATTTAATTGAAACTTTCATATTAGACATTTTATTCTATTAAATATTAAATAGTATTTCAAACAAGTTTCTAAGATATATTAGAAGAAAAAATTATGTGTAATTTTTTCAGTTATTTTATAGGCGAATCAAGAGAACTAAAACACTTCTAATTAGTACTAGGCAGGGATGGCCCGTGCAAGCACGGGCCCAATGTTAAAAAATCAGTATAAATTATAGGAACCACATATTATAAATACAAAATGATCATTTATCCCTTTAAGAATTGAAATTACTAAAAATCCCTTAAAAAGCAAAGAAGCGGGATACATCACTTTGGCGCGGGATACATAAGTACTGATACATCACATTTAACAGCTGCTGCGATTAATTAGGATTAATTACCGTGATTTCTGTTATTATTAACTGAAATCACGTAATTAATGGTCATCAGATTGTGTAACTGATTAGTAAATTCAAATTTTAAATCAGATTAGCTTCATAATTCAAAAATATTCTTGTAAAGGTTGATAAAAAAAAAAGGTTTTGAAGATGAAAATCTCAATTCTGCTGCGGCATTCTGGAATTTGGGTAAGCGATATTAATTATGAAGGTTACAAAGTTGATGGAATTGTTGTGGGTCATTCCATTTCATTTGTGAATCTGAAAACGTTGATTTTAGCAGAGCTTGAGATCGACACTGTTACAAAGGATATTGAAATACGATACATTGTCGAGGAAAGCTCATGTCCGTTGAAAATCAAAAACGACATGGGTGTGAAACTTTATTTCGAAGTGAAAAAAGAATGCATCTGGAATCGGCATGTATCCGCTTTGTATTGATACAACCGAAAAAATAGTTGGGGATATACGTAATTTTGATTGTTCATCAGGTGAAGTCGTATGCGTGGAAGGTACCGAAAGAGATACTGAAGCTCTTGCTCTGGTCGAGTCGAGAATTTGTGACATTGATTATATTCCAGAATTAAATGCTACGAATTACATAACTGATTCCAGTAGTACTGAAGTGAAGACTGGGTTGTTGTATAAGGACAAAGATACACTCGTTGCTGTAATGGCTAAATATAAAATAAAGAACAACTTCAATTTTCGAGTGAAAAGATCGGATAAGAAAAGGTATTTCAATGCTTACTCAATGATCTGTTTGTTTTTCTCTGTTTATATTTTTTTATATTGTATCTGATACATAATTCAAAACAGTCTATATCTTGTTGTTATATTTATAACAGTAATAAATTCATGTATCTGTTCACTTTGGACAGCTATGTGTTGGTTTGCTTCAGCGACCAATGTGGATGGACATTAAAATCATCTTGCAGAAAAAAATCTGATGTATTCAAAGTGAGATATTTCAATAGTGAACATACTTGTCCGATGCGGGATAGGATACTAACAAAAGTACAAGCAACAATTGGATTTATTAGTGGTGTGACTGCCCCTAAATTGGTAAATCATAAAAGAATCCATACACCTCGGGATGTAATTGAAGATATTAGAGAATTGTATGGGTTGAGATATCGTACCAACAAGCATGGCGTGCTAGAGAACGTGCACTAGAAATGATCAAGGGTAAGCCATCAGAAGGATATAAACAGATGCCGAGATACATATGGATGCTAAATAAAGTGTATCCAAATTCATATATAACGATGCAAAAGACGGAAGATAATAAATTCATGTATCTGTTCATAGCCCTAAGACCGTTGATAAGAGGGTTCGACTACTGCAGGCCTGTATTTGTAGTGGACGCTGCACATCTTGGCGGGGCTTACAAGGGTACTTTTGTATCAGCAAGCACACTCGATGGTGCAGGTATGAGTGTTATAATTCTGATGTAATGTATAACTTATATTATATTAGTGTAAACATTGTGTATCGTGAAATTAAATGTGATATTCTTTGTAATTAGGATGCATATTGCCATTGGCATATGGTGTTGTAGACACTGAAAATGACTGTTCATGGACATGGTTCTTCAAAAATTTCAAAAATGCATTTGGTGAGCGTGAAAACATGTGTATTGTATCGGATAGAAATGAAAGTATCATAAAGAGTGTAAGCATTGTATACCCAAACGTACCTCATTGTGCATGCATATGGCATCTTTGGAAGAATGTATGTTCAAGCTTCAAAAGGAAAAAAAAAACACTAAGTGATATATTTTACTCAATGGCAAAAGCATACAGAAAGGAAGATTTTGATAAATTAATGGCTAAGGTTGTGAAGGTTGATCATAGGGTGAAGGATTACCTTGAAGAAGCTGGTTATGAGAAGTGGTCAAGAGTTCATTCAACCATAAACAGAGGTAGAATGCTGACTTCGAACATCGCTAAGTGTATCAATGGATGCCTTGTCGATGCACGTAAGTTAACTATAATAGACTTCTTGGAGGAAGCTAGACTTTTATTTGGTAGTTAGAACTATAAAAATAGAGAAATAACGTCATATACAAAGGACACATTGGGCCGAAGATTTGAGGAGATATTGATTGTAAACGCATCTAAAAGTTCAAAGATGAAGGTATTTATCAATTTCATTGACTTTCTGTTTTATGTATCAGATACAAACTAATTTTCAATGTTAATTGTTTTTTTTTTAAAATGATATATAAATTGTATATTACGTAATATATCACTAACTTCTTAAATTTTTAGGTTGTTCCATCATCTGAATATATTTTCACAGTTCATGAATCCGGAAAAAGATACATTGTATGCCTTGAGAGGAAAACTTGCACATGTGGAAGGTTTCAACATGATGAGATACCTTGCGCACACGCAATTGCAGTTTTGAAGCACAAGAATGTTACCAATTTGCACCCATATTGCTCTGATTACTACAAGCCGTATGCATTAGAAAAAACGTACAAGGTTGTAATGGTTCCAATGCCAGATAAGGAGGATTGGAACGTTCCAGAATATGTTTTAGATGAAATTGTCCGGCCACCTAGGTACAGAAGGTTGGCTGGACGACCAAGAAAGCGAAGAAAGAAAAATGCGGATGAGAAAATAACAGTGAACAATAATTGTTGTGGGCAGTGTGGACAAGAAGGACATAACAGGAGAACTTGTACTTTCTTCCCGAAAGAGAATTGAAAGAATGTTTTAAAATAGGACATTAGTGTTCATGGTACTTCTACAAAAAAGTAGGTTGAGGTTATGAAGTCACTTAGCCGTATACTATACAAAGGGAAAGGCGTCGGTACGGAGTCACGTCAGCTGTGGATATAGACTAGGCTATAAGGAACAGAGTCTTAAACTATGGACCGAGACTACACTAAGGAACAAGGAAGCTTGACTGAGAAAAGAAGTCAAGGAACGAAGCAGCTTTTCTAATAGCCCCGTTGAATAGGCGGGCGAAGGCTTTTTGAAAAAGTCTTTTTTTCTTGTAAATGCATTTTTTTCTATTTAGAGAGAGGGGGTTTCAAGTTCTCACCTATGTAATTTCTAAATCTGCTTTCAAGCAGCTCCGTTTTCTAAGGGAGAGTGGACTAAAAAAAGGAGAAGCGTCATGCGTCATGCTTTTGTAGACCAGCTAGTATACATTAAAGAAAGTGGCTTCCTCAATTAAACTAGCTTCCTCATCTTCTCTTCCCCCCAACAACTTCACTCCGGAGGAATCGCATATTCTTAAGCGAGAAGATCAGACTCTTATTATTGAATTTCCATTGTTTGCACGTAATAGCTCATTCTCTATATTTTTTTTATGCTCAATCTTTCCGTTTTCCTTTTTCAGTCTAAAAGGAAAGCGAAGTGACTATCATCATCCATTTTTTTCTTTATAATTTTGACTAAATAAAGTGTATTGGTTACACAACTTAATTTGATGTTCAAATATATGACTTTGCAGTTTAATTATGTGCCAAATTTAAACTCCAAATTTTATAAATAAATAGATTCAACAGTGGTGCATTTTCAATGTAACAGTAATGATGTAGTAGTTTGTTTGTGTATGTGATGTATCATATACATGAATATTATTGAAAAGATGTTATATGTTCCGTGTATATTGTATTTTGAGATATTCAAGTGTACAAAAAAATTGATTTGTTCAATTGTTTAATATATGGTTCGTGTATACATACTTATGAGTTATAAATTTGATATGTTATATCCAACAGTGTTTGGGTTTCAGTGTAACAGTAATTCAAGCTGAGTTTATTTGTGTAACTTATGTATCAGATACATTCATTTGAGTGAAAAATATGTTATATTTTTCGTGTATACTCCATCATGAGTTATTCTAGTGTCCCAAAACTTGACTTGTTCAAATGTGTACGACATGTTTAGTGTGTACAGCCTTATGAACTATAATTTTGATATAGTACATTCTAGTGGTGCGTTTCACTGTAATATTAATCAGGGTTAAGTTTGTTTATGTATATGATGTATCATATACATTCATATAATTCAAGTTGCTAAATAAATAACTGCAATATTTTTTCATGTATATATTATACTTATGTATCATATACATCATTTTTATAAGTGAAAAATACTTAATAATGTATCATACACATTAGAACTTAAGTGTCATATACTTCATTTTGTAAATTAGCTGTCAAAATTACTTAAACTGAAACACTAAAAAATTTGTAAAGCAACAACTGTTTCTAAAACAATAACTTGAAAAAACATAACATTCATAACTAACAAAATATTGTAATACCAATAAGCTTTTAGAAAAACAAAATTACTTGTTAATTGTCTTCAACAAAAAACAACATATAAACTTGTTCATCCTGTCCCAACTAATTACTAATCTATGTTAACAATGTAATCTTCAGTTGGTGTTATGAATTGACCCTTAGGCTTTGGTGGATCGTCATTGTCACTTATGTATCCACCATTGACCTTGTCACTGCCGTATCTCCATAACAATGCAGCATATCTATTGCGTAGGTAATTTGCAAGATGTTCATCAGTATCAGGTGGTATAACAAGTTGGTCACTCAAAAACTCTGCAAATGTAGCTACGTATAACCCGCAGTCCATACAATAAAATAAGTAATATAAATTTGTAAAATAGCTTACACATATATTGTAGACCAGAATTGAAAATACTTACAGGCTATCGTCTTCTTGTTGCATGATACCTTCAGCATATTCAATGTTGAAAGGAATATGTGACTCTAAAGGTACACCTGTTTGTTTGTCCTTGTATGCATCAAGAACTGACCAGTTTGTCAGCTCATTGTTTTCAAAGAAACCACTGTCAATCAGGTAAGAAGGTAACATCCTTGACAATTTTTTTATCTCGTCAGAATATACACGTTTCCGTGTGCCTAGAGAAGAGTCATACACGCGTATTACCCTCTTATTCAATTCAACCACAGCTAATACCCAATGAAAATCTCCATCATAATTGATTGGAATATAAACATCATCCACCAGATGCCATGGTAACCCAGCTGGTATTGAAAAACCTTTCATGACGTTGATTATTGACCTCTCATGTACTGATACAGCTCTTGCACGATCAATGTGTTCTTGGGTACTAATATCATCATCAGCCTCATTGTTATAATACCTATCATGGGTATTGTTGATATGTGTGCTGAACAAACAATTGACTGTTGTGTAGCTGTATTGATCCATGCTTCGAAGTTTTGATTTTTTACGAAGGTAGTAAAAAATAACATCGATGTGCTGCAAATAAAAGATAAAAATAATTATGCATTTGAAAAACATTTAATTAAAAAAAATACTGGTTGCTGAAAGTGATATATGATTTTGATATGTATAGATAACAAACGAACACAATGTATCATATACATCATTAAAAAAGCATTTATTTACCTGATCAGTCCAACAGTTCTTAGGCTGAGACATGGCATAAAACCAATTCTTATTTGTCGGAAAAGCAACGACATAATCCATCATTTCAAAACCCAATGAAGATGTTTTTGATTTGTATTTATCTTCTGATGGTTTCCTGTAGCATTAAGCGTAATGAAAATATGATATTCAAAATTGTAACAATAGCTGCAATTTGAAAATTTATCAGATTCAGAAAAATTATATAAAACTTACTTTTTTGAATGAGCTTTAAGAAGCCCTGTTGTAACCCACTCATTAAACTCATCAATCAGATATGAAGGGGCTTGGTTTGTAATCTCACATCCTTGAAATGGAAAATTTGGACGCATTACATCAATCATGACTGCTTTTCCTTTTTCACTTGATCCAAATGAAGTTAAATAAGGGGATTTGCAGTTTCTCGAAGGCATCCGGATACGGGCATGAGGAGTATTTATTTCGCTTCGGACAACAATATCTGTGATTGGAATATCAATTGGTAATTGACTGTCCGAAAGCAAACTTTGATTTTCGGTAAACTCCTGTTGATTTGCATTAGTAGGCAGACTTCCTAGCTCAGCAATAAGTGTATTCATGGCTTCTCGTGTATCCGGAGATATTGAACCAGATGGTGTAGAATCCTACATGGTTTACACTCATAAGTAAAAATATATTGATAGACATATGATATTGATATGATACATGAAGATTAAATTACCGATGTATCTTCGTTCATTGTTCCTTCAAATAAATGATGAGGCGTTTGTGCTGATGGAGCATCCTGAATAAAAAATGTACTGATCAATTTATGATACCTTAAACATCAAATAATTATACACAAAATGATTTTTAATGTATCAAGGACAGGTAACAGCAAACTACGAATTGTATAGATGAGACAAACAAATTTAACTAGTCACATAGATATGTATCTTGCACTGGAATGTATCATGTACACACTAAATACAAAAGTTTAGTACAATACACAGTAACTTGAAAAATACATATGTGAACATTACAATACATGTATCATATTAATCCAATTAAACTGCAATGTATCATAATTATCAAATAAAACAACAATGTATCTTAATAATATAATTAAAATTAAACGAATAATTACCTTGCTGTGTTCAAATGTTTGATCAGTATGATGAGTATCTGAATTTGGATATTGAAGTTCTGAAACGTCCTTCATTACTTGATGATTCTTCAATGTATCTTCAGTCTTTATTTTGTAAAGAAAATTAAGTTAATGATAAATTATAGAATTTTATGTACAAATTTAATAAAGTAAATTAAATCTGATTGTCAACATCAAGTTCCATTTGTATCGGAGAGGTAGCTTGGTGTCCATCATTGCCTTCTTCATCGGAAACTTCGACCATGTTTGGTGTAGACTTGCCGCCCATATCCTTCATTAAATGAATTTGTAACATAATGACCTATGAAATTTATAAAACACAACGAAAATACACATACAAAATACATTACCTTTGATTGTTGGCCATCATCCCTATTCTTAGAATTCATCACCTCAATGTGAAGCCTTTATCAAATTCACAAGATACTCAAATTTGCTGTCAACCTATTCAAAAAAAAATTACAGATTCAAATTTATATTTAAGAATTAACATTAAAAAATAAATATTGTTACTTACGTATTCCTTCATATGTTGTTTCAGTTCTTCAATATCAGGAAATACAGACTTATCTTTTGAGACTTGTGAAGCTACATGGGCAGAAGATACATTAGCAGGCGGGGTATGTTCTTCAGCTGGCATTGAGAATGACTGATTTAATTGCGGCTTTGACTGCTTTGAAAAATTTTTCAAACCCTTTGTTTTATGTGTATCAGTATTTTTTCTCCTCTTGGATGGTGGTGGAGATGATGTATCAGATACACGAGATGATCTTCTCAATAAATAATCAGGAGGGCTTGTTGAAAAATCCTCAAAACCTGACTTATCTTTAGTATGCACTTTTTTTGCACCAACAGGTGGTGTAGATACTTCATTTCTCTTGACATCTTGACTATCGGGTAAATCAAGGGATTCCACCTCATCTTGCGTTGGTGCAATGTTTGAACAAGTATTCTGCAATTAAAATGTTTAAATGTTATAACAATGTTATATATAACAAAAAAACAATTATTTACAACAAATATTATAAAGCTTATTGATACAATATTAAAAGATAATTTAAAATTAATGTTACCTCGGAGAAAATGCTAGTCATTAACTTTTCATATTTTTGCTTTTCAGCCACCACTGTCCAATTACATAACCTCGGAATACCATTCGCCACTTTAACAACAATGTCTGGACTTAGAGTAGATGCACATTCGTAAATCCAAACGTTGAGTGCATAAGGCATACCAAATAAGCGATACATCTGTTTGCTTTGGTTGAAGTCTTGCCTGAGTGATGTAATCAGCTTATTAAATGCAATCTGACCCCAAGGATACATTTCATACCTACCATCTTCGACCATTAGAAATTCTTCTATACGTATGAAGGTCTCACCAAGATGGCATAACAAGAAAGTATTGATGAAGTATATTATTGCCATTTGCACCGATTCTTGTGTGGTCTCCCAATTCCCCATTGCAAAACGCTGCATCAATCGACTCTTGGTTATACCATTGGGACAATCCGGGAAATATTTTTGTAATAACCGGCTCGGAGTGGAATTAGGATACCAAAATTCCTTAACATCTCCTTTGCATTTTAAGCCAGTTACAATGGCAAATTCCTTCATTCCAAACACCAATACATTCCCATTTGTATGCCAAACATGCAGAACATCTTTATTTTCATGTCCCACTTCCAACAACAGCAAACATTTGGTAATATGACCCTAGAAATTACATTTTGGAATTTCCAAATATGGTCCAAAAATTGTTTTCGTACCAATTGATTGATCTTTTGCTTTTATATGGTATCAGAGCACTAATATACTCTAAAGAGTAAGATCTTTTTTTTTCTTTTATCTTCCATCCTTTACAAATGGGAGACGTTATTCGTGTTGTTAATGCTGATTACAACATCGACACAATGATCATTCAATTTAACACTGCGTCCCAATTGCCAAAAAAAATATATGGCAATCACAATTTTGCAATGTGGAAGGCACAATTATCCAGGCTGATGCATGGTCATGATCTCTATGGTCATCTCGATGGTTCTATTCCTTCTCATCTCGCACTATCACAACTGGAATAGCCCCTAGGGCTAATCATGCGTAATTCTCTTTGGTTTCGACAAGACCAACTCATTCAAAACGCACTTATGTCATCCGTTGATCCAACAATTGCTGCTAAAGTTGCCACTACTAACTCAGCTAAGACAACCTGGGGTGCCCTGCATACCGCTTATGCAAATAAGTCTTAAACAAGAATTTTCAGTCTGCGTGATTGACTTATGCATCTAAACAAAGACTCTCAACCAGTCACGAGTATTTGGGAAGTGTTCACTTTATTGGTGATGAACTCTCTATTGTTGGTGCCCCGTCACCAACTCTGAACTTATAGTAAAGATCCTTAGTGGTCTGGGTGCAGAGTTTCATGGTATTTCTGTTGCAATTCGTTGCTCGTGACTCTCCTATAACATATGAAGAACTGTACGAAAAGCTTCAGACCATGAACTTTTTCTTCGGCGTGAGGAGTCCAAAAGCTTTCCTGCCCAAATTACTGCTGCTGCCACATCCAACCAATCTAGTAATTCAAATTATCACAACAATCGTCGCCTTAATAATCACAATGGTAGCAACCAACAACGGCGGCCCAATAATCGTTTCACTATACCCAATCAGAGGAGATCTTCGACCATCAACAACAATTGGTCATGTTGCAAACTTTTGTCGTTCGCAGTCTCAGAATCATTTTAAGGCCAAGGCCAACTATGTATCCGGCTTGAACACGTCTGAAAATCTATAGATTCTCGACTCAAGAGCATCTCATCACATCACTACCACACCCCAAAACCTGCAAGCATACAATGGCATGGACCAAGTCTCTATGGGTGATAGTAACAAAATCTCCATAACTCACACTAGTTCTACTCATTTAAATGCATCAAATAAATCTTTCAAACTCTGTAACACTTTCTGTGCTCCAAGCATTAAATGCAATTTACTCTCTATCTCTAATTTTTGTCAAGATAAATTAATCTCTATTGAACTCTTTCCTTTTCATTTTTCTATGAAGGACTTCGAAATGCAGACTCCTCTAGTGCAAGGTCAGAGTAGAGACGGTTTTATGATGGCCGGACTTAACCTACATCTTTCCTCCGAAAGCGCATTTGACTTCCTCCACCACAACCAGTTTCCCTTGGCATCGTCGGTTGGTTCATCCACATACATTTTATTTTGAATAAATTCTCTCTACCTTGCTCGTGAGACAAATTTTCAGTTTATAATTCTTGTTTTTCGAATAAGGCT
Organism: Solanum chilense; assembly: GCA_032847665.1. Lineage (NCBI taxonomy): Eukaryota > Viridiplantae > Streptophyta > Magnoliopsida > Solanales > Solanaceae > Solanum > Solanum chilense. The sequence continues at coordinate 55,456,848 of CM064965.1, forward strand.
CGCCATCCTTTTCAGTAGTTCACTATATCCTGTACCCAACCTTTCCAAACTATCTTTAGTTATTTATAGGGTCCTTTTATTGACAACAAATTATACTACTGTATTTTTTTGGTCATTATACCAAATACACCTGGATTTACACATTAAAAAAATAAAAGTGAGGTTACTAAACTTTTCCAGAACTTTCGAGCATTAATTGAACGTCGTTTTAATACAAATGTTATTTCTCTATACAGGTGGTGGTGGCGAATATGGAAGTCTTGATCCATATTTAAAATCTCAGGATATTGAACATCTTGTATCTCCTCCATTACGCCGTCACAGGCATATTATTGAGACGACCAGAACTTTACTTCATGAAGCATCACTTCCATCGACTCTTTGGTCTTTTGCCTTTCAATGTGCGACTATCTCATAAATCGTTTGCCTACCCCACATTTACAAAATAAATCACCGTTTCAACTATTGTTTGGTCAAGATCCGGATTACAATTCTTTAAAAATCTTTGGGTGCCTGCTAACCCTAGCTCAAATCTTATTCCAAAAATAAATTAGAGCCTCGATCAACACCCTATGTATATTTAGGATTCTCTTTAATTCATCATTTTCATCAATGTTTTGATCCAAAATCTTCTAAAATATATTCATCTCGTGACGTGAAGTTTTTTGAAAATAGTTTCCCTTACCAATTTTTTTTCCATATGTTTCAGCAACTTGTAAAACACTTGCATTGGAAGGTTCAACTGCAGCAAACCAAACACCATTCACTATTTTTTTCTCCTCCTTTTAGCCACGACTTACTGAGTCCCATATTTATTCTGAAGGCAGTTACCACCAACGCTCACCAAGACACCATCTCCTCTGCTTGCGTTCCAACAGAATCTGCATCTCCAGGTAACTTCTCCTTCTCCTTCTCCTACATACTCTGCTGACCCTCCTGATCACATTGATCCCCAGTTGCCTCAATCATCAACTTTCCAATTGTGTACAGCCGCAGAAACAAAACAGTGTCATCTGCTGGCCAAAACTCTACTGCCCATCCCTCTGCCTCGATTCCCCTACAACCTTCTCTTGAACCTGTTCAGGTCACAGAACCTCTACAATCTTCTCTTCCTCCACCAACTCGTGTTATGACCCGCTCCCAGCACAACAATGACAAACCAAAAACCATTCTTGACTTTTTGGCTCACTTGTCCCCCACCATCACCCCTACCAGTTTCAAACACGCTAGCAAACACCCAGAGTGGCAGAGAGCAACGAAGAATTTCATGAATTATTGAACAATCATACATGGGAATTAGTACTACATGACCCCACACAATATTATTTCTTGCAAATGGTTATACAGGTTATAATGGAAAGTTGATGAGACAATCGACCCCTACAAGGCTTGACTTGTTGCAAAGGGGATTACACAACGTCCTGGACTTGACTACCATGCCATATTTAGTCCCGTTGTCAAACCAACTACTATGCGCTTGGTGCGCTCAATTGTTGTCCATCAGAATTAGCCCCTGTGCCAACTTGATGTCAAAGACGCATTCTTGCAGGGTCGTCTAGAAGAAGAAGTGTACATGGTCCAACCTCTAGATTTTGAAGACGAAAAGTTCCCCTCCCATATATTTCATCTAAAGAAAGTCATCTATGGACTCAAGCAAGCACCTCGGGCATTGTACAATGAACTCAAGACGTTCCTTTTGTATATGGGATTTTTAAAGTCAGCATCTGATGCCTCACTTTTCATTCGCAAAGTGTCGAACAACATTTTGTACGCCTGGATTATGTGGATGATATCATCATCACAGGAAATCACAATTCCGAGGGAAATCAAGCTATAGCTTCTCTTACTGGACGTTTTTCCATTAAGGATCTTGAGAATCTACACTTTTTCTATGAAATTGAGGTGCTCCGTGATGACAAAGGTATTACCTTATCACAGTCTAAGTAAATAAATGAATTCTCTCAGAAAAAACATGTAGGACTACAATTCGGCAAAACCCTAATGAGTACCACTAATGTTCCTCACCTAAATAATGGTGTGCAATCAACTGATGCCACTCGTTACAGGAGAGTTCTTGGAGAACTACAATACTCATCTTTACTCGTCCGGACATTAACTTCTCTGTAAATAAATAATCTCAATTTATGCATTCCCCATTAAAGTCCACTGGAAAGCACTCAAACGAGTACTCAGGTATCTCCAAGGCACAATTCAGCTTGCTCTTCACATTCAAAGAGATAATGATTTCAGGCTATACATGTGCTATGATGCGGATTGTGCTGGAGATATAAGTGATTGAGCTTCCTCTACTGGTTACATATTGTTTTTTGGCCAAAATCCTGTGAGTTGTTCCTCGTTAGGATCGAATTCACACACACTTCAAGTTTCAAGAACACAAGAATTTCAAGAAGAAAGAGATGAGAGATCTGGAGAGAGAGAGAACAATTCGTGGTAACACCCCGTGAGTGAACTTCCATGGCGGTGGGTATATTTTTACCGCACCGCAACATCTGTAGCAACAACTACAAAAGACCAACCGAGGTTTTGCATAACCCCAGTTTTCCAACATCAACACATTTCTTCAACATGTCTGCCGGGTTCTTTGCACCCTCTATCTTCTCCAGGCACATATCACCATCCTCCACTACCCTGCGAGTGAAATGGTATCTCCTTCTGATGTGCTTTGTCTTCGAATGATTGACTGGATTTTTCACCTACTGTATGACACTCTGGCTATCTGAGTAAAGAATCTTCTCGTTCTGCTTCTTGCCCAATTCTTCAAGATAATCTGCCAGCCATATCATCTCTTTCCCAGCTTCAGCTATTGCCACATACTCAGCTTCAGTAGATGAAAGAGAAACACACTTCTGAAGCCTGGACATCCAACTCACTGCTGTTCCACCTATCGTGTAAATGTAACCGGATGTACTCTTGCTCGAGTCAACATCCCCACCAAGATCAGCATCCACAAAACCTTGTAGAGTCACCACGCCTTTGCCAAAACAAAGTGAAGTACTGGATGTACCTCGCACATATCTTAGAAGCCACTTCACAGCTTCCCAATGCTCTTTCCCAGGGTTCACCATGTACCTGCTAACAATTCCCACTGCATGTGCTATATCAGGTCTCGTGCAGACCATAGCATACATCAAACTACCAACTGCTGAAGCATATGGAACAAGTGCCATCTGATCACGCTCCTCTGCAGTTTTGGGGGACTGCTCCTTTGACAATTTAAAGTGATTTGCCAATGGAGTAGTCCTGGGTTTAGCATCATTAACCCTGAATTTGCTCAGCACCTTCTCAATGTATAACTCCTGAGATAGATTTAAAGTGCCAGCAGATCTATCCTGAGAAATCTTCATCCCCAAAATCTGCTTTGCTGGACCCAAATCTTTCATCTCAAATGTTGCAGACAGCCTTGTCTTCAGATTGTTATTCTCCCTCATACTAGATCCTTCAATCAACATATCATCCACATACAAGAGTAGAAAGACATATGAATCAGTGTATTTCTTAAAGTAACAAGGGTCCTTTTCAGCTTTGCAGAATCAACTCTTGGTCATGAAGGAGTCAAATTTCTTGTACCACTGCCTTGGTGCTTGCTTTAGTCCATACAAGCTCCTGTTGAGCTTGCACACCATGTGTTCTTTGCCTGGAATCACAAATCCTTCCGGTTGCTGCATATAGATCTCTTTGTCTAGATCTCCATGTAAAAACGCTGTTTTTACATCAATTTGCTCTAGATGCAAATTCTCCGATGCAACAATACTCAACAGAATTCGAATAGAGGTTAACTTCACAACAGGAGAAAAAATTTCAGCATAATCAATACCTTTCCTTTGTGAATATCCTTTAACCACTAACCGAGCCTTGAACCTTCTTTTGCCATCTGGTTCAGTCTTGATTCTGAATACCCACTTGTTCAGCAAAGCTCTCTTCCCTGCAGGTAACTCAGTCAACACCCATGTGTCGTTCTTCTCAAGTGACCTTATCTCATCATCCATGGCTTGCTCCCACTTGATCGAATCCTCCACCTGTAGGGCCTCATCAAAAGACTCGGGTTCCCCCTCATCAGTCAGCAATAGATAGTGTAATGAAGGTAAATACCTATCTGGTGCTCTGATGGTTCTGGATGATCTCCTTTACACCTGCTCAGGTGTAACTTGCTCCACTTCAGATTCTTCAGTAGGAGTTGGTTGAGAATCTGCTTCGACATCTCTGGGGTTACTCTTTTCCAACTCAACCTCAACTCCCACTTGCTTTGTAATCTCTGGGACCTTCTGCTCTCTGTCCTTGTACAGGACAGACTCATCAAATGTCACGTCACAATGTCTTAGGATCTTTCTGTTCATGTCATCCCAAAACCTGTAACCAAACAAATCAGAACCATACCCTATGAAGTAACACTTCACAGCCTTGGCATCAAGCTTGTCTCTCTTTTCTGGATCAACATGAACATAAGCAGTGCAACCAAAAGTCCTCAAGTGTGAGTACTTGAGTTCTTTTTCTGTCCATACCTCCTCTAGAATCTTGAATCCTAAAGGAACTGATGGTCCCTTGTTGATCAAGTATGCAGCTGTGCTCACAGCATCCGCCCAAAATGTTTTGGGCAGCCTACAGTGTATCCTCATACTCCTTGCACGCTCATTCAATGTTCTGTTCATCCTCTCAGCAATTCCATTCTGCCTTGCCTTACCAGGAACTGTCCTCATCAATCTGATTCCCTCAGCTGCGCAGAATGCCTTGAACTCTGATTTTTCATACTCTCCTCCATTGTCAGACCTTAGGCATTTGACTTTCAAATCGGTCTGATTCTCAACTTCAGTTTTCCACTTCTTGAAATCTGCAAACACATCTGACTTATGCTTCAAGAAGTAAATCCATACCTTCCTGCTGAAATCATCAATGAAGGTAAAATAGAATCTGGATCCTCCAAGTGATGATACTGGAGATGGTCCCCAAACATCTGTATGGACCATTTCCAACCTCACTTTCTTTGGCTCTCTAGGAGTCTTTGTGAAGCTTACTCTTTTTTGTTTTCCCATAACACAGCTCTCGCAAAGACCCATATCAACAGACTTCAGACCATCTAATGCTCCTTTTGCAACCAGCATCTTCATTCCTTTAGCGCTCATGTGTCCAAGTCTGTTGTGCCACAGACATGAACCAGAAGCACCTTCAACAACAGCGGCCATGTTAATACACCCTGCAGTGGTGTACATGGTTCCAGATTTTGTGCCACGAGCTACTACCATAGCACCTTTCACAATCTTCCACGAACCTTTTCCAAACTCTGCTGCATATCCCGTGCTATCCAACTAACCAACAGAGATCAGATTTTTCTTGAGCCCAGGAATATATCTTACATCCTCCAATGTCCACTGGTTTCCCGAGGTGGTCTTTATGCAAACATCCTCCTTTCCTTCAATCTCCAAGGCATTATTGTCAGCAAGATACACCTTTCCAAAACTTCCAGATTTGAAATTTTGGAACAACTCCTTGCTTGGAGACGAATGGAAAGATGCACCAGAATCCAGAATCCATGATTCAACCGGGCTGTTGACACTAAGGATTAGAGCATCCCCAATGTCCTCTGTTGAATTTACAGAATCATTGTCATCTTTGAATTTCTGATTCTGGTTCTTCTTTGGCTTTGTACAGTTCGTCCGAAAGTGCCCTTTTTCTCCACAGTTCCAACAAGTCACGTTAGATCTGTTTAGGGATTTTCCTCGATTCTTTGATTTCGATCGACCATGTTGATTTTGGCCTTTCGTCTTACTTCTCCCCCTTCGGTCAACGCTGAGAGCACTGCCCGATGAATCTCCCACTTCTCGTTTGCGAATACTTTCGCTAAGAACAACATCACGGATTTCATCAAACTTCAGTTTCTCAGATCCACGAGAACTGCTAATTGCAGCAACAACAGTATCCCAAGACTCGGGCAGAGATGACATCAAAATCAACGCCTTAATTTCATCTTCGAAATTAATATCCACAGAATTGAGTTGACTCACAATCATATTGAACTCGTTTATATGATCAGAAACGGATCCATTCTCAGATATCTATAAATTGAGCAATCTACGCATCAAATATACCTTGTTCATAGCCGATGGTTTTTCATACATGTTTGACAGTGCCTTCAACAGATCTGACGTAGTCTTCTCCTTCACGATGTTGAACGTCACGTTTCTTGACAAAGTCAACCGGATCAACCCTAGAGCCTAGCGATCCTTGAGTTTCCACTTCTCCTCCGTCATGGATTCCAGCTTCACCCCGGTCAACGGTTCGTGAAGATCTTTCTGGTACAGATAATCTTCGATCTGCATCTTCCAGAAACTGAAATCGGATCCATCAAACTTCTCGATTCCAAGCTTTGAACCATCCATCTTCAGTGATCGTGTTGAATCTCCTTAGCTCTGATACCAGTTGTTAGGATCGAATTCACACACACTTCAAGTTTCAAGAACACAATAATTTCAAGAAGAAAGAGATGAGATATCTGGAGAGAGAGAGAACAATTCGTGGTAACACCCGTGAGTGAACTTCCACGGCGGTGGGTATATTTATATTAATAAATCAGAGTATTTTTTGTTACAGAGAATACATGGAGAATAAATAGTAAAGCCTAAAATTTGGGCCGGGGTGCTGCCCCGAACCCCGCCTTCGGATGGGGGGCTCCCGCCCCCCATACCCCCCGGCAACCTCACCACAGAGGTTAAACCGCGTAAACAGCTATATATATATTAATCAAGCTCCACTACCTAACATTGTTCCTCCAATAAACAAAGAACAATTACTCGCTCCTCAACTGAAGCAGAGTATCGTGTCGTTGCTAGTGCACTTGCTGAAACAAACTGGGTGACAAATCTGCTAAAAGAACTACATGTTTCACTTCCCCAAGCACCAATCATTTACTGTGACAATGTGGGTGCAACTTATCTGTGTGCAGATCCAGTTTTTCATAGTTGCATGAAGCACATTGCTATAGACTTTCACTTCGTTTGCAAATAATTTCAGCAGAATCAAGTTCATATTGTTCATATACATGCTGCAGATCAACTCGCAAACACACTCACTAAAGCTCTATCGAAGCCAGCCTTTGATAAACACCTATTCAAGATAGGCGTTGTTACACACTGCCTATCTTGAGAGGGGCGTATTAAAGCACATGTTAATTATTATATTTAGTTGATTATTGTTTGACATATTCTTCAGCTAGTAGTCTACCACTTCTATATTTCTTCAAGTATTTCAGCACGTTTAGCACTCCTCTTTAAGAGAAGTTAGTTTAGGCAATTAATTAGTCCATTCTCGTATGTAAACACAATATTGGATCAATGAAATATATATCGATCTATTGATCTTTTGCTTTTATAAAGAGGACAAAGTAAGAAATACACTGCTAACAAGTCATCTAATAGTTGTATTATATAGAGGAGCAATTGAAGAGCTTACACAATATATTGTAGATATTTTGTATTCATTGGCATAGCAAATGCCCTGATAATGGTAACCTTATGTTTATGAGCTTAGTTTAATATCAAATCTTGAAATTTTATTTTATCTTATCTTATTTCTGCAGCCATGCAATTTATATATAGATATATTATCTCCTATACTTACTTTCACTGTAAAACATGCATTGTGATCATACATTCCGATGTGATTTAACCGGCTGCGCTTGTGTGTACAGATTATTGAGCTTTATGGATGAAGTTTGTACAAATGGATCTGTCAAACATACCCTTTCACATACTGAGTTACAATATCTTGCCATTTTCCACACTTTTTTTGATCTCATCTGACTGCTTGATGTAAGATACACCCCTATCCTTCTCGCTCACTCCATTAATATCTTAACAGAACAATCTAACGTTAACCCAATGATGCACATATTTTTAATTTTTGCAGAAAGCAAAAACAAAGCAATATAACCTCCATACATTCAACAGAAGTATCAGTACCAACTTTACATTTTTTGTTGTATTGGAAGAAACATAGTTATTCCATAAATTATAATCTTCATCATATTGGACCCGTACTAAGCACGGACTTTCCCCCATCTAGTATATATATATATATATATATATATATATATATATATATATATATATATATATATATATATTAAAGTGATTTAGAACATTTCTGACAGTAAATGGTAGAGACAAGGTCGCCAGAGGCCAGGTTGGTTGGAACATGACCTTATATTAGGGTAACTGTGGCTTTGGCATACAAGGTAGGCTTGAAAAACCTTAGGATGATTGTAAAGGGTAGGTTTGGAAAAACCTTAGACAATACAAACCAAAAGACATGTATTTAGAGTTATGAAACAAGTTCAAATAATCAATTCAAAAGCTAGGCTTAAGTCATACACATACCCTTAAAGTTGTCCTAATATTTCATTTAGCCACCCCAATTCAATCTTTTTTCTATTGAACACCTATACTATAGTAAATTTCTACCTAGTAGACACTTTTTGTTGACATGACACTATGTGTGTAATAAACACATCTAAAGAGCGTGGAAGACATCATTTACTTAAAAAAAAGATCTTTTTTTAAAAAAAATTAAAGTAATATCTCTTCTTCTTCTTTGACTCAACTTAACCACCATTGCTACCAACTTTGCTCCATCACCATTCTTTCTCCGGTCATTTTTTTTATCTTTTATTTTTCAAGCCATCGTTTTCTTCCCCTTCTTTTACTACTCACCACCGACATCACATTTAAATATATTGTGGTAAGAAATAGAATCAAAAATAATTTTGAGGAAACTCCATTTTTTTCGACGAATCTGAAATTATTTTTTTCAAAATCTTTAAGAAATTTATATCCTAAAGAACTCACAACATAGAAGAAAAAAAGTATTAACAAATCTAAATTAATATTTAAGAAAGTAGTGAGATTGGGAGAAATACAAATTACAATAATAAGTAAGATTCAAGGAGTAGGATAGGTGAATGGATGGAAAACAAATTCATATAATTTTAAATTGAAAGGAAAAAGAGTCAAATTCAAAATTACTAGTGAAATGCTTCGATTTTGTGTCTCGTGCTAAGGAAAATGGTGAACGGATGTCAGGGGAGGGATGGGGTGGGATGTCTGGGAAGAAGAAGAAAAGGGGAAAGAAATATTTTTTTTAAGTATTTTTTTTAGTGAAAACATAATTTTTGTTTATTTTATTTTTTTTAATTTATGTTTAAGTGTTTTTATGGGCCCAATACCACATGTCTCTTTTTTATTAGCTATTATGTCATGTCAGCAGCGAGTGTAGGACACTCTCTCTTTACTTTAGTTAATTGTCAAAATATGTTCAATAGGTATTTTTTTAAAATAAAAAAAGTGTTCAATTGAAACAAGCTTAAAAATAAGTGTCTAAATGAAATATGTGGACAACTTTAGGTGGCTACAGATGGCTTAAGCCCAAAAGCTAAGTTCCCATGAACTACAAGTTACCAAACACAAGCATAGACAAGCGAAAGTTCAACACCTAGAACTTGAAAGTCATTGTACCAAAACTTCTAACTAAATGGTCTTGGGGATGCAACCCTAAAACAACTAAACATAAAGTAAGAGTCTGAAAGATAAGTCCGGAGGAAATGGAATAAGATACTAAATGAATCCATAGTAGCCTGAAAGAATTGACTCACCCATGAACTTGAAAAGTCAGTGATCTCCTAGTTGAGGTCTCTCACCAATTGCCTGAACATGTCATGTACAACCAAAAAAAAAAGCAAGTGCGGAATCAATACACAAACGATGTTGTACTACTAGGATCACGTGACTATTCTGGTAAGTGAGACATACACAAGTAACTAAAACATAGTAACCACACATATACAGAAAGAATAACAATTTATTAGTTCATGCCCAATATATAAGTTTCATAATATCAATCTCAAATGCAACAATCAATAATGGTCCTCTCATGGAACCCACACTTAAACTATTAGTGTGGTGGGACATGAAACTCGATTCAATAATATATCAAAATGTGAAACCCAATTCAATATGTGTCGAAATGTGACACTCGATCAATTATGTGTCGGAATGTGACACTCGATCAATTATGTATCGAACCGTGACACCCGATCCAATAAACCACAATCACAAACACAATAAACACCACAATGAATGATTTACACACTTGTATCGTACAATCAGGCAACAAGTTTATCGTATGCTACAGAATCACAATTAGTCATTTCATGAGATTCATTATATGTTTTTCTATTCACATACATACATTAAATACAATGGAGTTTTGAGTAAGAATCTATAATATGGATGGGAAATTAAACCCTTACCAACCTTCAAATCAAGCGTAAACACTTTTAAGGTACTTGAGCTTTTCCTTTTCGGAGTCTCTCAGCTTGTTCTTGGTATAAAACAAGTAAATTATGCAAAGGATCATAATAGAAGCATAGTTTATCCAGATTATATTCAAATACTAAACCTTGGACAACCACATGACCCTAACACCCAATTAGGGCTTTTTCCATCATTAAACTCGAGCCCCCCTCCCCCATCAGGATAAATAACAAGAATTTTAAGTTTTAAGAATCAATTTACGAATTAGGGGAGTAATTGACTTTCCTTTAACGCGAGAACTAGTGGAAAACCAAAAGAAATAGACTTAGTTCACCCTTTTGCTCTCTAAGAACACAGTTTGCAAAATAAAACAACATTTTTGGGACTTAACTCGTTTTTACTTTTGAATGACTCATCATAATGGGCCAAATCCTGTGATAGCAGGAATAATCCCACCATGGAGGGTTTCACAGAGACAGAGACTCAGAATTTGTATTTCAAGTCTTATCTCACAACTCACCATCGAACCTTGATGTTTTAAAACCACCTTTTTACACTAACATCAATTATGGGAAATCTACCAGTGAATTTCATTTTTCCAAGCCATACTTGCTTTTTATCATCTTGGATATCCACTCAAATCATTAATTTCATAATCTAATCCTCCATCCATTATCGAGTTACCATAGACCTAATTTGATCCATATTCCAAGTTACTATTCAGAAATTTTCTGGCCCAAATTTCTTCCTTATTGGCTTATCCATAATTATTGGGGGAAAACTTTACAAAGAGCTTGTGGCTAAAGGTTGGGTTGGGTGATTTTCATATTACATGTTTTCTTCCAAGTATGTACATGATATTATATGGTGAATTCGGGTCGATAAATGATGTTTATCAGTATGTGTTTTTTGTATTGTAACTACTTTTGTTATGTCAGTTGGCATAGTCTAATTGCAGGATCAACGACGTTTCTTAGGTGAAGACGAAGATTATCTCCGAAAATTTTTACCTCCCTTTTCTTATGACGAAAGTTGTGTCTTATTATTTAGAACCATGTAATCTCTTAGAAGCTCATATACATGTTTAGACTAGTTCTTTGGGGTAATTTTTTTTTTTTTTTGCAAAAGTACTATATTTTAACAAAGTTATATAATCACAAACAAAGTGTTTAGCTTATATTTTATTCACTTCCGTATTTCATTCTCCAATTTTGGAGTAAGAATTTTTTTGTCTAGATGTTAGAGTAGATATCTAGATGGCCTGGTGGATTAAGTCCCGACATAACAAGACCAAGAATATGAACACATCTATTCTTCGACAACAAACTCAAAATTCAAAAATTAATACTCTTTATCCTACACTTGTCCTCTCCCATTGCAATCTCTATCACAAATATGCAATTATAACATTCAACTCATTTGTTCATGAGTTACTCAAAAGTTTTGCAGTTAAACATATGCATGAAAAAAAATCATCCTCTATAACAATATCTTACAATAACAAATCATGCTTAATTATCCTCTGATACACCACAATCCATTTAACTTAAACTTCTTTGAAACTATCCAAAACATAATAATCCAAACATTTTTGAAAATTTTATTTTTTGTGAATATGGAAATTTTTTGCATAATCTAATTTAATTGTCCTTTTTTGCACCTTCAAATTTTAAAGGGTCATTCGCATAAATGCCCCTATTTCGGGATGGTATTTTATTTTTGTCCCTCAAATAAGTGGTCTTCAATTTTTATCCTAGACATTAGGTTATGTTTTCATATCATAAAATAACACAAGTTAAGTCTTACAAGTTATCATGTTTAATCCTACGACACTTATATATGTCGTTATAGGCATAAGGTCAATTAATAACCCACGAGACAAACGTTTTCTAAACTTATGTCGAATAAATTAAATCATACACAACTTTTCCTACATAACATGTGACAGACAATGCAAAAAATTTCTAAGGTAAGTGTTGCGAAATTATATCATAGATAAGAAACTTTGGTCAACATTTTGATTTTTTAAATAACTTTTTGGACCAGTGATCCATTTTATTAGTAAAAGCAAATGGACTCAAACTGAGCCCATTACATACAATAGCAACAAATAAGATGTCAACATATTTTCAAGCTGTCTCTTCCTCATTTTTGCCGTGAAAATGTATATAAGGGTCACTTTTTCAAGCTTTTCTTTGAAGATATAGGTAAGTCTCAACATATTTTTCATTGAATGAGTAATAGAAATAAAAAATTATAAACCACTCAAATATAATGACAACTTGTGTTTGAACTAGATTCCCAAAATCTTGAGAATTAGAATCGACCTATATTAACTAACTTGAAATTTAATATGAATGTAGAATTATGTTTTCATAAAAAAAATGATGTCCAAATTCGTTATTAGTCGCAAAGCATGGTATATTCATAACTGGATTCAAAATAAAACAGTTAATTAGTGATACTCACAAGAATGTGATACTAAAATTGAATTTTATGGGTTCAAATTCATTATTTTTCTTTGGTCACGTCATGTCAATATGCATAAAACAATGCACATGTAAATCCAAACAAGTCGAGATCTGGCTATATAAGAAACATTAAGTATTACGATCCAAGGGTACCCCCTAGATGTAGCATGATGTACTTGACCGAGGGGTCCCATACAAGCTCTTAGCATATCACAACATACGACAATAGAAAAAAGTAGGAAAAATTTAGAACTTTTACAATCAGTCATTTATTAAAAGCAAGCAGAAGTCTTTCTGCTTTGTCTCAAACCATCTAAAACATTTTTAGAATAAACTCTTGGGACACAAACCATACAATAGTCTAAAATATAAAGAAATGGCATAAAGAAAATAACGGGTTTGTCTTCGAAGCTATAAGGACTCACCAACTCTTCAACTCTTCTTGCAACTTCTAGAAAGCTATCGTCCAAAGGAACTCAATCTGCAAAATCCTACATTTGATTAGAATGTAGGCAAAAATATGTGTTAGTAAAAATGTATCAAGTATGATTGCTAGCACATCATCATAGGAGCATCTCAAAATGATTAGTCAGCATATGACATAAGTATAAGAGATAATAACATAATGTCCAACACAAGCATCATATAATCATAAGACATAGTTAATGAGCATAGGAGATAAGTCAATTCATAGTAAGCCAAATCTTCATCATAAGCATAATTGACTCTTAGTTATCTCTACTATAATAATAACATTATTCTCAAGTAACCTCAAAAGCATACAAGAGCAAAGCATGAATAGTATCTCATAACACTACCCAAGCCAAGTAACCTCTTTTTGGTCATCTTAATCATAGTCCATATACATGATTTAAGTCTTAAAGATTTTCTACCATAAGAGCACCATACTTCTAAGCAACCTCAAAACACACTTGTGCAATGCATGAAAGTCATTTCATACTACTCTTCACACTAAGCAAACCTTGAAGTTATCTTAATAATACTCACCCTACTTTGGTCTCATTATTAAATTTACTCTCATAACTAAGGGAATCTAGACCTTTAGTCAATTATAGCTAGGAGGGCAACTATAGCACAATCATTTTTCTAGACTTCGCTTTTTAATAACCCTAAGTCATACTTGGGCAATGCATGCTTAAGACCCCATAATAATATTCATGCTAAGTACCACTTTTAGATCCTCATACTAATACTTTTTGGTTTGGAACCTAGTTCCTCTCTTTAACTTTAAAACACAATGAGATACTCTATTAATCACATTTTAGTTCTTTATTAGCTTGACCCTATGAGATACTACTTTTAGTATGTCTAAGTCCATTTATACTCTTGAACACTATGAAGTAATTCATTAAGTAAGTTTTAGTTCAATTATGCTTTTGAACACCTTGAGATGATTCTTTAAGCATGTCTTGGTTCATTAGATATGGAGATTTCTACTAGAAACCTTAACTCAACTTATGTGGAGGCTTTCATCTCATGATAACTAACTTTGTAAAAATTCACACTCTACTACATAAGAGTTTTCCCTTTAACTTAGATAGTCCTCACATCAAATAAGTGTGGTTCTCCTTTCTTCTTGGAGCCCAGACCCTATCTTGTGACAATCTGTCTCATTGTTAATATCCACTAGGAGCCAAGCATACACCCCAAAATTAAATTGTTAAACCTTGCTTAACACTCATGTCTCATGGAAGGATGTCCTTGACAATCTATCCATGTTAAAGTGATTCTATCACTTTTCACTTTCAAGCATTCATAAGGTAGGTTAGGTGAGTATAGGCCTTTCACCACAATTATACATATTAGACTTCTATTCTCTTTTTGACTTTACTCTCAAAGCCTTAACACATCTAATTCATCACATTAGCTTTACTCTCAAAACCCTAGTGATCAACATTCATGACTACAAGCCCTATACTCAAAGTTTTACTTCTTATTAAATTCATTTTACCTAGATTTCAAGATATTGTAATCACATCCCTTATTACTAGGTGATTCTAGTCAAAATTGATCATAAAGGTTCAATTTCATATTTACAAGTCAAGATCAATCATATTCAATAAAGTCTAATTCAATTTATAATTATATGTTCTTGACTTTGAACAATTACTATTTATGACATTGATTCAAGAAGATCACCTATGAATTATCAACTTCACCTCTAATAGCATAAATCCACAAATATCGCATTCATCAATTTAGACTAGGATTTACCATAAAAATTACATTAATTCATCATAACATCATAGTCCAATGCTATTACAATCATGATTAGGAATTATCCACTAGATTGGAATCATACCTAAACCCTATTCACAATAGGAAACCCTAGCTAATTGGGTTTTTAACTTCACAATTAGGGGAAAACTAATGAGGGTCTATGGGGGGGACAACCCATAGATGAATAAGTTAAACATACCTAGATTCAAATCCCTTAAGAAAGTTTGCTTCAATGGTGAATTTTGACCTAGGTTGTTGCCCCAACTTACTTTTTTCTTCTTTTTCTTCAATTCTAGAGAGAATTATTTAGAGAGAATTTGATCACCTTATAATCGTCTAATCAAACAAATGTCATATTGGGTATTAGATGAATGAGTTAATGACTTAGTTTAGGGGCCTATTAAGCTTATATAGATGGTTAAATAAATAACTAACCGACCTATCTTAACTCTTAATCAATTACTAACTTAAAACCAAACAGACAAAATCATCCAAGACCTATGCCTTTGCACCCATGGACCGTGGGTGGACCTACTGAGCGTGTTGCACCTCCATGGGTGAGGTGTGCAGCTCAAAATTTACTGGCCTTCAGAGTCCTTGACCCACGAACCTAACCTATGGGGCGTGGGTCCACCTACTGGCTGTAAGTGGCCAAGCACAGCTCACTTTATTTTGGCAGTTTGGGGGCCTCCTCAAAGACCCCTTTGGTTGGTCCTTGGGGGTGTTGTACCCCGAAGTTTAGCCCCTAAAACCTCCATTCTAAGTACGGGAGTCATTCGGTGATTTTTAATCCTCATAACACACTCCAAAACTCTTACGAAAAGCTCTAAAACTCACTAGTTCACTTACTACTTTTCGAGGTGTAACAAACATATATATGATATTAAAATATTAAAGTAAAAATTCAACCAAAATGAATCAATTACCAAATCTGGTTGCTCCGATCGAATCAAAAAAGATTCTGCTGCTCAAACTGACTAAGCATGTCTTCTGTGGAAGACAACTTGTAGACATCTTTACTTAAACTTCTTATATCTTTAAGAATTTCTGGTGTTGCGGTTGCAATTGCCAGTTCACCTAATCTCTTAGACCGTTCGGTGGATAGATGATTGGCAGAAGGAACGTTTTCCTCCAAACGACGACAACTTTCTACGTATCCATAGTTAACTCCGCCATTCAACATCACTTCTTGAGCAGCCGCCTCAATTTTGACATTACTAGTTGTCAATGGTTCATTCTTTAATGGAACCACATCAACATAACTACTTTTTGGTGAACCAATTCGAAGAGGATCAATCTTAAAAGGGGGATGGGATTTTTTGTAGAACAACAATTCACCTGTTTTTCTATCCCTAACAGCTTTCAAAGGCACATCCATGATAATTTTTGTGTATTGAACTAAATTTATTTTGTGCGTCTATATATACTACTAGAATTTGTGTTAGCACAAAAAGGCTAATAAATCTATTTCCATTTTAAGTCCAAGCTTCAAAATTAAGTCTGAAGCCTGCTAATCATTATTTGTCTGTTTATATATTCAATTTTGATCATAATGTCTTTTATTTAGATAAACATTCCCAGTAAGAATTTCTTTCATTAAATAATTATTGTCTCAACATTATTACCCAATATTATTGTAATTTTAAAATAGGTTTAATACAAAATTTTATTTAAATATGTTACAATCACAATTATTTTCATCATATTATATATATATATATATATATATATATATATATATATATATATATATATATATATATCCCTATTTAGGAATCAAAGTTTATAAGGACGAACACTGCATTAAAATGTGGTACAAAAAGAATTGTAAATTGTACATCAAATAGAAATTTGAGTTGTAAAAGTAGGGTTAAAATAGTAAAATCATATATTTTTCTTTCAAAAGTGCATACCCTGTACTACTTTATGCAGAAGCACGTGCAGCACTATTTTTCATGTCAAAAATGAAACATCTCACATTTTGCTTTTCTCTCCCTTCTCTCCCACTTTCTTCTTCTTCCTTCTTTCAACAATCTAGAGTGTTCTCCACATCTATTTTCACCCTTGCTCATTTGCTCTTTATCAAATTTTGATATCGTCTTTAATCTCTATTTAGCCCTCGAATTCCTCTTCGTATCTGTTGGATTACGGTGAGTTTTTTTTTTATGATTTTTCTACTCTTATATATTCCTAAACTTGAAAAACAGACCTATAATGGTAGTTATTTTGGATGTATGTATCATCAATTGTATCTAATTTACTCATGCATGTTCGAAAATAGAAATAAATACATTGATGACTTTGGACCCTTGATGAACATAGTGCATCCAAAATTTGCACTTTTCAATAGTCTTGATGCACATAGTTATGGTATTTTTACATATTTTGGGGTTAAAACTTAAAAGGTGAAGAAGAGGAAATAGTTGAACATGCAGATGAAGTTTGGCTTATTTTTGGGGACAAAACAATCGACTTCAATCCAAGTTTGCCAGTGTTGTTCTTACTGTAGAGAGATTAGAGTGGAGGGCAGAGTTAAAGATGGAATCCCTCACTTTATAGATATGCAAATGTTTTGTTAATTGATTATTCTGCTCATGCATAATTAATATCAACTATAAAGTTCTTAAATACGAATTTTTTTGGCCAATATAATAATTTTTGCAGATAATGATTGTGGTCACGTGTTTGACGAAATTCCCCAATGAAGGCAATACTTATGTGTTATGAAAATTGATCAGTTTCAACAGCTGGGTTGTCTTGGCAGATGTTAATGAAGTTGAACTATCTACTAAGGGTGAGTAGATGTTTATCCTCTTGATATTATTTTTCATTTAGTAGTTTCCTAATAAAATTGATAAATTTTACAACTCTCATTCATCAACATAAAGACTTTGAAAAAGAGGAAGTCTAATACAAGACACAATAGCTGGCCATTGATGAAACTGATAAGACACTTGTAAAAAATAATCGATATGCTTAATTGATACTATACTTCCCATCAACAGAATGTATGGGAGCAAGAAAGGGTAATGGAATCTTAAAAAAAGGAGTAATATTTTCAGTAAGCTTACTTCTTCCCATTAGACTAAGCTTAAATGTGACTAGGTGATAGTGACATGTTAATAAACGTCAAGTTGAACTAAGGACATATGTTAACTAATGCTTTAACCCAAATTTATTTTACAATATTTTGATGGCTGATTTTGTTAGTTGTTTATTTATTTATTTATTTTAAACTAAGTGCTTCACAATCAATTTCATATTCATTAAGGTACAACAAGTCTGTCAAAAGTCTCTTAAAAGGCATCATGGAATTTTCTTTGGTGGGTGGTGTTTCCTCTGTCAAAAGTCTTTTAAAAGGCATCACTTGCTTTTTGAATCTTCATGTTTTCTCTTCTTCAACAATAATTTCACATTTCACTTTCGGTATTTGTGCTTCCCTTCAAACTTAGTTATAAGAAGTATTAGAACTTAACCCGTGTTACCAAGTGTTTTGAGTGATTTCTTTGAGATTAGTATCCAAATTTAATGCAGTATGTTGGCCGTGATGATTATGAATACTGCCAACTTTCTTTCAGTTTCTATTTTATTTGATCATTTTGAGTAAATTAATGACTTGGGTCTGCCTGGTTGATATCTTGAGCTTAACAGTAACTTGTATAACAATCTAAGAGTTTATGTGACTTCTCTTTATAATTGTAGTCATTAGATATAGAGTTTAATTGCTAATTGAATCTTTTACTTTGAATTCGGATGTTTGGCTTTACAAAAGCACAAATTAAACAATTACATACAAGAAACTATTTCATAGATGCAAAGTGACATAAATGAACCAAGAAGAGAGAAAGAGCAGAACAAAATGTCGGAGGATATGGAAAAAAGAAAAAATTAGGAAGAATTAATAGTGTCCAGTTTTTTTCAGACATATTATCAAACAATATTAGTGTGTTAGTGTGAAAAGCATGCACTTAATAACATGCTAATAGAATATCCAACAGGAAAGTATAGTACAAAGTAGCCATACAAAACAAATTTAGAACCTCTTGATTTCATATAGTGTGAGAGGCTTGCTAAAAATGTTTGTACAAACAAGAAAGTCATAAAAAAATTGGAGAAAATCAGGTATATCATGCCTCTGTTTGCATCTTTCGGACTATCTGGTTAGAAAGAAAAGAGAGATGTTTTTGAAAGTCCAAAAATTCATGTCTTTTGTAAACAATAGATGCTTTCAGAATTAGTGTTTTGATGTAGCAGACATGGTAGATGATATTTCTCAATAATTACAGTTCATTGAGTATTTGACAATATATCAGCTTTTTTTAATGTATTTTTATCTTGTTGTGGATGTAAGCGTACTTCTGCTAAACCATCTTATATCCTTCTGTCGTAATATTTTTTGTTCACCACTGTTTAAAACTTTGCTATGTTTGTGTCAAATATGTTGCTTACAGATAATGGAAATCAACACAATTTTTCATTCCTGTCAAACCTTGACAGAAGTAACATGTTCACTATTTGTATATATTATATAGTAATAAATGTTGACTGATGTGTTTTATATAGATTTATACTTTAAGACAATCCTCATTTTAGTAAAATACTATGTCCAGTTGTTTTCTTCTACATACTTGCAAATGATTTTTTTTTGTTATAGTATAATCGACTTATGTATGGCTAACGATCCTGACTTTATTTCTGCCAATTATCTCATGGCTATTGCCTATTTACATACAGGACAATGACAACATCCAGCTGATATGAATTTGAATATTGTATTTTCATTTTTTAACATACCTTAATTTGTCTAATTACAGGAACTTCCTCACTTGATTTTGTGACTTTTGCTTAATGAAGTTTTTGGATTTTCAGTCGATTCAAGTTTGCTCAATAGGGAGAATGAAATGAATCAGTTAACTTTTTGTCAAGGAAATGAATCAGTTAACTTTTTGTGAAGCCTTCATTAAGCTTCGCTGGTAATATTATATCCCACATTTTTTTGTCATATATACTTTCCAACGGTTTCACTTTTATCATTAACAACTCAACTTTCTAAATTTACTAACACTAACAATTTTCTCAGGAACCCATAACAACTCCCTATGCTATGGTTTTGGGATGATGAAGAAGATCAGCAACTAAAAATGAACAGCAGCATCCTCTACATATGATATGATAAGCAATCACATGTTGATCTCATATGTCAAAAAAAAATATTTTGATTTTATTATCTTAGTTAATATGGATCATCTTAATGTCCAATATCAGTTGTACATATATTTTGAATATCTCTAATAGTATATAACATATCACATCATCCATCTTCTGCAAAAACTATCATCAATGATTCATTAATACTAATATTTTGACTATTGGGCCCGTGCTTGCCACGGGCCACTCCCATCTAGTATATATATAGGTGAAAGTAAATCAGCTCCCCATCAACATGTCAGCATATGGTCAAAAAATTTCTTTTCAGGGTATGTTGGTTCATTTGAGCTTACTTTTGTGTAGTATTTGTTTGTTCTTTGTGCTGGAGTACTTTTTTTGAATCACATTTATCAATAAAATTAATTGTTCCTCTTAAAATGTCAAGATTATCCCCCATACTAAAATAGTTGATCCAATTGAATTGTTTAATTTATAAATTTTAAAAAATTATTATATCTTCCTTTTTATATTTTAGTATCAAATAATTATATAAATTAATAATTATCAATTTAAAATTGTTTTTTAATAATAAATGTTAATTTAGTAAAAGCCTTTTTTTAATTAAAATTTTTCTAAAAACGTGTTAAGTCAATAGGGTTCAAAGTAAATATCAAAATGAAATACATGTTTCATTCTTTTGGCATATAAGAGAAACACGATATTGAAAGGCACAAAAATTGAGCTCACACTCTGCACAGGCAATCTCCCTTTATAATTATTTAGACTAGACTCTTATGTTGACATGGAAATTACAAATAGTGATAAAATCTAAAATAAGAGATACTATTTTGGATTTTATTTTAATTTAGTAAGAGAAATTATTTTTTTATTCTTATTTTAATTCAATTAGTGTATTCTTTTCTTTTTCTTTTCTTTTTGAAAATATGAAACCCATTTTAGCTTTATGTATTTATAATTACTTTGAGTAAAAATAATTGTTGATGAAGAAAAATACTTTAAATCATTTTATGTACCACCATAATAATAATATTTATCAGGTATTCAATTTACACTTAATGAGATGGTTTAAAATATTTAGCTTGTACCACTTAAAAAATAAAATTTTGAATAAATATTGGAACAAAACAAGGCACAGATAATGAGATGGTTTAAAATATTTAACTAAAAATTTCAAAAGGGCAACAAAACATGTTTAAAATCAAAAGAGTAACATTTAAACGGTGTTACTCTTTTAAATTAGGGTAGCAAGGCACAGATCCCTATGCGCCAAGGCGTAAGTCTGTCTGCGCCTTGTAAGATGAATAAAGCCTCGAGCCTTTTTCCTTACTTAAAAAAAGAAAGAAAATCCTTTTAGCCCCTGAAATTCACATGCAATTTTACATTATGTTGTAAAACTTAGAATAAAAGAACAATATAAAGAGGAAGATAAGAAGAATATAAAACAAAAGGAACAACATAGGATAATTTTCTTTCTTTCAAGTTTTCACCAAATCTTCAAGTGTATACAACATGAAATCTATGTCTCTATTTATAGTGTAACATAGAGACATACAAAAGATTAGTCCTAAACATGACATTAACATGAATATAATGGGGAGAGTGAAAGGTTACAAGAATAATGGTTATAAAGGTGGAGGTTATGGAGGTTATGGTTATCTTCATAATGGAGGAAAATAATAGAGTAACTTCTTGATGTAGTGGACATCCACATTATATTATTTTATAACACTCCCTTTGGATGTCCATAGATAATATGTCTTGTTAAAACCTTCATAGGAAAAAATCCTAGTAAAGGAAAAAGAGTACACATATCTCTTAATACGCTTTGAATGTTGCCTCGTAAAAAACTTTACCATAAAAACACAATTGGGATAAAACCATGGTTAAGGAAAAGATTACAAAGCGTATTCTCCCCCTGATGAAAACTTTACTTGATATCTTGAAGACGATGCATTTCAATCTTACATCACAACTTTTCAAATATTGATGTTGTTGGCAATCCTTAGTGAATAAGTTTACAAAATCATCACTTGAATGGGTCTTTGAACGTCTATCTCACCATTTTGTTGAAGATCATATGTGAAAAATACTTTTGGTGAAATATGTTTTGTTTGACCTCCTTTGATTGTATATTTCTGTATATGGTTGTTAGAATATCCTTTGCCAAAGGAAAATCACATTTTTTCTGAATATGATAGATCGTCATGATTCCAACCATACACACTCCCGACTTGCTTCATAGATTAATATTGATTTGAAGAAGTGGTTACCTATGTTTGATTATATGAATGTTAAGATATTGTTGTGCCTCCATATGTAACCAAATAGCTCATTTGCGATCGAGCTTTATGCAGATCAAATAAATATTCTACATCTACATAATAAAATCATCTCTAACTCAGAGATTGATCATTTCAATGTTGTTGAAGCTCCTTTTTTCTTCTGAAAGATAATCACACATCTTTTATGTGTTGAGTCACTTGCTTTGTTATTTTCTTTTCATAACTTGAATGATAATATGACAATCATTTCACATAACTTTCATTATGTATATCTAGCATTTCCATAACTAACAATTTGTAAGTGCAGCAATTGCACTAATACATGACATTTTAAATCATTTTCATGAGATCAAAAATATTATCTCTCTGTGTTAAGCACTCTCAAAATCATTGGGTACTCAAAGGAATTGTTTTAAGACTTTTTAAATCCTTCAAGGATTTTCACATAACTTTTATTGTCTAGTTAGACATAATAATCATTCATTATACATATTCAAGTACTTCATCTATTGCCAAACTGAAAGAAGCATCCACCACTAGAGAATATATCTACATTTAATAATGTTAGAATTTTTGCGAAAATTCTTTATGCCCCGAGGTACAAACCGGACTTTATATCTTACGATACTTTCGCACAATAATTCATTTGTACCACACTGGCATTATATTTTGATCTATGAACTATAAGATAAAAATCATCACTTTTCTAAGTGAAACAAAATATACTTGAATAGTGCGCATCATTTATCTGTCCACACTATATGACAGATTCGAATTTAAGATCCTCGTAACCATTTATAGAATTGAATGCTACTTCATATCAAAGATATAGTCCTCGTAACCATTTTATAGAATTGTCCATTTTTATTTGATTTAAATACGACATACCTTATCGAGATCTCTCCATTTTTCATCATTTTCATGTACCTGAACCTTTGCCAAGGTATTATGAAGTGTTATGTCATAGTGATCTTTCAAAACACTTACCTTATTATCATGACCATTTTGATAATTTGCTCCTCTCCTTCCACAAGGAGTTTTACGTTTGGAATCGATTGGTATATCACGCTTTTGGTGTATCATAGACTCTGTCCTTCAAGGACTATTTATTAGAGCATTTGTAACTTAATTAAAATATTCGGTCAGCAGATATATCTGGCAGATTATATGCAAAATTTTGCAAATAATTATCTCTTGAACTTCAAGTTCATATTTTTTTAACAAGGATCTTAATAATTTACCGCACACATAATTTTCAGCTGCTACACATATCTCCCCCCGAATGTTAGGAAATCTAACATTCACCCTAGACCTAAATTGGGGATCCATCTTTGTGTGTGGTGGAGCAATAAAATCATATGTCCATACATCAAATTTTTAGATGAAAATTATTTGGTTCCAACCCTGAACAAATTGTGATGGGAGAACCTTGTTGGTTTGATGCATACATGTTAAATAAACTTGTCTCATACCAAATCTTTCTTTGAGAGATTTGTTCTCATAATCAATATCTAGCTATAATTGGAGGCATACAATTTCTGCTAAATCAACCATGATTACAACATGATTAAATAGTTTGAAATTATGCTCTTAATTTAATAATTCGAGCAAACAACCTTACAAAAATCAATTTGTAAGTTGCTACAAAAGCACATGTGATCATACCATAGATGCATCTATTAATCACAATAGTAAACGGTCCACATGGCAGGTGAACGAGTCCATATTCACTTTTTTATATGTTCCAAAAAATTTCAGGGGATACAATCTCACCCTTAGTTGGTACAATGATTATTTTATCATGATAACAAGCTACAAAAGAGAATTCTTGAAGAATGTTTTATTTCTTCAACATATAGCCACGTGAATTCTCAATTTCTTTTACATGTGATTCCATCAGCATGCCATGTTTGTATACAACAAACAAGAGGAAAAATGGGTAATCTTATACATAAATATTAACAATCCACTTTTGTTGTAGTAATTTGAAGATATTAAATCTTCCCATAATTTATAGTCTCAATATAATATTTTTCTTTTATAATTCTTCTGAAACTTAAAAGTTTCTTTTGAGACTATACAACCCCAATATTATGAACAATTTCATCCCTCCGGATAGTAACAAGTTAGACCTTTCGAAACTCTCAACTAATTTTGTGTACTACCACAAATTTCACAATGTCATTATTATGGTGACCATCTCCTTCAAGGAGAAAGTTGTTATTATTATTGTCATAATTAAATTATCACATGCAAGACTTATTTTTTGACAACCAATGACTTTTTTTTGTTTGGTCATAGTCACAACCATTATAGGAAAGAACTATTTCTTTTCTTTGTCCTTCAATAGTTATTTGTGTAGTACTTAAAGTATATGACTAAATGATCATTTATGTCAAAATATTTCTTTTTAATATCTCAAACCTCCGGTAGAGGTGAGATGCAACATTTATCCAACAACTCATGGACATGTTCTTATCCATAAGAACACAAGTTACATTTTCTTTAAGAAATGGACCATAATTATTTGAACATGCTCCATAAGTTTTTATTAGAAACTCATTGTCATACTTTCACATTTATCAAATTTATATGACTCACCTCAACATCACTTTAAGAGATCAAATGTACCAAATGTACTATCACTTTGTATTCTTTTATTTGATGGAGGATTTACAAAAAATTTCAAATTTGGGTTGGACCAACAACAATGTGCCCTATAACTTCTCATATCATTTGATGTATAAAAATTACCTTCACATCTGAAGGACCATCTAAGAACCCTAACATAATTATAATAAATAAATAAAAAATATTTTATATATTATAATTTAATTATTATAATAAAAAACTTATAACTTAATATAAATATAAAATTTATGTTAGTGAAAACTTACAATATAACAAATAATTAGAAGATTACAACTGAAAATGAAATGAAGAAATAAAATCTCTTCAGGCGGAGGCGCAGATATCTCGCTCTCTTTAAGGAGATTCAAGCCCACTGCAAAAACAAATGTTTTCACCGGTCCAGCAGTAGTCCTCTTTGACCTGTCCCCTCTAGGTTACAACAGCCTAATCACAATATATAACTCAACAATTCTGGACAAGAGTTGAGTCCAAAGCTCCTCAGAAAAGAACATCTCCATTCAATTAATAAAAACTCTCTTTTTAGACTAACACTTTATGCACTCTATATTTTCTTGTATGTTGTGTGTCTAAACCAAATAAAGACCACCAATATTTATACTATAAGAAATTTTCCTAGCAATGAATAGGAAAATAAATGGTGTGGTAAATAGTAAAAATAAATGACCTAGAGGTTACATAAGTTACAAATAATAATGAAGGAATAAAAAGTGAGATAATAGAGAAATTATGAGTGACCCGCAAATAGGCAGTAATGCCATCAACGGCATCGTGCATCTTTGCAAAAACTAAAGTGACATATTGCACTAACTCCTAATGGAGTAATGCTCCATATAAATGTCCAACATTTAAGACAATAAATTGTTAAGCTGTTAGCACAATACAATGTGTTATTATGTGGATTTATAATATTAAAATGTCCACACACTAACAATCCTCCACTCATTTTAATATTTGACAAGAGAATATATTAGCTGAAAGAAGAATACTATGCATAATGAAGGTGTGCTCTGCATTGAACCTCTACTTAGTGATGCAATAATTCTTACTCCAGAGTCGTAGTGGTCTCAAACTTGAACTATGACTGCTTAAGGAAAATAAAATATTATTGTTCACACATAATAATTAAGGTGTTGACATAAGCTTTAAAATCAGCACGTTATGGTCATGTGTTATCCCAGTTTCATGAGTGCATTTAAGAATAAGTCAATTCTCATAGGAAACGACCTACTTCCACACATCACATAGGTGAAATCTGTCGAGAGTGCCCCTGTAAGGTTAACACTCCACCTGTACGGACTACAGATATTCATTAAAAGAGTTTTATCAACTCAATCTTCACAAACTACAACAAACAATGCACTCACATCATAGGGAGGGAAAAACAAGATAGTGCATTTTCACAAGAAGTCATCATATGATTAGTTTTTCCCTTTGAATCTGGTTATAGGATCTTTAGTCTCCAGGTTGGGTTTTCTCATATATGAATCAAGAATTTGTAGGCTTCAAATCTCATCCCTCTCGATGTGCTCCAGACATTTTCTCTTGTTAAGGCCGTAGTAAGAGGATCCGCAAGATTATCACAAGATTTGACATAATCAACATTAATGATACCATTTGTCAAATATGATCTTACATTACCGTGTTTCCTTATTATAGGTCTGAATTTACTGTAATAACGGTTTTGAACTCTACCAATTACAGTGGTGCTATCACAATGAATTAAAATAGGAAGAATCGATTTTTTAAAATAAGGATTTTGAAACAATAAATCTCTTAATCAATTCGCTTCCTCACTAGCTGAAGTTAAAGCAATTAGTTCAGCCTCCATGGTAGAGTTAGCAATTATAGTTTTCTTTTTTAATCTCCAACAAACAACACCACTACCTAAAGTAAAGACATAACCAATGGTAGGACAGGAATCACCTGATAAAGTGTTCCAATCTGCATCACAAAAGCCTTTAAGTACAACAGAATATTTTTTATAGAACAAACCAGAATTTTTCGTTCCAATCAAATATCTCATAACTCTTGTTACAACATGACAGTGTTCATTACCTGGTATGCTTGTAAACCTGTCAAGTACTGTTACTGCATATGCAATATCAAGCCTAGTGCAATCAATCACATATCTCAAACTTTCGATTATACTAGCATATTCCATTTGATTTATTACATCATTTTCACTTTCAACAGGAAATAAGTGAACACTTGATTCAAAAGGAGTAACAACATGCTTGCAATCATGAAAGTTATATTTTTTCAAAATTTTCTCAACATAATGTGACAGGTCAAGAAAATTCCCTCACATGTTCTTGTTATATTTATTTCAAGAATAAAATTTGTCTCACCAAGATCTTTCATATCAAAATGGCTTCTAAGAACAGTTTTAGCTTCATCAATAACATTCATGTTAGAGCCAAACATCAACAAATCATCAACATATAGGCAAATAATTACGTGTGAATTATTTCAAGATTTATGATATATGCACTTATCACACTCATTTGTTTTAAAATCATTTTCAATCATGCAGGAATTAAACTTTTCATGACATTGTTTTGGTGCCTGTTTCAAGACATATAGGGATTTAGTAAGTTTACATACTTTGCTTTCTGGCTGTTTCAATAAAAAAACTCGGGTTGATCCATATAAATTTCTCATTTAGGTCTCCATTTAGAAAAGCAGTTTTTACATCCATTTGATGAATTTGTAAATCAAAAATTATAGAAATAGCAATTAAAAGTCTGATTGATGTGATTCTTGTTATCGGAGAAAAAGTATCAAAAAATTCTAGGCCTTCTAGTTGTTTAAAACCTTTTACAACTAGCTTAGCCTTATATTTATCAATAGATCCATCCGATTTCAATTTTTTTTCGTAAGACCCATTTACAACCAATAGTTTTACAACCCGATGGTAAATCAACTAACTTCCAAGTTTTATTAGAAATTAGAGCTTCCATTTCACCATTTACAACCTCTTTCTGAAATGTAGAATCAAGTGAAGATAATGCTTCTTTCAAAGTAAGAGGGTCATCTTCAACGTTAAACACATAAAAATCAGGACCAAAATCTTTTTCTACTCTAGCTCTTTTACTTCTTTTTAACTCAAAATCATTAACTTCTTTACTTTGCAAAGTTGAAGTAAAAGAACTAGGTAGTGACAAAATATTTTGTTCAATCCTTTGACCCCCACTATTTTTAGAATCAAATGGAAATTTATTTTCATGAAAATAGAATCACCAAATTCTATTACAATATTATCTTCAAGATTAAAAAATCTATAGGTTGTACTATTTGAAGCATAACCAAGAAAATCACATGTAGTAACTTTGTTACCCAACTTTGTAATCATGGGATCCATCAGCCTCACAAAGGCTAGACAACCTTAAACTCTTAGATATCCCAAACTTGGTTTGTAACCTTTTCACAATTCAAAAGGTGTCAGTTTCGACTTTATATGAGGCACACGATTCAACACATAACAAGAAATTAAAATAACTTCACCCCAAAAATTCAAAGGTGCATGTGACTCAATAAGCATGACATCAGTCAATTCAACCAAAGTTTTATTTTTCTTTCTGCTACTCCATTAGATGAAGGATACTAAGGAGGAGGAGTTTCATGAATTATTCTCAATGATCTAACAAAAAAATTAAACTCATTTGATTCATATCACAGCCTCTATCACTTCTAATTCTTTTTATTTTTCTTCCAAGCTGATTTTCAACCTCATGGAGATAAGTTTTGAAATTTTCAAAAGCATCACTTTTATTTTTCATCAAGTAAACATATGTAAACTTAGAAAAATCATCAATGAAAGTGATAAAATATCTATTACCTCTACAAGTTAGAATTCCACCAAGTTCACAAATATCAGTATGAACTAATTCTAACAAATCAATTTTTCTTTCAACTTGAAAATGAGGCCTTTTAGTGATTTTAGCTTTATTACAAGCCTCACATTTTTCAAAATTCTTTTTAACCATTGGGATAATCCTAAACTACTCATGATTTCAACATAACGGTCATTAATATGATACGAACGAGCATACCAAAAATTGGTAGAAGAAAACATATAAACAGAAGTAGAAATATTATTCATCTCAACATTCAACTTAAATATCTCATCACATGCATACCCCTTCCCCACAAAAATATTCTTCACTGTACATATTGATTAGATTCAATAATCTGTTTAAGCCTGCTTTATTAAGAAGAAAACTAGACATCAATTTTTTTCTCATTGAAGGAGTATAAAGTACATCTTTTAAAGTTAATACTCTTCCAGAAGTAAAACACAATTCAACATCTCCCTTTCCAAGCATTTGAGTAGTGTGAACATCACCAAGCATGACGATTTTGGACTTCTCAAAATGAGTATATATTTTAAACCAGTCTTTTGTCACAACAGACATGACGATTTGCACCAGAATCAGCCCACAATCCATCAACATTCTCAATCATATTTATGTCGGTAATCACCGTCACAAAAGGTTCTTCGGTAACGTTTGCCAGAGGATTAGGACCACGTTTACGAAATTTACAAAATCGAGCAATATGCCCGCTCTTGCCACAAATAAAGCATGGTCCCTTTTCTTGAACTTATTGATTTTGTGCTTGGTGATTTTCACCATTATTTTTCTTGAATTTTTTATTCTTAGGCTTTAAAGAAGAATTTTTTGTGAGTTTCAGGAGTAGCATTATTTGAAGGTTTACCTTTGATGTAATGTTGTTCTCTTCCGTTTGTAAAAAAAGTGCATCTTAGCCCCTTGCTTCTTCTTCCATGCGAATTTTCATTATCAAGGTTTCAAGAGAAGTTTCCTTTTGTTTGTGGCGCATAGTTTTTTGAAAGTCCTTCCAAGAAGGTGAAAGTTTATATATTATGCCACAAACAATAAGGTTATCTCCAATTTTAACCTCTTCGGACCTAAGCTCTCCAACAATCATAATAAAGTCTTGATCTTGGTCTACCACCGATTAGTTCTCCACCATTTGAAAACGAAAAAATTTACTAGCTACATATTTTTTCGCTCCAGCCTCTTCGATATCATACTTACTTTCCAGTGCCTTCCAAATTTTCTTTGCACTAGAGTAAATTCTATCATAATAATCATAAATATTATCTGATAGACAATTAAAAATATAATACTGACACTTACAAGAATCTCCACAGTACTTTTCCACTTTCTCTAGATGAGAGATGGTTTCATCATTACTCATAGAGGTGATGTCTTCTTTATAAAGATTCTTCTCAGTTAACACAAAAGAAACATTTAAAAGACTTAAGTATAAAATTATTTTACCCTTCTATCTCTTAAAATGATTATCATTGAACCAAAATGGCTTGTTGAGGTCTCCGATCTTGACATCCACGGTTTTTTCAATTGTAGCCATTATGAATCTCCTTAAAATTGTTAGTGAAAACTTACAATTTAACAAATAATTAGAAGATTACAACTGAAAATGAAATGAAGAAATAAAATCTCTTCAGGCTGAGGTGCGGATATCTCGCTCTTTTTGAGGAGATTCAAGCCCACTGTAGAAAATGTTTTCACCGGTCCAGTAGTAGTCCTCTTTGACTTGTCCCCTACAGGATAGAACAGCCTAATCACAATATATAACTCAATAACTCTGGACAAGAGTTGAGTCCAAAGTTCAACAAAAAAGAACACCTCCCTTCAACTAATAAAAACTCTCTTTTTAGACTAACACTTTATGCACTTTATATTTTCTTGTATGTTGTGCGTCTAAGCAAAATAAAGACCATCACTATTTATACTACAAAAAATCTTCATTGCAATGAATAGGAAGATAAATGGTGTAGTAAATAGTGAAGATAAACGGCTTAGAGGTTACATAAGTTACAAAGTATAATGGAGGAATAAAAAGTGAGATAATAGAGAAATTATGAGTGACCGCAGTAATGTCATCAACAGCATTGTGCATCTTTGCAAAACTGAAGTGTCATATTGCACTAACTCCAAATGGAGTAATGCTTCATATAAATGTCCAACATTTAAGACAATAAACTGTCAAACTGTTAGCACAATACAATGTATTATTATGTGGATTTATAATATTAAAATTTCCACACACTAACAATTTATAATTTAATTAAATTCCTTTTATAATGTATTATTAAATTTAATTGATTTTAATATTTTTTTATTCAATTTCTCAAAAAGATCATTATAACCTCAAAATTATACTCGTCTGCTATTGTATAGTGAATAGCATGTCATGATCTTGCCATTTAGGTGAGAATTGTTGCCAATCTGTGTTATGAAAATCAGAAATTACTAGTTGTAATAAATAATTCAGAAACACGAAGTAACTGAGATTTTAGAACCAGTAAATAAGATGAACAGAAATTTATTTGTAAAAAATAATTGAATCTGTAAAACTTACCAGAATTTGGAATACTCTTTTTGATAATTTAGGAAGAAAATCAAGTCCACTGAATTCACAGTGTCCCCTTAAGGAAATTATAAAATTTGTGTTTCTGATGGAGACAAAAATCTTTGTGATTTTATACTCCTTTAAGTCTGCAATTATAATTTATTGCTTACTTATATTGTATCAATTTTGTTTATCAGAAATGGAAAACACTGGTGTTACAATGGATGTTGTTGCACCAACCCGAACTCTTGTATCACAAGCAGAGAAACCGGGTAAATTCACAGGTGTGAATTTCAAAGGATGGCAGCAACGAGTATTTTTCTGGCTTACCACTCTTGGTCCTGCAGAAATTTACAAGTGAAGATACTCCAGTTCCTACTGATGATATGCCAGACAGGGAAAAATTTATGATTGTTGAAGCATGGAAACAGTCAGACTTCCTATGTAAAGGTTTCATTTTGAGTGCTTTAGAGGATGACTTATATAATGTCTATAGTGCAATAACAACTTCAAAAGAGTTGTAGAATGCACTTGAGAAGATATATAAGACAGAAGATGCATGCTTGAAAAAATTTGTGGTCGCAAAGTTTTTAGACTATAAAATGGTAGATAGTAAAACTGTTGGATCACAAGTGCAGGAACTTCAACTTATTCTCCATGATCTGATTGCTGAAGATATGGTAGTAAATGAAGCTTTTCAAGTGGCTGCAATGATCGAGAAGTTGCCTTTTTCGTGGAACGATTTCAAGAATTATCTAAAGCACAAGCGTAAAGAAATGAAGCTTGAAGATCTTGTGATTCGGCTCAAGATTGAGGAAGATAACAGAAATACCGAAAAGAAGTCGCGTAAGAGTTCAACAATCATTGGAGTTAATATTGTTGAAGAAGCTCCTACCAAAGACAAAAAGAGAAAGAAGTCCAACGGGCAGAAGTCAAAACAGGCCAAGAAGACATTCAAAGGCACTGTTATAATTGTGGCAAGGCTGGTCATAGATCTTCTGATTGTCATGCTCCAAGAAAGGACAAAAACAAAGGCAAAAGCAAAAGTCAAGCAAACATCGTGGAAAAGATGGAAGATGCAGATGACTTGTGTGCAATGATATCGGAGTGTAACTTAGTTGGAAATCCCAAGGAGTGGTTTCTCGACTCAGGTGCCACTAGACATATTTGCTCTGCGAAAGAAGTCTTTGCAACGTACACTACTGCTGAGTACAATGAAGATTTATTCATGGGAAACACAGCAACAACAAGGATTGCAGGAACTGGGAAAGTAATGTTAAAAATGACATCCGACAAAGTGTAGACTTTAAACAATGTTCTGCATGTCCCTACTATTAGGAAGAATTTAGTTTCTGCTGCACTACTCGTTAAGAACGGGTTTAAGTGTGTCCTAGTTAGTGATAAAGTTGTAATAAGTAAGAATAAATGTTCATAGGAAAGGGCTACCTCAATGAGGGTCTTTTCAAACTAAATGTAATGGTTATTGACAGTATTAATAAAAATTCTGCTTCTGTTTACTTATTGGAGTTAAGTGATTTATGGCATGCCCGTTTGAGACATGTAAATTACAAAGCCTTGCGAAAATTGGTTAATCTAGAAGTATTGCCTGATCTTAAATGCGATAAGTCGAAATGTGAAATTTGTGTGGAAAGTAAGTTTGTTAAACATCCTTACAAGTCTGTTGAAAGAAATTCTAAAACTTTAGACTTAATTCACACAGATATATGTGATATGAAGTCAACACCATCTCGTGGTGGAAAAAAATATTTAATAACTTTTATTGATGACTGCACTCGATTTTGTTATGTATATTTGCTTAATAGTAAGGATGAAGCAATTGATGCATTTAAGCAATACAAAAATGAAGTGGAAAACCAATTGAATTTAAAGATAAAAATGATTCGGAGTGATAGGGGTGGAGAATATGAATCTCCTTTTGCAGAGATATGTTTGGAATATGGTATTATTTATCAAACTACTGCACCTTATACACCACAGTCAAATGGTTTGGTAGAACGGAAGAACAGAACATTAAAGGAAATGATGAATGCCTTAATGATCAATTCTGGTTCACCGCAAAATCTTTGGGGGGAAGCCATCCATACAGCTAAT
Source organism: Solanum chilense (assembly GCA_032847665.1). NCBI lineage: Eukaryota > Viridiplantae > Streptophyta > Magnoliopsida > Solanales > Solanaceae > Solanum > Solanum chilense. The sequence continues at coordinate 55,490,493 of CM064965.1, forward strand.
AAAATACTCAATAGAGTACCCCATCGAAAAACACAATCAATTCCATATGAGTTGTGGAAAGGAAGAAAACCCAACTTGAAATATTTCAAAGTGTGGGGGTGTTTAGCCAAGGTAGATGTTCTTTTACCTAAGAGGGTTAAAATTGGACCCCAAAACAATAGATTGTGTCTTTATTGGGTATGCTGTGAATAGTAAAGCCTGTCGATTTTTGGTTCACAAATCTGATAATCCTGAGATTCATGTTAATACGATAATTGAATCAGATAATGCAGAGTTTTTTGAAAATATTTATCCGTATAAAACTGAAAGTGAGTCAACAAGTGATAGACCTAAACGACCACGAGAAGAATCAATGGAAAATATTCTAACTAGTGAGGAACCTAGGCGAAGTACTCGACAACGAAAATATGTTTCTTTCGGACCAGATTGTGTAGCACTATTGCTTGAAAATGAGCCTCAAACATTTAAAGCAGCTATGTCTTCGTCAGAGTCAACTTATTGGAAAGAAGCTGTCAATAGTGAGATTGAATCAATTTTAAGCAATCATACTTGGGAATTGACTGATCTTCCTCCAGGAAATAAACCTTTAGGATCAAAGTGTCTTTAAAAGGAAAATGAAACCTGATGGGACTATTGACAAATATAAGGCTAGATTGGTAGTCAAAGGGTACAGACAAAAGGAAGGTCTGGACTGCTTTGACACATACTCTCCAGTAACAAGGATAACATCAATTAGGATGTTAATAGCACTAGCAGCAGTGCATGATCTTAAAATCCACCAAATGGATGTAAAGACAGCCTTCTTAAATGGAGAGTTAGAGGAAGAAATTTACATGGAACAACCTGAAGGGTTTATAGTTCCTGGTAAAGAAAATAAAGTGTGCGGACTTGTGAAGTCACTTTATGGACTCAAGCAAGCACCCAAACAATGGCATGCTAAATTTGATCAAATAATGTTGGCAAATGGATTCAAGATTAACGAATGTGAGAAATGTGTTTACATTAAAAACGTTATGAATCATGAAGTCATTGTTTGTTTGTATGTTGATGACATGTTAATAATGAGTAAAGAAATTGACGATATAAATGCTACTAAGCGCATGTTGCCCAGCAAGTTCGATATGAAAGACTTAGGAGTTGATGATTTGATCTTAGGGGTCAGGATTATCAAAACTCCCTAGGGACTAGCATTATATCAATCTCATTATATTGAAAAAGTATTGGATAAGTTCAATTACTTGAATTTCAATGTAGTCAAAACTCCAATTGATTTAAGTTGTACATTTAAAAAGAATGAAGGTCAAAGTGACTCTCAATTGGAATATGCCAGAGTGAAGTTTGATGTATATTATGAATTGCACGCGACCAGATATAGCATGTGCTATTAGTAAAATGAGTCGGTACACTAGTAATCCGAATCAAACTCACTGGATGGCTATGAAACGTGTGTTGGGTTATCTAAAATGGACACAACATTATGCTTTGCATTATAATAAATATCATGCTGTGATTGAAGGATATAGTGATGCAAATTGGATCACCGGATCAAATGATGTAAAATCCACGAGTGGTTATGTATTCATACTTGGTGGAGGAGTTGTCTCTTGGAAATCTTCCAAACAGACATGTATTGCTCGCTCCATAATGGAATCTGAATTCATTGATTTGGATAAGGCTGTTGAAGAAGCGGAATGGCTCCGGAATTTCCTAGAGGAGATTTCATTCTGGCCCAAACCTGTTGGACCAATTTGCATACATTGCGATAGTCAAGCAGCATTAGGTAGGGCAGGGAGCGTTATGTACAACGAAAAGTCTCATCATATACGACGTAGACATAACACCGTAAGACAACTGCTCTCTAGTGGAATTATCACAATTGACTATGTAAAGTCAAGCGATAATGTGTCAGATCCACTAACGAAAGGCCTAGTGAGAGAGGCAGTTGAAAGATCATCTAAGGGAATGGGTTTACGGCTTAGGACAAGTCAGCATGACGGTAACTCTATCTAGCAGACTGAAGATCCCAAGAGCTAGATTCAAGGAGAAAAACAAAGTTGTGGCTGACGGTTCGACATTGTCAATTAACTCAATCCATTCTCATGATGAAGACAATGTTCAGGAAAAGGTTAAGACTTTAAGGCTTGTTAATGAGGTAATAAAGCTTAAAGTTTTTAATGATTTGCTAAGTTTGGTAGATTTGACCAAATGGTGTATCTACGAGATGACACGGTTAGAAATCACCTATGTGAGTGTGAAGTGGAAGCCGCTTCAAAGAGAAGTTTATGTCAAAAGTCTATTCTCTATACACTCATGAAACCAGGAGGTGTTCATAGCTGAAACGAACACAACCGTAAGAATCATAAACAGTAAAGGGTTAATTGTGTGACATATGGTTGTCTAGGTATACACCAAAGTTCGACGGTTCAAAGATATCACATCTACCGATTGACCGAGTATATCCGACATATGTTCACTATGGAAAGTCCAAGGGAAAACCTACTTATCCAGATGCAATTAATCCTTGCTTGTAAAGTACACAATTGTCTGTGCGTTCCTATGTTATAACTATTCCCCATCAATGTGGGGGATTGTTGAGTATGTAGCAAGAATTAATGGGAAATAGAGGGAAGGAGAGGAATTTGAAAAGTTTAGAACTTGAAAGGTTGGGAACTTGAAAAGTCCTCTAATGCTTTAATGAAAAGGCAATAATCCCTCACTCGGTAATGGAAATGAAAATAGGAGAGTTTAAATAAATAAACACTCCTATTAATTGTTAAAAGGGTTGGAAAGAGGGACCCCCCTCGCGCCGTCGTCGCATCGCTCGCTCGCTCGCTCGCTCGCTTCGGCTTCGGCTACGGCTACGGCTTCGGCTTCGGCTTCGGCTTTGGCTTTGACTTTGGCTTTGGCTATGGCAAATGATCGATCGAGAGATAATTTTTTGGACAAATTTATTTTAATTATTTATTTAATTAATTTAATGGCCAAAAATTATTTTCAATTAATTAGTTGATAACAGAAGTTAACCGAAATGTTTTCAACTTTTTAGTTAACCCGACCCGATTCGGATCCGCGCGCGTGACCCGTTGTTATATTTAAAACTTCCCGCCATGACTTCTCTGAAAGGTTGCAACTTTCAGGAACAGTAAATACCATTTGAATGTTTGCAACCTTTCATTAATGGTCGTGTCAATTCTGAAAGGGTTGCAACCTTTCAGAATATATTCTTCTTGCCTATAAATACCATTCAGTCTTCAGAATATTTCTTAACGAAATTTCTGATCTTCCTTCTTCTTAAAAACACATATTTCTTCGTGTACTTTCCTGCTGTGGATTGATTCGCTGACATTAGAGTTTTTGGTATCTATACTCTACTGATTAAGATCATTTTACCATGGGAGGTTATATTCCAAATCAAACCTCGGATACTAGAGGGGAATAATTTCCTTAAGGGGACACTGTGAATTCAGTGGACTTGATTTTCTTTCTCAATTATCAAAAAGAGTATTCCAGATTCTGGTAAGTTTTACAGATTCAATTATTTTTTACAAATAAATTTCTGTTCATCTTATTTACTGGTTCTAAAATCTCAGTTACTTCGTGTTTCTGAATGATTTATTACAACCAGTAATTTCTGATTTTCATAACACAGATTGGCAACAAGAATTGGAAAACTAATTATGTCCAAGATACCAAAATAGGTATTCAGGCTATATGTGAAAGTCACATATCTAAAGTTGGCACCCTTTTTTTTTTTGGCCTTCACAAGTTTATTCTCCTTTTTTTTCCCTCACAAGTCTATTCCTAATACATCTACTCTATGTTATTTATGTCATTTAAATGATTATGAAGTATGGACAGCATTAGGGGTAGATATTCGGTATTTGGTTTTGATTTTTTGAATTTCAGGTATGGTAATTTAGTAATTGAGAGTCAAAATGATATCTAATTTCAAATTTTTAAATTTCGGTTTGGTTATCCGGTACACGACAAATAAAACTTTGATTTGGTATGATATTTAGTAAAATCGTATTAAAGTTATAGTCGGTTGTATTACAAGTTTAATACTCTTTGTCCAATAATTTTTATTTTTTTATGTGGAGGCACGATATTCTAAAACATCAATAAATAAGAAGACATCAAGAAAAATAATGTGTAGGCATATTCTCTAACTTTCTCTTTGAATTTGCACTAATAAGTAATGAATATGTTGATATAGGACCTTTATTAAGTAAATATTTTGATTTTCGGTAAATATTAAGTATTAGTATGGTACTAATGTGTCATATCAATCAAGAACTGATTACCATAATACTAAAACTTTATTCCTGAATATCATACTAAATACCGAATTATCAAATATCAAATTATCAAAAATTTTAACTTAATTCGATAAATTGATTTCGATATGTAATTTATACCCAGCCTTACAGAGCACAAAGATAACATGTAGAATGATATTGTAAACTATAACGGAAATAAATATTACAAAATTAAACTTAAAGGTGCTTTGTGCAATTATCTCTTTTACTTTTTAGTTATAATGATTTCTAGAATAATTGTTTAACTTGAATGATTTTATTAAAGAAAATTCATAAGATGAGTGACTTTATTAATAAAAAACTAAGTTGAGTAAACTTTTAGATATTTACTCATACATTTGGTTAGTAGAAAAACAAAAAGAGTAATAATAAATTATTCGTTATAAACAATTTGTATTATAGTGAATGTCTAATTATGTGGAGTTCTTGTAAGATATGATTAGGAATCCTACTCGGGGACCAATTAAGGTTTTCCCTATAAATAAAGGGTTTTCCTTCATTGTAAAGAAGATTTGTGAAAGATCTATGAATCCTTAATATACTTCAAGAGAAATAAAAAGTATTTTCTCTTCTCCCTACTTTATTTGTCTTCTAATTTCATATAGTTTCATAACACGTTATCAGCACGATTATAAAGAATTATGAAAAACATGGAAAAAATGCAAAAGAGATCTTGCATAAGTATGCAATAAGGTTCTTATATCTTCAAGGTATGATTTATCTTTAAGTTATAATTATTTATGTAACAGATCTGGAGGTACCATCTAAAGTAAGTATTTAAAGAGACTTGTCGAATTTCTATACGTTTAATTTTAATCGACTTGGAAAAGAATTCTTGAATTTATTTTAATAATTAGATAATCACAATTTAGTGAAAGGTATGTTTTCAACCTTTATATGAGGTATGTCATCTATTAAGCTATATTCATTAACTACTAATGTTGATTATAATAAATCAATAATCTCAACTTTTTGTGTAATTATAGTGTACAATCATATTAATGATCATCAGAAGTGATAAAAATTACAATTATTTTGAAGGCTTGAGGTTGAGCCTCATTATGGGTAAGACGATAGATTTAAGTTTTATCGCACCAAAAGAATAAGATGATAGATTTATGTCCAATCGCACCAAGAGGGTAAGACATTAGAAGTCTTGATGCTTTGTGATGAAAGATGTTGGATTCAAGTCCTTCATTGATTTATGGCATAAGACGTTGGGTTTGAGTCTCTATGCTCCATATTGATGATATTATGATGACTAAGGGAAATAATGAGTTTTTGATAAAATTAATCATGAAATATATCTCGTTGAAGCATATCCATTCCCCAAAGTGAGTGTAGTGTTGCATAAATGTCTAAAAGAAGACAATTGATTAAATGATGCACATGAATATGGAATGAGGTACTATTAAAATTTGATGTACTTAGATGATTGTGTTCCATTCATAAAGAATGAGAGCCTTTGATATATGGTAAAAATACAGATTCATTCTTTAGAGTGAATGAGGTGATAACCCACCACCATGCTAGACGTGAAAAAGATAGAAATTTTTTGTCAATGATGTGGTATCACCAAGAATGTCTCTAAGAAGACATTTATTATAGAAAAGTTTCATGTTTTATCTCCGGGCTTGTATTTGATAAGAATTAATGCAATTGAGGCACATTCTATGGTAAATAAGAAGTTTACTAATTCCAATACTTTCTTAGTTTGACAAGATTGTCTGGGACATCGTTACTCTATAATGTTTAGACGAATTATGGAAAATTAAAATGGACATTCATGAAAGAAACTAGAAATTCTTTTAAATGGTGAATTCTTTTGTACTACTTGTTAGCAAGGCTAGCTAATTGTGAGACCATCATAAACGAAAGTTGAGATTGAATTCTTTGCGTTCTAGAAACGTATACAAATATTTGTGGACCTAGTCATCCACCTAGTGGATTGTTTAGACATTTAATGGTCCTACTAAATGTTTCTTCTATATGATCTCATGTGTGCCTATTATTATCTCGCAACTTGATGTTTGCAAAAATATTGGCACAAATAATATGTTACGTGCACAATTTTCTTCAGATTAGTTCATTTAATAATGGGATCATGACTCACTTAAAGGGTGAAGTAATTGAGAAAAAATAAATCTGAAAATTACTCTTGGATTAATAAAATTGAAATTTACTCATATCATAGTAAATCAGAAATTTACTAAAGCAAAAGGCACATGATGTAGTAAACTTGGAGTTTACGAGTACTAATAATTTTATTAGTTGGCATGAATAATTCGGTCATCCCAAAGATGTGCATACTGAGTAATGGACATACATTGAAAAACTAGAAGATTCTTCAAGAATTCTTTATGTTGCTTGTTCTCGTGATAAAGTTGATTGGATCAACTAAAGTTGGGACTAAATCCCTAAATTCTGAAAAGTATAAAAGGTGAATATGGGCCCGTTCACCTATTATGTGGTATGATAAAAAGATGCATCTATAAGATAATCACATGTACGTTTGTTGTCAACATGTAGTTTGACATTCACAAAATTGTTTGTGCAAAAATAATTGAGTTAAGAGTACAATTTTAGAATATGTAATCAAGACAATTTATCTTGATAATATTGATAAATACTCAAGATGATGTGACACGAAATGTCTTATATAGTAAAATCATTGTTTATGAAAATAAAGTTTCATATGTTGATATGAAATACGATATTGCATACAAAAGTAATTGTATGCATCACACCGATAAATTATGATCAAAAAATTTCTTTCAATTGATTTATGGTCGGAGACCAAATATTTTTCATCTGATTATTTTGATATGTGGTATATAATCAATGAATATACATTGATGCACAAGGATAAATTCTCCAAAGATTGAGATATATGTTAGTTTGTCTAACATAAAGCGGAGATTAGAAGCAACACAAAAGTTGTAAATATTCCTATTGAATGTCCCTTAAAGATAGAGTCTACTACATGCATGAAGCATGATATATTAATCAATTCTAAATAAAACAATCCTTGAAAAAGGGGGAGGATCAAAGAATCAAAAATGATCATAATAAGGAGACAATATGCTCTTGGAGAGCCTACGATATAACACTTTATGAAACCTCATGAGAGGGGTAGCTACCTAAAAATAATAAAGTGATGAGATCTCAATAAGTTTTGTCGTATTGTGAATCGATACAAAATGGTATATCGTTGACGATATCTTTGATACAATAGCGCGCAATATGGTAAAAGATTATGAGGATATGAATTCTACATCTATTAAAGCATGCTTGTGTAGATATAATTATCAAATGAAAAGTGGAATGATGCATTTTGGTAAGCGTAAAACTTATTTGACTTGCAATCTAGGCACTAGAAGATGTCATACATCTAATATTGAATGTTGTCACTTGACAAAACTAATATGAAAATATCCAATGGATTCGAAATCTAGCATATACAAGGTTTTGGGAAACTTGTTTATATCCTCATCATGATTAAATAGATTCAAAATGCATAGAGCATATACAAGTATTGTTATGCAAGTTGATAACTAGAATTAAAACTCTTGAAGAGTTTTCAAAAGACAATAGATTATTTGCTTAAAGAAGTTAAAGTAAGGAATTTGGAGAAATCTTTGACCCTGAAAGGAAGATTCATAAAAGGAGATAGAAGAAATCATATTTCGTCAAGGTTTTTCTACACTCATGGGCTCCCAAGAATGGTGATATCAACATGCAAGAGGTATGTTCAAGTAATATTATAATTGATTTATTCACCAAGTCTCTACCAACTACAACTTTCAAGAAGATGTTGCACAAGCTTGGAAAACGAAGATTCTAGTCTCTGAATTGATTTTGTCATTAGGGGGAGTTAATACACGATGTACTCTTTTTTTTCTCACAAGGTTTTGTCCCACTGGGTTTTCCTTGTAAGGTTTTTAATGAGGCATCCATAATGCATATTATTGAATATGTGTACTCTTTTTCCTTCACTAGTTTTTTTTCCTACTGGATTTATCTAGTAAGGTTTCGACGAGGCACATAATCTACCGACATTCAAGGGGGAGTGTTATAGACAATTTGTATTATAGTGAGTGTCTAATTATGTGGAGTCCTTGTAGGATATGATTAGGAATCCTACTTGGGACCAAGTAAGGTTTTCCCTATAAATAAAGAGTTTTCCTTCATTGTAAAGAAAATTTGTAAAAGATCTATGAATCCTGAATATATTTCAAGAGAAATAAGAAGGCTTTTCTCTTCTCCCTGCATTCTTTTTCTTCTAAATTTATATAGTTTCATAACATTATTATTATTATTATTATTATTATTATTATTATTATTATTATTATTATAAAATGAGTTTGTTAGATTTATTGTTATTGTGACAAATTAATCATTGTAGTTTGTTTTTAGTTATATATGAAACATACATTTCGTATTTTAATCGTTTAAGATAGATTTGAATGTTTAATGGTTAAATTTGAAAGGAAAAAAAAACTTCTTATTCCTAGACAGAATTTCATTCAACTACTCGACCTTACATACAATTAAGGGTGATAATTTCCTTATATGAGTGATATGGATCCATTTTTTTCATATTAAATTAAAAAGGTTACTTATATTTTTTTAAATAGATAAATATATACTTTAATATATTTAAGCTCATACAATTATATAATTATGAACAAAATGAATAAACATGAGAATTCATATATATATTCATATATCACTTACTTATCATAAAATCTCTAATTGCACTATCTGTTTTTTGTAATAAAAAAAAATATGAGGTGGGGTGGATGTGGGGTTGGATAGGATGTAGGGGTGTCAAAATCGAACCGAAAATTGAACCAAATCGTAAACTGAGTCAATCCAAAAAAACTCAACTAGTCGTTTGCTTTGATTTGATTTGGTACTGAAAAAAATCCGACTATATTTGGGTTGGTTTGGTTGTAACTAAAAAAACAATCCGAGACCAAACCAATCCTTCATTATATATGTTATTTTAAATTATGATCAGTTTCATTATGACTTTACAATATTTATTTTATATGATGCTTTCATTATTATTTTTAATTGAATATTTTTGTGTTACCAATACTCATCTCATATTTTGTGTTATTTTTTAAAAAACACCTTAGATAATTGTATTTTGGTTTGGACTAAAGAAATATTTGAAGCACAAGTTAATTATATGTTTGTACGCAAACTTTAAAGAAAAAGTCAAAATATCTGAAAAACTTCAAGGTTTATTATTTGGTTTGATTTATAAACTTAAAAATTCGACACAATGCTTTGCTTTGGTATTTGAAAAATGCGAACTAAACCGAGGTTAAAAACCTCGAAAAAACTGAATTTTATTGGTTTGATTTGATTTATAAATTTTAAATTTTTTATACAAGTTATTTGATTTGATATTTGAAAAAATTTAAATCAACCCATCATGTACACCCCTGAATCTTTTTTTGAAAATCTTTTATAAATTTTATTTTGGGTGTGGCTGTGAAGTGGGAGGTGTCCGAGGGTAGGGATAGGGTTGGCAAAAGATAATATCAAGGAAAAGTTTTTTAAGAAAAACAAATTGGGTGAGGGGAGGAGGGGGAAGGGGGTGGTGGTACGGGGTAAAAAATGAAAAAAGAATCTTTTTATGAAAAAAATATTTTTTTTAAAAAATGTATGAATAATATAAGGGTAGGGTGGGGTAGCGTGGGGTGGTAGGGGTTGGGGTATTAACAATTTAATTTTGACTTAATAACTTTTTAATTTTAAGTGATTAAAGATAATTTCGATTATTGTAATCACGTTATATTTAATTTATTCAAATCTAATCTAATTCATGCGTTACTATCTTTACGCACAATTATAATTTTGTTGTTGCACAATACATGAAATTCATCTGTATTGTGCAACAAATTTGTTATAGTCAAGTAGGTTGAATCCATTCAATTCAGGCACGTGTTTTATTTTAATTTTTTAGTTTTTTTCTTGAGTATGAATTCAAACTAATTCTAATAAAATACATTTTTTTTAAAAAAAATTACTTCAGTACTTTTTAAATAATATTTTATTTTTTCATATTTCTAGAAAAATAATTAACTTTTTTTCATATTTTATCCACTATAATTAAAGATCTGTACGTTTTTATAGGTTTCATCTCTACTACTTAGCGGTGTCCTTTTGACAGTAATTAACATTTCAAAAAAGTATAATATTAATAATGAGAAAAGCATTTCACTCTCAGGTAGAATACTTTGTTTTCCTATTTATTTTATTTTATTAGAAGAAATTAAAGTCAAGTTCGTTTGAACATTCTATATTCTTTTATTTATAGTAACAGTTAACAAATTTGGAAAAAGTCTGTCACATGGACCATGATATTCTATATTTACTTTTCACAAGCTTTCTAGAGTCTCAGACTTTTGATTTTTGTCTTTTTAGGTTTACATTATCGATATTCACGATAAAATATAATTAATTTGATAAATATGTTATTAATTTTATTTTTGAAAATAATATTTTTAATAAGATTCTTTTTTTTAATTCAGACTTGAATCTGATACTTTTGATTAGCAAATAGAGGAATCCAAACTCACTCAGCGCAACTCAGGTTGGTGACTTTAGGTTCGTAGACCTATTTTGTAGAACCCGATTTATCAAAAATCCTTTTTAAGCTCGATCACTTTCCATGGACGCCCTTCTACGGTGTCTCCCTAAGAAAAAAATGTTGATTTGTGAAGGGTTGGTTTGAGACTTGAATATCCATTTTAATAGACTAATTAAGAGAAGAAAGAAGAGTTAGACTTTGACGCTAACACATGCTTTTGAGAGAAAGATACTTGTTTTTAATTAAAACACTAATTTTAAATGTAAAAATGATTAATTAATTCTAATTTTAGAAAATATGGGTATGATTGTATATTGAAGAATATACTTAGGTAAAATATAAAAAGTGATAATAGATGAAATTATTTGAAAGTAAAATAAAATTAGTATGTAGATATATATGACAATGATGTATATTTAATAAGGTATTTAGTCCTTATATTAATTCTATTCAACAAATTATTCTAGTTGCACACGTAATTTGAAAAGTCTTTCCCTTCTAGTTTAAGTAGTTGAACAAATAAAAAAAAGTACAAAACCAATACAAACACAAATTTAGTTAGAGTTTAGAAAAAACACGCAACTAGTCGTTCTTCTTTAATTCCCCTTCTCATATCTTCATATCGAGATTGATAAAAGAACCTAATCGAAGTCAGTCTTATATTAATTTCGCTCTATGAATTTCAAGAATCCCATCAACGAATACTATCACTATATTGTGTATACACTTCTTACCATAGTGTTATTATATATTCTCTTGTTAACTTCTTCATCTAAGAGTAACAATTTTGCTTTGTCTCCAAGTCAACCTACAAAAACGGTAAGCAATTAATTAATCATAGTTTTTAATATAAGTATTTAATTTCTTTGATAAGTTATTAACTATGTATTAATTTTAGTTTAACATGAAAATGTATGGAGATGAACTTGAAGAAGCATTAGTGGGAGCTTCCACGGAAGATAAGATGGTAATTATCGCGATTGTAAATAAGGCATACGTGGAGGGAGATAAACCGATGTTAGATATTTTCTTGGATGGTTTTTGGCTTGGAGAAGGTACCGATGATTTAATTAAAAATCTTTTGATCGTTGCGATGGATCAAATATCATATCGAAGGTGTAAATTCCTCCATCTTAATTGTTACAAGCTCGAAACGGACGGTGTAGATTTTGCGGGGGAGAAATTATACATGTCGAAAGACTTTATAAAGATGATGTGGCAAAGAACTCGATTTTTGGGAGATGTACTAAAGCGTGGTTATAGCTTCATCTTCACGGTAAATAACATTTATTTTTAGAGGGAAAAAGACTCAAATATGCTACTTTTTCGTTTGAAAAAAGAGCTCCTCTATGCTATTAATAAATAACAGCATGGATGAGCCTTTTCTCAAACGAAAAAATAACATATATAAGCTAATTTTTAACAGGTTGACCTTCGGAGATACCTTTTTAGCTCAAAAAGGGGGAAGTGCAAACTAACCTTGGGAGGTTGATTTTCTCAAAAATATTTTTAGAAAATACCAATCTCAAAAGGTCGAATTTTAATTATTATTTTGGAAAAGTGCAAACTAACCTTGGGAGGTTGATTTTCTCGAAATATTTTTAGAAATTACCAACCTCCAGAGGTCGAATTTTAATCATTATTTTGGGGAAGTGCGAACTAACCTTGGGAGGTTAATTTTCTCAAAAATATTTTTAGAAATTACCAAACTCCAGAGATTGAATTTTAATTATTACTTTTTGTAGAACATTTTTTTTTAAAAAAAATAGAATGAATATTGACTTTTTTCAAGGAAAATAAATTTGAAGAGTAAATAAAAGTACAAAAGTCTAGGAAAAGTTTGGGTCCAGTAAGTTAGAAAATTGAATGGGCCAATTTTATTTAATTTAAGTCAAGAGTTTAAAATTGGACCATACATGAATGTCACATGAAATTTAAATAATATTTTTTTTATTTTATCTTTGATTATTGTTTAATTATTTTGTATTGAACAGGACACTGATGTGTTATGGCTAAGAAATCCATTCGATAATTTGAGTCGCAACAAATCGATCGATCTGCAAATCAGCTCCGATAATTTCAATGGCAATGAATGGTCGAATTCGAATCCTATTAACACGGGCTTCTATATGATCAGATCAAACAATAAAACGATCGCCTTGTTTGATAATTGGTACGCAAAAAAACACAATTCCAGTGGATTGAAAGAACAAGACGTTCTGCAGAAGCTAATACGTACAAAAGATTTTCGAAATTTAGGCCTTAAATTGAGGTTCTTGGACACGGTTTATTTTAGTGGATTTTGTCAAAATAGTAAGGATGTTAAGGCTGTTGTGACTGTTCATGCTAACTGTTGTAGAAGAATTACTGCCAAAATGGCTGATTTGACTGCAGTTATTCATGATTGGAAGAGGTTTAAGTGCGCCACCCTAAATGAGACGTTGAGGTTTCAGTGGACGCCTCATGATCATTGTCGAGACTCATGGAGAAATTGAGGATATGTTTGAGAAATTTAATAAATATGGGATACAATTTTTTTAGAAAATTCAATTTTGTGATTTTGTAGCAAGGTAGTGTATTTTTTTTTGTAAATGCATAATATAAGTAGCAAAATAGTCACATTTGTTTGCACCATTAAGGTGTGTTTGGTATGAAGGAAAATGTTTTCCATGGAAAATGTTTTCCATGGAAAATGTTTTCTTTGAAAACAAGTAAATTTTGGACTTATTTTCTCATGTTTGGTTGGTGATGAGTAAAAAATATTTTCCGGAAATGATTTTGTGTTTGATTTATGAATGAAAAATATTTTTGAGGAATATCTTTTATTTTTACTAGAATAAAAAATAATTTATGAAATTGAAAATATTTTTTAAAAATAATTTTTTTGGGTGGTGATGATAGGGGTGGGGGTAGTAGGGGGCAGAGGGAGGGGGTAGGAGTGAAAAATAAAAATTTGAAGTTGATAGTATTTTAAAAAATAAAATTAATTTTTTGGGGGGTTGGGGGTTGGGGTGAGGGGGCTGATAGGGGTGGGTAGGGGGGCTGGCCGGGGGGAGGTAGGAGCTTAAAAATAAAAATTTGGAGTTGAAAATATTTTTAAAAAGCAAAATTAATTTTTTGGGGAGGGGGTGGTGTTGGGGGAGGGGGGACGCGGGGGAGGGGGGAGGGTAGTTAGAGATCGGGTGAAAAAATAAAATTTTGAAATTGAAAATATTTTCTAAAAAAATTAATGTTTGTTTTCCCAAAAAAAATGTAATTTGAAATTGGAGGAGAGCTTTGGAAAATGTTTTCCTTAATTTTTGAAGGGAAGTCATTTTCCTTAATTTTGAGGAAAATGAATTGATTTGAAAAACATTTTTCAAAACTTTTGTCCCAACCAAACATGAGAAAATTGAAAAAATATTTTCCAGAAAATGTTTTCCTTCATACCAAACACACTCTTAAGAGAAAAGCTTTTCTTCTCTTATATTCTTTTGTTGGAGTAAATAGGAAAATTACTAGAAGCAAACTTGTCGAGTGCAAACCTATGTATGAAAAGAATACTCACTTTTGCTTGTCATAGTGTAGTAAAAAATTTGTCGTGTTCATAGGGATTGGTATCAAATATATTTTGATCGATAGTACTATACATGGAAATAATTTACATAATACATAAATACGATCCTTAATTTAGTGTCAGTCGTCAACTAAACATTTAATTTTGGGAGTGCACGAGTAGACACTTAAACTTGTATACAATTTTGTATCCTACGTTACGTCCTACATATATTATGCCATTTTGTATACTACGTTACGTCCTACATATATTATGTCAAGTAAAGACATGTGTCTACTTGTTCAATTTTATAAAAATTTAAATGTCTATTTGTACACAATCAAAGTTGAAGGGTATAGTTGTCCGCTAAAGCATGTTAAGATGTTAAAGGTCATGTTTATATATTCTGCCAAAATAATTCTTATAGTTGAGGAGTATTGTAATGAAAAGTAAATGAATAAAACACTCATGAGACATTTGAGAAATGATCTGTGAATGATAATTAATAATGAGACAAACTTAGGCAATAGACGAATATATATGATTTTTTAAATATTTTATTAAAATTGTACAAAAAATCATATTATGATAAATATTTTACCTAAATATATGATTAATAGTACGGAAAAGGGCCTAAAATATCCTCGAAGTATTGAAAATGGTACACAATTACCCTTCATCCACCTATTTGCCCCCAAATACCCTTCACATCCACCTTTGGGTCCAAATTTACCCCTCCATTAACGGACAAAAATTAAAAAAAATTAAATTATAATTTTTAATTACGTGGCACTCAACCATTGATTGTAATTTAATTATTTAAAATAATTTAAAACCCACCCATTGCGTGCGTGCGTGCGTGCGTGCGTGCGTGTGTGTGTGTGTGTATATTACATATATTATTTAAATAAACTAATATTCTTAATTATATTTTTTTTTGTTTTAATTACCCATTTAGCTTTTATTAATTTATTTACTTAAAACAATTAACAATTAATAATTATCATTTTATATATATATATATTTAATTTTAAAAAAAAAGAAAAAAAAACGAAACACAAACCCACTTATCAACTCCCCATTCCCCACTTCCCCACGACCTGCACACGTACACACTACTACACGCTGCTATATACATGTACAAACAGAAGAAAAAAAAAAGACAACATCAGAAAGGTAAAAAAAAAAAAAAGAACGAAAGGGAGGAAAAAATCAAGAAGAAGGAAGGCAACACACACGTAAAAAAAAATATTATTCATCTTCTTATTTATATTTTTTTGAAAATCACAAACAAAGGTTGAGTTTTGAGGTTCACTTTTGCGGTTTCAAGTTCGTGGATTCTTGTTAGGATTATATCATTTCCTTGCATTTGATTTTCGCAAAAGGTATTATTCAATATTCATTTATAATATTATATTCATGATTATGTGGTATTTATTTTTCATGTTATGAATTTAATCAAGTTCTAGGTTGGTTCAACCTTTTCATTATAATATTGAAATAAGGTAAATATGTGTATATTGTTAAAATTAGAACAAATTATGTATAGTATCGTATTTTAATCTTTATGGCTAGTATCTGGTGGAATCGTTCTTGCTCCTATTTAATCATAGTAATTAATAATATTTAAAAAAAAAAAAAACTTATTGTTATATATTTGTTAAATCGAAGCATGAGAAAAATTATTTAAATGATTGTATGTTCCATATAATATGTAAAGTTCATTCCGACAGCACGCTTCATATTTATTTATTTGTTTATTTATTTCCCCTTATAATTTTTAGTATGCAAACTTTATTGTGAATATAAATTTAATTGTTTAAAACCTAATCTCTTTGTTTGTGCCTAAATATACTAGATGAGTAAAATAGTTTATGATAATATTGAATGAGAAAATTTGTGAGATAGAGTTGATTTGCAAATTATTTAATGCTAATGTTAATAATCATCTAAAGAAGATTATTAAATATTATATTGAAAAAATAATTATTGAATTGTTATAATATGCTTACTATTTTTTCTTTCAAATAATAAGAAATGAAAAATAAAACAAAAACAATGTAAACATTACCTACCTACATATATATATTGATGACCAAAAAGAGAAAGATGGAAAAAATAAGAAAAGAAAAGAAAAGTAGTGAAAAAGGAACGTTCGAATTAGAAAAAGAATAATAAAATAAAAAATATATATATAATAAAAAGAATGTAAAAAATGTACACGAAAAAGTAAAAAAAAAACACTTAAAAATGAAAAGATACAAAAGTATAGTGTTAAAAATATATAAAATATTTTATTATTATTATTAAAAAAACTATTAAAAAGGGTAAGAAAAGAAAAAAGAAGAGAATCAATGTAAAAAATAAAAATAAAAAAAAACATAAGGAAAGTTAAAAAAAAAACGTGAAAGATTAGTATAAAAAGAAGTAAAAGAGAGAAATTAAGAAGCAGACAAATGTTGAAAGCATGAAAAATAAATAAACAATTAATGAAAATGTGTAAAAACTTCACATGTTTATAAAATAGTGCAGTTTTAAATATGTTAATATAAATCAAAGAATGAGGGTAAATATAGTTGTCTTAGTAATATAATATTCAAAAATTAGTTTAAGTCATAAGAGTCCATAAAGTGACCGTGCTAGAACCACGGGACTCGAGGGATGCCTAATACCTTCCCCTCGGTCAATAGAATTCCTTACCCGAACTGGTTAGCAGACCAAACAAAGAGTCATTTCCTTTTGATTAAAGGATTAAATAAAAGGTGACTTGGAACACCATAACTCAATTCCAAGTGGCGACTCTGAAAAAACTAAAATAATCCCATAATTAATAACGTCACTTAAATTGGAAAAACCCTTACGCCGCCGCGCGAAAAAGGGGTGTGACATCTCTGGCGTCTCCGCTGGGGACTAGAATTCGAGCTTGTAAACATGGATTTCTACATGACTTTATTATGTATACGTACTTATCGATTTGTGAATATTCTGTTTAGTGGCATAATGTGTTATTTGCTTGGTTATTTACCCTTTTGATAATATGTTAATTATCATATAACTATCTTTCCTCACGCCTCCACCTGAGTCTTCTGAGATACTTTATTCGGAGATGCGATTACGCTCCTGAGCCATGAGATACCAGAGATGCGGCAATGCTCCTGGGAAGGATTCTATAGTAACACATGTCTTAGGATGGGAAGGACTAACTGTGAGGCCAGAAAGCCCTGCTACTGGTAAGCTGTCCCTTCTCGACTCGAGTAGTCCGCTCGTTTTATGGCCAGTCTAGACACCTTCTGAATTAGATTGTTTACCTAGTAAAACAAGCCTCAACAATGACTATCCCTAATAGGATTCGATTTATCTGCATCATGCATAATGTTGAATTAATGGGGAGCTCGACATAAGGGTCGAGCCTGTCTAGGAGAAGTATCCCTACTTGAGACTATCATATACATTATTTGTGTTATTTGTTACAGTATTGGGAAGAATATACAAATGTTGATCGGCTTTAGATGAATGAATTATAATGAAAAATTAATTATAACGAAAAATACCAAATTAAAATTTTGACGTAATCCTTTTATTAAACACAATTTTTTCTATCAAAATTCATATTTCTTTTACAAATAGAAAAATCTATCATTACCATCAAAGTTTTTTATATATAAAAAAAAGATTGAAAATTTAATCAACAAAAATAAAATACAATCGAATATACTAATATTTTTAATTCTAGGAAAACTTTTAAGGGCTATTAATTAATTAATATATAAATATATATATATATATATATATATATATATGTATTTATTTATTTATTTTTTCTTTCCTTCTTCCTCTAATAACCATTCATTTTTTTAAAAATAAAATAAAAATAAAATAAAAAATAAATAAATAAAAATAAAAAAAATAATTTTTTTTTGTGTGTGTGATTATTTTATTATACAAAATAATAATAATAATAATTTTTTGTGTGTATGATTTTTACGTTACTTTTTGTTTTTTAAAATAATGATAAAAAATTTACTTACTTTTGTGTGTATGATTTTTTCCGTTATTCTTATTAAAAAATATATATATATTATTAAGTCTAGTTTGTCACTATCATAATATAGGAAAATATGAATCCATATGGAAAGGGAGATAGGAGACAAAGAGAGGACCAATCACCTCGATTCATGATATTGGATAAGGCCCCGACACTCTTGAAGACATGGTATGAAAATATGACAAACCATGGACGAGGAATGGTGTTCAAACGCTTGGGATTTCTACGAAGCCTTTTGTATGTTGAGCTACGACGGGATTTGATAGTAGCACTAGTGCATTTTTGAGACCCGTTAAGGAATGTATTCCGTTTTTCTGGTTGTGAACTCACCCCAACCCTTGAGGAGATAGAAGCATTCATTGGAAAGGGTAAACATCTTCACAAAGAAGAGCCTATGATACCAAAACATATTAATGGGAGGAGGTTTCTAGATTTACTGCATATAAATGAGAATGATATAGGTGGTTGTCTCGTTAATGGATGAGTTCCGTTAGAATTTTTGTACAAAAGATATGGCAAAAGTGATGGATTCGAAGTGTATGGAAAGAAGCTCCGTAATAATGGGTGTCGTCTGACTTGGGAAGCACACAGTTATGATGCCTTCGTGGTGGCTTTTTTGGGGATTATGATGTTTCCAAAAAATGGAGGAAAGATTAGCATGAACTTAGCTGTAGTCATTACAACTTTTGAGAAAAAGCCTAATATCACCCTCGTACCAATGATTCTGGCAGACATCTATCGTGCTTTAACTATTTGCAAGGATGGAAAAGACTACTTTGAGGGATGCAATATGTTATTACAACTATGGATAATTGAACACATTCGTCATCACCCTTATGCAGTGGACTTTAAAGTAGAATGGAATGATCATATTGGAGGCCACAAAGAAAGAATCAAAGATCATAGTTTTTCGAAGGGTATTGAAGCTTGGAAGCAACACCTCAATAATATGACTGCTGACAAAATTGTGTGGAATTATCAATGGTTTCCATCGGCCGAGGTGATATACATGTCTACTTTTCGATCGTTCATTGTCCTAATGGGTCTTCGAGGTGTCCAACCTTACATGCCACTTAGAGTCATGCGACAACTTGGGCGACGCCAGTTTCTACCACCTAATGAAGATATGCGTGAATTCATGTATGAGTTTCATCCCAAGATACCTTTAAGGCAATCAGAGATATTTAAGATTTGGGGGGGATGCATACTCTCAAGTCCCCACGATATGGTGAAGGATCGCACAAGAGGCGAGGTGGGCCAAGCATACTTAGACTGGGTTCATGATCAGCCCCTTCCTAAGGTTATGCCAGAAGGGTCAATAAAAGGACCTATAGATCGAGAAGCAGAAATTGAAGTTAAGATTAAGCAAGCTCGCCTCAAAGTCGAAAGAAGCTATAAATCTACTCTGGATATCCTAAGTAATGACCTGAAAAACGCTAAAGAGGATTTGGCCCAACGTGATGCGATATTTGAAGTTAGAGTTAGGAAACACCACTCTACCATTCTAACCTTACAAGAAGACTTGGGCATTGCAACAGGCGCTATGGAGCAACAGGAAGAGAAGTATAAGAAAGAAAAGGCCCAACTTATCTGCGTACAGTCTAGGCTCCAAACTCAAGTTAAAGCCTCTATGGAACGGGAAAGAGAAATAGCAAGGCGTTTCAATGCTTATCAGGCAGACTGTGAATGGATATGTTCTAGTAAGAAGATACTTCGAGCAGGATATTATTGGCTCACCATGGAGCAGGATTCTATACGATTTGTTCGTAAATGTCATGAATGTCAAATACATGGTGATTTAATACATTCTCCCCCTTCTGAGTTGCATGCAATGTCCGCTCCATGGCCTTTCGTGGCATGGGGAATGGACGTGATTGGACCGATAGAACCAAAAGCATCGATGGTCACAGGTTCATCTTGGTGGCCATTGATTATTTTACAAAGTGGGTGGAAGCAGTAACTTTCAAGTCAGTAACCAAGAAGGTCGTGGTGGATTTCATCCATTTCAACATCATCTATCGGTTTGGTATTCCAAAGGTGATTATAACTGACAACGCTGCAAATCTCAACAGCCACTTAATGCAAGAGGTATGCTACCGATTTAAGATTGAGCATCGAAATTCGACTCCGTATAGCCCAAAGGCAAACGGGGCTGTAGAAGCTGCTAACAAAAATATAAAAAAGATACTTCGTAAGATGGTGCAAAGTTATCGACAATGGCATGAAAAGTTGCCTTTTGCTTTGTTGGGTTATCGCACTACAGTTCGTACGTCAGTGGGCGCTACCCCATATTCACTGGTATACGGGACTGAGGCAGTTATACCTGCAAAAATTGAAATCCCATCTTTACGAATTATTGTGGAGGCTGAAATTGACGATGATGAGTGGATCAAAACTCGGTTAGAGCAATTAAGTTTGATTAATGAGAAGCGTCTGACATCAGTATGTCATGGACAATTATATCAGAAAAGAATGGCACGGGCATATAACAAAAAGGTACATCCCAGACATTTTAAAGAGGGTCAATTAGTGTTGAGACGCATTTTGCCACATCATGCCAAAACCAAAGGCAAATTTTCTCCAAATTGGAGAGGACCATTCGTTGTTAAAAGGGTATTACCCAATGGTGCTCTTTACTTAGCAGATATAGAAGGCAAAGGGACAGAAACGGTCGTCAGTGTTGATGTTGTGAAAAGATATTACATATGATTGAGTTTCGACATTAGAAACCCTTATGTTTGGGCTCGACATATCAAGGGTTGGTTCAATGGGATCTCTTGGTTATGATGTTTCCTTGACTTTTCAAAAAAAAAAACAACTTGCCTGAACTACGTTTGACCTGATTCTTGTTTCGTCAAGATACGTAGGCAGTAATATTGGGTTCGGTTCAACCAAATACAAATCCAAAAATTCATATTGTAGTATAATGGGGCAAAAGTTGTTTGTTTATTCATTGGTCTCTCATCTCAAAGCTCTAAATCAACCCCATCATCTAAAGTCAATAAAAAAAAAAGTCTTTGCATCAACCCTTGATATATCGAAAGTAAGTTGGTTAAGGGTAGGTAAAAATCCTAAATGGGCACCATAAGACAAATGTGAGTAAAAAGAAATAAAAATGAGAGAGTCTTATTGGTGAAAACCCTAAGTGGGTACCGTAAGGCGAAAAGGAGTTGAATATAAGAGAGTCTTATTGGTGAAAAATTCTGACATGCAACATAAGGCGGACGTGAGCTGGAGCAATTAACATGATAGAGTTTTAGCGGCAAAGACCTTCGTGAATATCACAAAGTGTATAAGGGTTCCAAATTATTTATGGCTTCATTAAGTGTCGGGATTCCATATCAAGATTGAATGATCAATAGTGGTTGATGAATAAATTGGATAGACAAGTCTGGAAATCAATTCAAATTGCATGGCATGATCAGTAGACTCGGCTCCCGCACTCAGATAAGTTTTTCTTTCTTCTTCTTACAAAAAAAAAGAGTCTTCATCAAATCTTTTATTTTATTCTCATTTAGTTCGCAATTTTCTTATACTTTTTTTCGTCACTTTTTTGGTATGTATTTGAGTCGAGTCTTTGTCAAAAAAAACTATGAAGGAATTTCAAGACTCGCTACCAAGTCTCTAATCGGTACTAGGCAAAGCATCAGGCTACTGAGTTAATCTGTCTTCAAGTGTTGAATTCGAAAATTCTCTGATCCTATGAAGGCTAAACAATGAGTGTTGTGAGATAAAGACATTGGATTTAGGTCCCAAAGTAAGCAAATTCGGATGAAAGTACTATCAATCAATAAGAAGTATTGACCGTTGGAAACAACCAAAGCGTCATAAGTGTTTGAGCCGCCCTTGTCGAAAGATGGAACCACAAACCAACCACCACCTTTTCAAACTCACAAATTTTCTTTGTTGAAGCAGGGACACAAGTTGTTTCAAGATTGAGGATTCGAGGAACCTAGATGTTCAACCTAGTCTGCAGCGAGCGAAATGGAAACCCTACAATAAAGACTTGTGGAATATTATATGAAAGTTGGCTAATATATATCAAAATAGCAATTACTTGAATGTTGGAATATTTATTTTATTTATTACTATTATTATTATTATTTTTCTCCTTGAAGGAACTTCCAAATAATGAAGATAGCATTCACAATGTTTCGTTGGTATTATTAGTTTGTTGAAAACTTTATTAGCAGGACCCTCCTGGATAATGGGACTAGCAGGACCCTCCTGGATAATGGGACTAACAGGACCCTCCTGGATAATGGGAGTAGCAGGACCCTCCTGGATAATGGGACTAGCAGGACCCTCCTGGATAATGGGACTAGCAGGACCCTCCTGGATAATGGGATTAGCAGGACCCTCCTGGATAATGGGACTAGCAGGACCCTCCTGGATAATGGGCAGGATATAATGGGACTAGCAGGACCCTAAATGGGACTAGCAGGACCCTCCTGGATAATGGGACTAGCAGGACCCTCGTGGATAATGGGATTAGCAGGACCCCCCTGGATAATGGGATTAGCAGGACCCTCCTGGATAATAGGATTAGCAGGACCCCCTGGATAATGGGACTAGCAGGACCCTTCTAGGTAATGGGACTAGCAGGACCCCCTGGATAATGGGATTAGCAAGACCCTCCTGGATAATGGGACTAGCAGGACCCCCCTCGATAATGGGACTAGCAGGACCCCCCTGGATAATGGGATTAGCAGGACCCTCCTGGATAATGGGACTAGCAGGACCCTCCTGAATAATGGGATTAGATTACTTTCTCATAGGATTAACACTTCCTAGTCTAGATTTTTAGTTTTATTTTCTCCTGAAATAAACACTTCCTAGCCGAAGTTTATGTTTTATATTTATATTTGCTAATAACTCACAAAAAAAAATTTCCCAGTGAAAACTGGGGCAAAAATTTTATTTATTTATTTATTTGTTTGTGGTGGTTCTCAGGTTTTCTCAAGCGAGACCTGGATTTGAAATTCAAGAACAAAGTTTCAAGTTTTTTAGAATAATCATTTCCATGATGGTTAGAATTAGCTTCTTCAATGCATGTAGCAGCCTGACTTTCACACATCTTTTACTAGTCAACTTTTGATCAAGAAAACACGCATTTATTCAAGAACATTTTTCAAGTTGTCATTTTGAAGAACGTCAAAAGTTCCGTCTAAGTAGCAAGTTCAGCCTCCATTCCAATTCTAAGTTAAGATATTCACTCAAAAATCAAGGTGATATCTTAAAGTCAAAATTCAAGTGAAGATTCAAGAAAAGTTGTGTAGATAGAAGTTTGCACATTTGTTTTTCTTTTGACTAATAGTTTTCAATTTTTATGTAAGGATAAGATCCGCGATCTGGAGCCTCGATGGAACCTCACTTAACTTCCAACTCATCATTTTATCTCCTCGAACTACAAGTGGCCTGATTCCCTTATCACCCGGGATATGTAGGATGTCCAAACAAGGACTCGGTCGCACAAATTTTGGTCCTTCAGATTAAAGTTCGGTCAAAACTTGTCACTTTGTCTACTTCTTTGTCTTAAAAACTCTTCGTGTTTCCAGTCAAAGAGGGGCAAACTGTAGACACGCAATTTTGACCGAATTTAAGTTTAACACCAATTTTTAGAGCATAAATAATTTTATCAATCTAAATTATATATATTTTGACTTTTTTATTTATTTATTATTTTCATTAAGTTTATTTAAAAGATATAAGAATAAACAACATAAACATAATTTTTATTAGATAAGTTTATTAGATAAGTTTACATGTGTATATATATATATAATATGTAATATATGTGTGTGTATATATATATTACATATATTATTTAAATAAACTAATATTTCTTAATTATATTTTTTTTTGTTTTTTGTTTTAATTACCCATTTAGCTTTTATTAAATTATTTACTTAAAGCAATTAACAATTAATAATTATCATTATATATATATATTTAATAAAAAAAAAAAAACAGACCCACTTATCCACTCCCCATTCCCCACTTCCCCACGACCTGCACACGTACACACTACTACACGCTGCTATATACATGTACAAACGGAAGAAACAAAAAAAAAAAGACAACATCAGAAAGGTAAAAGAAGAAACAAAAGGAGGAAAAAATCAAGAAGAAGGAAGGCAACACACACGTAAAAAAAATATTATTCATCTTCTTATTTTTATTTTTTTTTTAAAATCACAAACAAAGGTTGAGTTTTGAGGTTCACTTTCGCGGTTTCAAGTTCGTGGATTCTTGTTAGGATTATATCATTTTGCATTTGATTTTCGCAAAAGGTATTATTCAATATTCATTTATAATATTATATTCATGATTATGTGGTATTTATTTTTCATGTTATGAATTTAATCAAGTTCTAGGTTGGTTCAACCTTTTCATTATAATATTGAAATACGGTAAATATGTGTATATTGTTAAAATTAGAACAAATTATGTATAGTATCGTATTTTAATCTTTATGGCTAGTATCTGGTGGAATCGTTCTTGCTCCTATTTAATCATAGTAATTAATAATATTTTTTTTAAAAAAAAAACTCATTGTTATATATTTGTTAAATCGAAGCATGAGAAAAATTATTTAAATGATTGTATGTTCCATATAATCTGTAAAGTTAATTTCGACAGCACGCCTCATATTTATTTATTTGTTTATTTATTTCCCCTTATAATTTTTAGTATGCAAACTTTATTGTGAATATAAATTTAATTGTTTAAAACCTAATCTCTTTGTTTGTGCCTAAATATACTAGATTAGTAAAATAGTTTATGATAATATTTAATGAGAAAATTTGTGAGATAGAGTTGATTTGCAAATTATTTAATGCTAATGTTAATAATCATCTAAAGAAGATTATTGAATATTATATTGAAAAAATAATTATTGAATTGTTATAATATGCTTACTATTTTTTCTTTCAAATAATAAGAAATGAAAAATAAAACAAAAACAATGTAAACATTACCTACCTACATATATATATTGATGACCAAAAAGAGAAAGATAGAAAAAATAAAAAAAGAAAAGAAATGTAGTGAAAAAGGAACGTTCGAATTAGAAAAAGAATAATAAAATATATATATATATATATATATATATAATAAAAAGAATGTAAAAAATGTACACGAAAAAGTAAAAAAAATATTCTTTAAAAATGAAAAGATACAAAATTATGGTGTTAAAAATATATAAAATATTTTATTATTATCATTAATAAAAAACTATTAAAAAGGGAAAGAAAAGAAAAAAGAAGAGAATCAATTTAAAAAATAAAAATTAAAAAAACATAAGGAAAGTTAAAAAAAAACGTGAAAGATTAGTATAAAAAGAAATAAAAGAGAGAAATTAAGCAGCAGACAAATGTTGAAAGCATGAAAAATAAATAAACAATTAATGAAAAATGTGTAAAAACTTCACATGTTTATAAAATAATGCAGTTTTAAATATGTTAATATAAATCAAAGAATGAGGGTAAATACAGTTGTCTTAATAATATAATATTCAAAAATTAGTTTAAGTCATAAGAGTCCATAAAGTGACCGTGCTAGAACCACGGGACTCGAGGGATGCCTAATACCTTCCCCTCGGTCAATAGAATTCCTTACCCGAACTGGTTAGCAGACCAAACAAAGAGTCATTTCCTTTTGATTAAGGGATTAAATAAAAGGTGACTTGGAACATCATAACTCAATTCCAAGTGACGACTCTGAAAAAATTAAAATAATCCCCTAATTAATAACGTCACTTAAATTGGAAAAACCCTTATGCCGCCGCGCGAAAATGGGGTGTGACAATTTACATTTATTGTATTATTTCCAGGCTATTATTCAATGGTACTGCAGATCATCCTGGATTAAGAAAATACTAAACAATATGGGACAAGTGTTTATTTCGTCTCAAGTTTGTGCCATTATTTATTCCAAATAAACTAAAATATTAGAAGAGTCAAATCTTGATGGACACTTGGACTATAATAGGTGTCCAATTAATCAAGTATAGTTGATATTATTCTTATTGCTCTACATATAAAAAACAACACATGGTGTTCACTAAGTTGGCAATGAGAAAACTCCATCAAAATTCCTTCTCCACAAAACTTTTTTCAAGATCATTTCTTAGGCCTTGCAAATCTATCATCCCCACTACAACCATGATCACTAACACCAAAAATAAAGTCATAATTGATCATAGTCACCATATATTATACATCATTTTGTTATTTGGCCTACTTCTTATTTCCATTTTCTTGACTTCTCCTAGTAACTCCCCCTCCTTCTTCCCTTTGCAACTCTCACTCTTTAACCCCTCGAAACAGGTAAAAAATAAACCACTCCACCCTACATGATCAATCTTGTGTAGCTCATTAGCGTGTTTTTCGCGTATACATACACTATATTTATTCTGAATATTCCATTACTAACTCTGAATCTTGAATTCGCTTATGCAGATAAATGAAAGAGTGTATTATAAAGATGATCTTGAACAAGCATTAGTGGGAGCTTCAACGGAGAACAAGACGGTAATAATAACTATTGTAAATAAAGCATATATAGAAGGAGATAAGGCAATGCTAGATCTATTTTTGGATGGTTTTTGGCATGGAGAAGGCACTAGGGAATTAGTGAATCATCTTTTGATTGTTGCAATGGATCAAACATCTTATGAACGTTGTAAATTCTTACATCTTCATTGTTACAAACTCGAAACGGACGGTGTGGATTTTGGTGGAGAAAAGTTGTTCATGTCTCAAGATTTTATCAAGATGATGTGGAGAAGAACTTTGTTCTTGAGTGATGTTCTTAAACGAGGTTACAACTTCATTTTTACGGTACGTTTTATGTCTTACTACAAAATTTTCTTTTTTTATACTATGATTTTATAACGTTACAAAAGAACTTCAGGACATTATAGCT
Organism: Solanum chilense; assembly: GCA_032847665.1. Classification (NCBI taxonomy): domain Eukaryota; kingdom Viridiplantae; phylum Streptophyta; class Magnoliopsida; order Solanales; family Solanaceae; genus Solanum; species Solanum chilense. The sequence goes on from CM064965.1 coordinate 55,517,927, forward strand.
ATATTCTTGAATTGAATGAATTATCTAAAGAGGATCGTTTACTCGTAACATAATGAATATTTCGAGGAAATAATGAAAGTGAAAAATGAAAATTAATTAATTAATTAAAAGTTAATCTAGTTTAGGGAAAATTAAAGAAAGTGATGAAGCTTAGTCAAAAATGTGTTTGCCGTTAAAAACTAAAGCATGTGCCTTTTTCTCTTCAATCGAGCCGTAATTTCTGGTAATACTTATTATTATTACTATTACTTATAAACTCAAATATCGATAAATCTGTACAGTGTAATTAAGGGTCTTAATATTCATGTTTTTCTAATTAAAATAAACCTTTATATTATTTTTATAATCCTCCACCGTCTTCATTTACAAGAAAATAGGTAAGCACTTGTATTTATATTGCTGCAAGTCCTAGTTAATTATGAATTAAATAAATTATTAAATATCAAATCCCAGATAATTTTGATTTTCTATCATTTTGAATCATTCTTCACTTATATGGGTTTCTCATAATTTCAAATTAAAAAAGAAAATTCATGTATATGTGTCCAAGGAGAAACAAACGCATGAAAACTGATTTTTAGTGATAATTAATTAATTATAATAGATTGATTGCCTTGACATACGTCTTTTTAGAGTCAATGAACACTCTTTGTAAATGTTCTTAAAACCTATAACGACATTGAGTCTAATAAAAATTAACTAATCAATATTGGTAAGGTTTTAAACACTTTTTGTTAATTATCTTACGTGTTATTTTTCTCATACTAATGGAAACTAGTACTCCCTCCGTTTATATTAGATGTGCATAAAATATTTCTCTCTTATAATTACTTTATTAAATTAGATAAAATTAATTAATTTTCTCATATTATCTCTACAACTAATATGACCTTTGGAAGTATAAATTTTCAAAAGTCTAATTAATATATAAAAAAAAGGTAAAATAATAAAGTTGATTAATCTTTTAATCAGTATATAAAAGCTTATCTAATATGAGACGGAGGGATTATAAGCTTAAATGGTTTCACCTTGGAATGTTCAACACGTTAAGGTATGAGAAGAGGAAAAAATGGACGTAAAAGTCACGTCTTGTTGTTTTTATCCTCTTATTTTCTATTTTTTCATTGAAAAAATTAAGTTGAAATAACGTGTTATAAGTTGGAAGAAATAATTTAGTAGGAAGAATATTAAGCTTCTTAATTTGATTTCTAGACAACTTTGTGGTTAGATTTTGTTGAGCAATGTCATCCTAATTATGTGCACATGGTTTTGAGGGAAGAAAAGTCAATATCTTCAATTAATTGGACTAGGTTTTTTCCTTCTTATTTACATATCGTTTTTATGAAAAATAGATATTTTTTAATATTATTTGTTATTTTATAGAATTAATGCATACATGACATTTATTTTTTTTGTTTTACCTTGAGAATTATTAGTCTTAAAAGTATATATTTGACGAACATAGAAAAAATTAATAAATAATTCATATTCATTGATTAAAATTAATTAAATTATATTTATTGATTAAGAACTTAACTTTAAAAAAATATTATAATAAAGTATAATATAATAATAATAGGGAAACATAAAATCTAAAATTAGGACAACTAAGTGCATACATTAATTGAAGACTCATGTGGATGTTGCTTGTAATAAAGATCTGACACAAGAGATCTAACATGTGTTACAAGGAAGTCAAAAAGTCTAACTTAACTTCAATTTAATTTCTTCTAATCTGCCGTGAAATATGCCTTTCTCCTAAATTCTTCTCCTTCCTAACAATAGAACCACAAACCATGGGACGTGTGTCACTTTTAATTTCTTTAGTGGACTTATTCCTTTTTGGTTGAATTAGAGTTTTGACTCATACAAACAAAAAATTGTACACACTTCCAAAATATGATATTTGTAAACATGTTATCAGCTTATTATATTTAATAAGTAATTTAACAGAATTCAGGATTTAAAGACTTCGAATGTATTAATATTATTTTAGCTCTAATATGAATCTAAGACAAACTTAAAAAGATATAAACAACAAAATAATGTTATAGCTAGATTCAAACTCAAGTCTGATTGGTGGTTTCTCTAACTTGTACCAGCAACATGATGATATATTTATACTCTTTATGGGAGCACAATTAATTATATCCTAAATTTATGTCAGTTTCTCAAGATAGATATACATCTATACGTATGTTTTTTTTTGAAGTTAACGGATGCATGTGCATCCTGACCTAACCTATAAGGTGGGTTCGCCGCTCTGTAAATATGATTTCATAGTGTAAAAAAGAAAATCTCAAGCAATTTATACAATTTAATTTGATTTCTAGATTAATACACTTATATAGTATATTGTATGGTCATTTAACATCACATACAATATTTTAATTTGACGACAAAATAATATTTTACGGATCGTTAAATTATTTTTTAAGTGATCTGATTTATTTTATTCACATACACAGGATACCGATGTGTTATGGCTTAGGAATCCATTTCCAAACTTGTACTCAAACCAAACCATAGACCTTCAAATAAGTATAGACAAGTTCAATGGAAGTCAATGGTCTGAAGAAAATCCAATAAACACAGGGTTCTATATGATCAAATCCAACACTAAAACCATAGCATTATTGGATGCTTGGTATGCTGGAAAAGACAAGGCCATTGGATGGAAAGAACAAGATGTATTGATCAAGTTAATGAAAGATGGACTGTTCAAACACTTGAATCTTAGTGTTAGGTTCTTGGACACCCTTCATTTCAGCGGCTTCTGTGACGATAGTAAAGATGTTAACGTTGTTGCTACCGTTCATGCCAATTGTTGTCGAAGTATAAGTGCTAAGTTGGCTGATCTAATACTAGTTCTTCATGATTGGAGAAGATTCAAGAACGCGAATAAGACATCGACATTATATGGATGGACTCAACATGTGAATTGTTGGGATTCTTGGAAAAACTAAGGCAAATTTTTTATTTTATTATGGTAAGAGTAATGAAGAAACAAGTGTTAATGTAGTGGATGAATAGTTGAATTTACTATTAAAAGAATCACCCAAATTGTCAAAGTTTGAATCTCTTTGAAAAGAAAGTTAGTATACATACAATAAACTAGATGTCATTGCTTTGTGTGTATCCTTTTTGTGTGTGTCTTAAGGAGGCTTCGACCATCAATAGCAGTAAGAGTTGGTATGCTTCGTTCTTTCGGAGAGCCATGTTTTAATTTTAATAGTATTGAAGTTTGATGTACTGTATGAATAGGCTGGGACTCTATCTCATGCATTCAGTTTGGTACTCTTTAGAGGCTTTGTGGATGTGTATTTACAATTTAGTTCAATTTGATTTTATGACCTTGTCTGCTTTTCAGTTCTCAATTCAATCGTAATATGGCCTTATGTTTTCAATTTTTATTGTATTGCAACTTTGTTGGTCCAGATGGTTGTGTATAGTTTCTTAATTTAATTAGTGTCGAGGTCAATCACGGCCTTCTCGAGTTTTAAGGTGTGATAATTAAGAGAAACGTTCAATATCCCTAGGAGGATTACAAGACATGTAAGGTGAGAAAACACCATTTTATAGCTTTTGATTCTTCTTTAGCCCGAGTTCAAAACAAATCCTCCTTAAGCTTCATTTTTGTCACTCCTATCATTCTTCATTGTGGTTAAAAGATTTCATTTGAAATCTATTTGATAAGTTTGGTATATGTTTTGTCTACTTTATAAGGTAATGTTTTACAACTACTTTTCTTAGAGTTTTATGTAAGACATTGCAGAGCAATATAATGACGCAGCAAAAATAAAGAGTGATCGACATACCTCCAGTCATTGTTAGTGATATAGTCGGAATCTACAATTCTTCTTTACTTCAAAGATCTTCTAAACACTCAAAACCTCATTCTTAGATGATATGGAGTTTTTAGAAGAAATGTGCTTAGGGATCTTTGAACCAAATGACATATTTAACTGTGCTTCCATCAAGAACGATTAAGAGGTTATGAGAAGTTACCAACCACTAGAGTAGTAGGATAGTGGATCCATGTAGTGGGATAATGGGTAGTTAACCATTATTCCATTAGTGGGATAATTTGTAATTAACCACTTTTCCATTAGTGGAATAATGGATAGTTAATTACCTTCCCATTAATGAGATAATAGGTAGTTAACTGCTTTCCCATTAGTGGGATAATGGGTCCATGAAGTGGGATAATGGACCCATCTAATACGGACCATATCAGCATTAATAAAAATGCTAACATTTTCCCACTTGGTCCGTATATTCTAATCTCATTAATAAAATATAATACACGAATCATGACGATAGTTCTCTTGCAGTGAGTAGTATCTTCCATGTATCACACTTCACTATATCTCTAAACTTTAACCCATATAATTAATGAATAAACTCAATATTTATTCAAGGCCAATACTTTAGTGACTTTTCTGAAAATAAAACTTAATGTGCACACAGTTAACGAGAAATATCATATAAAATAGAGTTTCATAAACATTCATTGTTACAACAAAATTTTACACAGTGAGACTAAGTCCCATTGTGACTACATGATCCTTAAATTTTTATGTTCGCATGCCTTTAAATAAAGGATCAGCTAACATTACTCCAGTGCTAGCGTGTTCAATGATCACTTTCTTGTCTTTAACACGTTCTCTTATGGCTAGATATTTAATGTCGATGTGCTTGCTTCGACTACCACTTTTATTATTCTTAGCCATAAAGACAGCAGCTGAATTGTCACAATATAACCTTAATGACTTAGATATAGAGTCGACAATTCTAAGTCCAGAAATAAAACTCTTTAACCATACACTATGTGAGATAGCCTAAAAAACAAGAAACGAACTCAGCCTCCATAGTGAAAGTAGTAACTAGAGTCTGTTTGGCACTTCTCCAAGATATAGCTCCACCAGCTAACATAAATATATGTCCTGAAGTTGATTTCCGTGAATCAACACAACCAACAAAGTCTGAATCAGAGTAGCCAATGACTTCCAAGTAATGTGATGTTTGTACATAACTCTCTTTGCAGCTCTCCAGTGGTCAAGACCTGGATTACTTTGATATCTTTCTAACATTCCAACAACAAATGATATGTCAGGTCTTGTATAAACCTGAGCATACATCAAGCTTCCGACAGGAGAAGCGTAAGGAATGTCCTTCATTTGTCACCCTTCACGATAAGAGCTACACTTGGTGAACAATCTTTCATTCAGAATTGAAGAAACCTTACCCCAGAACAAGAACCAGAATCTTGTAAGTTGCTTTTAAGTAAAGACACAAAACTTCTTGAATTAAAAACCTTCCTCACTCAAGGAAGGAAAACCTCATTTTATTAATTCAACTATAAGATTTTGTGATTACAACTCAATAATCAAAAAGCCTTATCTCTACTACCCCTCTCGATTGACTCCAATCGATCTCTCCAAAAGGACAAACCCACCTTTTGTTACAACTCTCACTAACACTCAACCCTACAAAAAGCCAAACCCACCCTTTGTACAATAAACTGTAAATTACAATCAAGAACAAATCAAGAAAATAGTTCTACACGTTAAAAACCTTCTCACACAAGAAAGTTTTGAACGTAGCAAACCTATCAATCTTGAAGACTTCAATTTGATGAATAATTCTCACTTTTCTCTCTATGTGAAGTCGTGGTATTCTTCATCTGCATCGTCTTCTTCTTATAGAGTTTCTTTTGCCTTGTACAATCCTTATCAGATAAGGTAAGGAAGTTATTGTTAAACAAGGATTCCTTTTTAAAGTACAATCCTTATTATATACAACTTCCTTCCTTAATAATATATTTAAGGTTTTCCTTATTTGTATCAACTTATACCTTTAATATATTATTTTTGGCTTTGACAAATAACTCCATTTTACTTGGTCTTGGACTCTAGCTTGGCTTCTTTTGCTGCGTACATTTGCTACTGTTCTTTGCGCTTCTTGTCTATCATCAAAACATGAATTATCGATTTTATCATATTCTATCATATTCCCCCTTTTTGATGAAGACAAACAAATCTTTCTGTGTGCAAATACTTTTCCCCCTTTTGACAAATAAAAAAGAATCCAACAACGGCTAAACAAACCCAATCAACATCCATAGCAACAAAATAAGCCCAGCCAGTTGAGAATAATAAAATGTTCTGGCAACAAAACAAAGAGTAACAACACAGAGTTTAAAACAACTAAGAGAACCAGGTTCAAACAAGATGCTTTTGTCAATGTGAAGGTTGACCAGGCTTAGTTGAAGCAGAAGCCAGCATATCTAGAACTCTGTCAACTCTTGCATTGTTAGCAAGTTGTTGCTGCACCAACTGATCCTTCAACCTGTGTATTTCAGCATTTGAAGTGTCAAGCTCAGCACGTAATTTCTGGTTTTCTGACTCGAGAGTGACATATTTTTCTTCAGCTACTTTAAGTTCCCTGAGTAACTGAGCAATAGGACCAGATGTACGTGGACACGCAGTTGCAACCTGCTCCGACTCCATGGGAATGCCACAATCAGCAAGGATGGTTTGAGTGAACATATCTGCACAAGTTAAAATCCTGCCTTCTCCCAATGGTACTTCAAATGCATCAAACACTCTAGTTAACAGGTTTCCAAAAGCTAACTGATGAGAACCTAGTTTAGGATCCACAATTCTAGCAAGATGTTTGATAATCAGTGTGGGCCAGTCAATGCGTTCTTTGCACTCAAGAGCATTCATAAGTCCCATGTCTCTTATGAAGGCAATGTGACGTTGGTGACCTCTAGGCAGTATCACCTTATGAACTATCTCGAAAAGTAGCTTATGCAAAGATCTCATAATGCCCTTTAAAACAGTTTGTGCCCTAGAGTTGACTCTACCTTGAGAGAATTTGGCTGGCAAGCTAGAATATTCATCGAAACCCCAATTGTACTCATTAATTCCCACAGATGGTATATGCAAGATTTCCCCAAGTTTAGTTGCATCTAACACAATGTCAACCCCTTTTACACTAGACGACACCACATCTCTTTCTAGGATTACCAGGTTTGTATAGAAATCTACCACTTCCTTTTCATAAATCAAACTAGGTTCAAGGAATAACTCCTCCCACCCCTGAAACCTCAGTATTTCACAAACCTGCTTCACTATATCCATTGAAAGTATATCAGGGTGAAAGGTTCTACCCCTAAGCACTGTTTTGGTTTGGAAGTACTTTTTCTTTCCCATTTTGAGAAATTTATCTGCATTTTTTTTTTGCAGATTTTGATTTTGATTGAGGAGTTGCAGAATGTTTACCCTCAAACACATCATCAGTTTCAGAATCAAGATTCATTGGAGAAACGGATGAATAAACAGGAGACTTACCCAATCGCCGACGCTTCACACGAGATGTTGCATCATCAGTTGGTTTGACCACATTCGCACTCCTTGTCACTGGCCGGTGTGGACAAACCTGTTTAACTGCAATATGCTTTCTTGGTCGCCTTGGTTTTTTAGGGTGAAGGGTACTCAAAAGAATATCATCATTGATTGGAGATGGTGGTGGCTTTTGAGTAGTGGTTTTGTGAGATGGGGAAGGAGGGGGATTATTTGGGACAGTGGTTGTGGGAGATTCTGGGTTTGGTGGTAATAGGGTTTCTTGGACTGGTGATAATGGGGTTTCTTGGACTGGTGGTGGTGGAGATTCTATGATGGGTCGTGGTGGTGGGGATTCTGCAACTACAGGTGGAGATGATTCTTTAACTGATGATGGTGGAGATGGAGCTTTTGGTGATGGAGATGTAGATGGATCTGATTTGGGTGTAGATGGTTTGGTTGGGAGTTGGCTTTCTTCCCCTCGATTAGGCACAGCATCAACAACTGGGTTCTCTTCCCCCTGAGAAAATGCACTATCAGACGAGCTTTCGTCATCAGAGTAAGCAACGAGTGGATTAACCATGGTGATGGAGGGGATTTCTTTTTCCTTTTTTTTCGGAAGAATGAAGATGAGAGAAAGTTGGTTGCTTGTTTAGAGAGAGTGCTTTATTGGGAACGGTTTTGATGTTGTATTCGAGGGGTTTGAGTAATTATGGGGGATTGACATCGAGGAGACGTGTGCTGTGACGGTTGCACCTGCTTTTCAGAGACGTGACATGGGAGAGAGAAGATGAAATTGTTTTTTTTCTTTTTTTTTAAATTTTTTTTTCTTTCTTTCCTCTTTTTTTTTTTTGTTTTAACAGCTAAGTGTAAAGAAAATGTAGAACCAACTTGACTGAACCTGGATCATATCTCCTTAGAACTTGGTTGGAGAGAATTCAATCTAAAAAGATGAGCCCTAACTCAAGTCTATATTTCAGAAATGACTCTCTTCCTAGTGCCTTGGTGAAAATGTCAGCAACTTGATTCTCAGTTTTGCAGAACTCCATTACTATGTTTCCTTTTTCAACATTATCACGAAGAAAGTGATGTCTAACATCTATGTGTTTGGTGCGTTTGTGTTGAACTGGGTTTTTGGCCATGTTCATAGCACTTGTGTTATCACATAGAATAGGAATACAACTTGTTTCTATACCAAAATCTTTAAGCTGCTGTTTTATCCAAAGAAGTTGGGCACAACATGAAGCAGCTGCAACATACTCAGCCTCTGCAGTAGATAGAGCCACTGAATTTTGTTTTCTAGTTGCCCAAGATATTAAACATGGTCCTAAAAAGTGTGCCATCCCAGAGGTACTTTTTATATCAACCATATGTCCTGTATAATTTACGTCAGCAAATCCCTTTAGATCAAAAGAGTCACCAGTTGGATACCAGAGAACCAGGTTCATTGTGCCTTTCAAATATCTGAAGATTCTTTTGACAACTTTTAGATGTGATTCCTTGGGACAAGACTGAAACCTTGCACATAGACCAACACTGAACACTATATCAGGTCTGCTGGCAGTGAGGTATAGGAGTGATCCAATCATACCTCTATATCTAGTGTGATTGACTGGTGAACCTGGTTCATCTTTATCAAGCTTTGTTGTTGTCCCAATAGGTGTGTCATTTGACTTAGCTTCATTCATATCATACTTCTTCAGTAATTCCTTGATGTACTTTTGTTGATGAATTGATGTTCCAACTGGAGTTTGCTTAATTTGGAGTCCTAAAAAGAAATTCAACTCTCCCATCATACTCATCTCAAACTCACTATTCATTAGTTGAGCAAATTCTACTCCTAGTGAGTCATTGGTTCCTCCAAATATGATATCATCTACATATACTTGGACTATGAACAGATCTTTACCTTGTTTATGAAGAAACAGTGTATTATCAATTTTTCCTCTTGTATATCCATATGTGAGAAGGAAAGTAGACAATCGATCATACCATGCTCTAGGTGCTTGTTTTAGCCCATAGAGTGCTTTGTCCAGTTTATATACATAATCAGGATACATGGTATCTCAAAACCTGGGGGTTGTTTTACATACACCTCTTCTTGTAGGTAACCATTTAAGAAGTCACTCTTGACATCCATTTAGTAGAGTGTGAACTCCATGTGAGCAGCATATGCGACCAATATCCTAATTACCTCAATTCTTGCTACTGGTGCAAAGGTTTCATCATAGTCTATACCTTCTTCTTGGTTGTATCCCTGTACAACTAGCCTAGCTTTGTTGCGCACTATTTGTCCTTGCTCATCGAGCTTGTTTCTAAAAACCCACCTAGTTCCTATTACCGTCCTGTTTTGAGGTTTTGGAACCAGGTTCCACACTCTGCTTCTTTCAAACTGGTTGAGTTGTTCTTGCATAGCACTAATCCAATCAGAGTCTAGCAGTGCTTCCTTTATATTTTTAGGCTCAATCAGGGACACATAGGCATAGAATGCACACATACTACGTAATTTGGATCTTGTAGATATGCCTGAGTTAAGAGGAGTAAGAATGTTTTGCAGAGGGTGAGAGCTTTGATGTTTCCAACTGTGAGTTGGAATATTTACTGGTTCTTGAGGTGCAGATGAACCAGTTTCATTAGTAGACTTATCTCCTATTTCAGATGTTTTATCAGAGGGTATGGGTTCTTTTTCCCATATTTTTGGTTCTGATGGCTTGGAGCAGGTTCCCTCATTTTGTTCATCCTCTGAATTTCCTTAAACTTCACTAGTATGTTCATTAAAGACAACATGGACACTTTCTTCTACACGGTTTGTTCTTTTATTCAGTACCTTGTAGGCCTTGCTTTGTGATGAGTAGCCCAGAAAAATTCCTTCATTACTCTTGGCATCAAATTTTCCCAAATTGTCTTTGTCATTGTTGTGTATAAAGTATACACACCCAAAGGCCCTAAGATGTGCTAGATTTGGTTTTCTTCCTTTTAGCAGCTCATATGGTGTTTTGTTTAACACTGATCTGATCATACATCTATTTATTAGATAGCATCCTGTGTTCACTGCTTCAGCCCAATAGAATTTTGGAAGTTTGCTTGAGATTAACATTGTTCTTGCAATATCTTCCAGTGTTCTATTTTTCCTCTCAACAACACCATTTTGTTGTGGTGTTCTAGGTGCTGAGAAGTTATGCTCAATCCCATTGTAGTACAAAATTGTAGAAATTGTGAGTTCTCAAACTCCAGCCCATGATCAGATCTGATGCTGATTATTTCTTTGTTGAATTTCTTCTGAACCAGCTTTGCAAAGATTTCAAACATAGTGAATGTCTCATCCTTTGTTGCAAGAACAATGTCCAAGTGAATCTTGAGTAGTCATCAACTATTACAAACACATATCTTTTTCCACCCCTGCTTTGTACACGCATTGGTCCACACAAATCCATGTGAAGCAGTTCTAGTGGCTTGGTAGTACTTACTGTCAACTTTGGTTTGAAGGATGACCTAACCTGCTTTCCTTGAATGCAGGTTCCACATACTTGGTTGTCCTTGAAACTTTTGGTTGGCAGTCCCCTAACTAGGTCTTTAGATATGAGCTTGTTTATAGTTGTCATGCTAATGTGTCCCATTCTTTTGTGCCATAGCATGGAGCAATCAGAGACTGCACTTAGACATTTAAGAGTATCTTCCGGAGTCAACAATCTTGACTTTGTACACATTCTTGTGTCTCTTACCTAGTAGAACCAGGTTCCCAGTCACTGAGTTTGTTACTCTGCATTCCTTTTCTGTAAAGAGAACGTTGTTTCCTTTATCACATTTTTGAGATACGCTCAATAGATTATGTTGTAGGCCATTCACATAATATACGTTCTCAATTGCATGAGTATCCATTGATCCAACCTTTCTGATTCCCTGAATTTCACCACTTTTACCATTACCAAAGGCAACGTTTCCTCCTTTGATGTTTTTGAGTGAGAGGAAGCTTCTTTTATCTCCAGTCATGTGTCTGGAACATGCACTATCCAAGTACCATTGTTGCTGCTTCCTCTTCACTGATCCCTGCAATTTAATTTTGGGGTTTAGATTTTGGTACCCAAATCCAATTTGATTTATGCTTAGGGAATGGGTGGATAAGATTTCTGCTAGTCCATCTAGGAAGAGATTTGACTGTAGGAATGTTTTTGCTCATTGCGTTTCTCATGATGAGGTTTTCTCAAAGACTTCAAGTTTTTGTTATGAGCAGTTTGTTTTCTTTGACAATCATGACTTTTATGCCCTACCAGCCCACAGTGCATGCATAGACAATCTATGTTGGGATTTTTTACTTGAGAGCTAGTTCTATCAAAACCTATCCCATGTTTCTCAAATGTGTGATTCTTGTGAATGTTGTCAAGCAGTATGTCTCATTCCATTTTCTGCTTCAGTTTTAGTCACAAGAAGCTCTTTGGAGAGTGTTTCATTCCTTTTAGTTACCAAGTCTAGGTTTTTACTTAGTTCGGTATTCTTGGATAAAAGATGAAGATTCTATTTTTCAAGACTCTTGTTTTCTTCTCTTAGTGATGCATAGTCTTCCATTATCAATTCCCTTTTTGAGTCTATGGTTTTATATGCATCAATGAGAGTGTAGAGTAGGGATTCTAGCTCCCTTTTTGAGTATGAGCCTAGATTGTCTTGTATGTGATGAAGACTAACCTTTTCATTCATATATTCTTCTTCTTTATCCTCTTCAGAGTCTGAACCAGCCATGAGTGCTAGTATGGTTTCTTGTGATCTGCAGGTTTCCTTTTCTTCCTTGGTTTCCACTGCTACAAGAGCAAGAAAGTCATAATTATCTTCTTGTTCTAGTGCAAGAAGGGACTGGTTTTCTGTCTCATCACCCTCAGACTCTTCATCAGATGAATTCCCCATTGCTGCAAAAGCCCTTTTCATTGAAATATCTGCCTCTTGAGTTGTCATTCTTCTGTTTGAGGGGACAAACTTATCTTTCTTGATGTCTTTGCCCTTCTCAAAGTTTGTCTTTTTCTGCTCTAAAGCCCAAAGTGGACAGAATTTGATGAAGCGATCTGGGCTCCCACACTTATGACAAACCTGGTTTTTTTCAGATGGTTTTTGAGAAGTTTTCTTTTGAAAGGCCTGTCCTCTCTATAGCATTCTGGTGAACCTTTTGGTTATGAGGGCAATATTTTCATCTTCAAAATCATCTGATGTAGTAGCTTTTAGAACCAGGTTTCTTTCCTTCCTTTTTCCTCCAATTTCCTTTTCTTGGTTTTTCTTGAGTTCGTATGTGATGAGATTACCAATAAACTCATCCATGGCCAGTGAGTCTAGGTCGCGGGCTTCAGTGATAGCCTCGACTTTGCTTTCCCAAGTTTCAGGAAGGACACTCAAGAGTTTCCTTACTGCCTTTCCATTGGGAACTATCTCTCCCAAGGAGTACATCTCATTAATGATGGAGGTGAACTTGGTGTGCATGTCTTGAATAGTTTCCCCTTCTGTCATTCTGAACAGCTCATATTGCCTGTTTAAGTTATCAATTTTGGACTTCTTGACTTGCGTTGTTCCTTCATGAGCGGTTTGTAGTGTTTCCCATATGGCTTTGGCATCTTGACAAGACGAGATTCGATTGTAGATCAAAATTTTCTTGGCTTTGGCATTGTTTTGGATTGCAAGCTTATCTTCAGCATTCCATTCTTTTCTTTCCTTTGGAATTTTGGTGATTCCATCAGTTGCAGTTTTCATAGGTATGGTTGGTCCATCTAGAATTACTCCCCATAGATCAGGGTTTTCGCCAATAAGATGGTCCATCATACGCTTTTTCCACCATCCATAATATTTGCCATTGAATAGTGGTGGTCGTGTTTGTGAAGCTCCCTCTTGTGGGGTAGGTGGTGCTGCCATTGAGTCTTTTCAAGGTGTGAATCTTTTATCGAAAAGACCTGCTCTGATACCAATTGAAGAAACCTTACCCCAGAACAAGAACCAGGTTCTTGTAAGTTGCTTTTAAGTAAAGACACAAATACTTCTTGAATTAAAAACCTTCCTCACTCAAGGAAGGAAAAACCTCTTTTTATTAATTCAAGTATAAGATTTTGTGATTACAACTCAATAATCAAAAAACCTTATCTCTACTACCTCTCTCTATTAACTCCAATCGATCTCTCCAAAAGGCCAAACCCACCTTTTGTTACAACTCTCACTAACACTCAACCCTACAAAGAGCCAAACCCACCCTTTGTACAATAAACTGTAAATTACAATCAAGAACAAAATAATAAAATAGTTCTACACGTTAAAAACCTTCTCACTCAAGAACGTTTTGAACGTAGCAAACCTATCACTCTTGAAGACTTCAGTTTGATGAATAATTCTCACTTTTCTCTCTATGTGAAGTCGTGGTATTCTTCATCTGCATCGTCTTCTTCTTATAGAGTTTCTTTTGCCTTGTACAATCCATATCAGATAAGGTAAGGAAGTTATTGTTAAACAAGGATTCCTTTTTAAAGTACAATCCTTATTATATACAACTTCCTTCCTTAATAATATATTTAAGGTTTTCCTTATTTGTATCAACTTATACCTTTAATATATTATTTTTGGCTTTGACAAATAACTCCATTTTACTCGGTCTTGGACTCTAGCTTGGCTTCTTTTGCTGCGTACATTTGCTACTGCTTTGCGCTTCTTGTCTATCATCAAAACATGAATTATCGATTCTATCATATTCTATCAAGAACCTCTCTAAAATTTTATTGATATAGGATTCTTGAGATAAACCTAAGGTACCTTGATGTCTATCTTGATGAATCATAATACCAATAACATAAGATGCATCACCCATGTCTTTCATATCAAAAATTTTAGAGAGAAATTATTTCACCTCATGTATCATTCCATTATCTTTGGATGAAGTAGGATATCATCCACATATAGAACTAAGAAACATATTTTACTTCCACTGATCTTATGGTATATACATTGACCCATAATGTTCTCAACAAAGTCGAATGAAGAGATAACATTATGAAATTTCAAATACTATTGACGGGAAGCTTGTTTTAGTCCATACATGAATTTCATTAACTTGCATACCAAGTGCTCACCATTACTAGAGGAGAATCATTCAGGTTGTTTTATATAAACCTCTTCCTCTATTGTAAGCACCAAGGACATGACAGGGGTTGTGATGAAGAAGTTCAGTTTGGTGAAGAATTAATTGCAGGGGATTTGAGGGAAATTTTTAAATGAAAAACAGGAGGCTGACAATAGCATTTCAAATGATCAAGCTGCTCAAATTGGGGGTCATGCCTTTAACATCATCTGAGGTATTTGAAGCCAAAAAAAGGACGATGGAGCTAAACTCGTTGCATCAATACCCGAGTTAGGAAATATATGATATATATGATAGATAGAGTTAAGTTTGATATATACATCAACTGTCTACTTGATGTTCTAGTATTAATCCACAATCAATGCTGAAAGAACTTTTGTCAACATATATGAAGAGAATTAATTAATGAAGAATTTAGAAGCAGAAGGATGATTTAGAACTTGAAGTTTATTGAAACCTACAACAACCTTAAGTTGATATACCTAATAACTTTGTTCACAATCAAATACAAAGTCTCTGGGTAAAATATATTGGGCCAGGTGAATTAATAGGTTACAATATTGTAGATCCACCTTTGCTTGTTACCTTGAACAACGCCTGGTAAAATGATGTCGTATATAAAGACCCAAAAAGGGATGACGGAGCTAAATTCTTTATTGTATCAATCTCTGAGTTAGCTTGCAACATGAAAATAAAATGGCAATTATGCCTAACCAACAGAAATGAAAGGCAACAGAGTTTTCATTTCAAGATTAAACCCAGTAAACACCTTTTATAAACTTCAATCTTGTTGAACAGTTAATGTAAGTGTAGTAAGCCACGATAACGATTCTAGACCCCTCGAGGTGGAGTAACTACAATGTTCTACTATCACGATATGTAGTTCCTCCAATCGAACTAGTCTTGATAAGACCACTGGTGAAATAGTACTAGATGCTTATTCGAAAAAATTGAACATAAATTAGATTGGTTCAATTTTCCTTTCTCCACTGGCACCTCCTCCAACTGAAAATCTCTGATGCGGAGAATTTCCAAATTGACAAGTTTGTCGATAATGGATATCTCATCCAACCATAAATTACTCAGACATAGCGTCCTCAAATTTGTCAACCTCTGAATGAATGCTGGAAAAGGTGGAATGGTTTATTCATTCCTAACTTCTAGCATGACTAGGTTCAGCTTCTTCGCCATCACTAGTTTTTTGTTTCTGCAGGAAAAAGAGAATGCGAGAGAGAGAGAGAGAGAGAGAGAGAGATGAATAACTTATTAAGTAAAATAAAGTTAATGAAGTATCTAAAACGGAAAGAGAGCAGTAGAACCTAATTAGATTGTGTAGCTAGCGAAATAAGACATACCTTGTTATTGAAAATTTGTTGTATCCATTTATTCAGATCATCTACTATAACCTCCTCATAATCATGATTCACACTTTTAGGATGCGGTGTTCTCACAGATATTCCCTGTTGGACAAACATCTTCATTTCAGGGCAGCCTCGGATAGCCACATTTCTGAGTAATGGAAATCCAAGAGCATGGTTTGTCAGAAAGAAATTCCCTAGCTTAGCCAGATCAGAAGCTCCAGCTGATCCAATCGGTGAAATCAGGTCATGATTATTTCTCCTTTTGTGATCACTTCTTCCATTGATTCACAAGCAATTATATGTAGTTTTTTGAGATTTAAAAGAGCTATGGCCATTGATAGAGACATCAAGTTTCTCAATTTTCCACAACCCAATACCAACAATGTTTGAAGTTTGGTGAAGTCGTCAGTTGGAAGTTGGTGGGAGCATAGAGCACTTATACTTTTAAGTTTCCAGATTGTTAGCTCTTCCAAGGTTGGGACAAGAAATCTGCGAGCTTTCAAGTATCAAACTTTGTTGCAGATACAGTTGGAGCTATTGAGTGGAAATCTCCTTTCATATTTTAAAAAAGTTTTTTAGTATCTCAAATGCATTGGAGTAGTTTTAATTAATGGGAAACTTTCACATATAGCCACTTAAAAATAATTAATTACTCTCCATAGATATAGTTTGATAATTACAATTTGTAGCTACATGTTATATGGAGGAGAGAGGCGGCGAGACTGGGAGAGAGAGGAGAGAGGCGAGAGAAAGGGTAAAAGAGTGGGAGAAAGGTGAATTGTATATGTATATTGATTAGATAATTGTATATTATACATATGTAATTGTATATATGTCAAGAAAGACTGGGAGAGGGATGACATAGGCGAGCGAGTCTGGGAGAGAGAGAGGAGAGAGGTAAGTGATATCAAGAGAGGGAGGAGAGAGGCGAGCGAGAGAGGGAAGAGAACGGGAGGAGAGAGAGCAGAGAGTGGGAGAGAGGTGAATTGTATATGTATATAGGCTAAAAAATTGTATATTATACATATTTATCTCCTGGTGAATTGTACATATACAAACATGACTAATTATACACACTCGAAGTCAGTACATGTAATTAATGTATAATGTTAGTTGCGAGTGGTAATTATATCAAACTATAACTATGATGAGTAATTAAATAGTATAAGTTTGCTTATACGCGTAATTTTTCCTTTAATTAATTATTATCAAGTTGCACATGAGCGATCAGTTCAACAAAAACACAAATTACGATTGAGCGAGATAAGCAGATTACTTCAGTAAACCCTAAACCCATGCTTTTCTCCTCTCTCTCATGGAGATTTGAGGGCAGCAGTCTTATGGCTGTTCTAGCTGTGTCCCAGCCTCCTGCTGGGGACAAAACACAACCATAACATATTCAAAATACTACTGATTCAACACATAAACCGACAAACATTGCACAACTTCAAGCCACCAGGCATATATCCAAAACTGAGTTGAAACCAATTAAGTTCATTCATGGAATTCTAACCATCGAATTCACCATGGATGAAGTTAATGAATTTAGCATAGAGGAAGGACTACATCAAGTTGTTATTCTCAAAATTTTCTTACGGAAATCAAAACTAAATGAATTGCGCAAAGTTCTTCTAAAGCAAATCGATAGAAAAGGTCATTGTAACATTGGACAACTTGAGTTTCGTCATCTCTTGATCAGGTTTGATTTATATGAAGACTTCGTTCAAGTTTTGTCGAGAAACTCTGGTTATATCAAATTCTATGGTGAAGAGTTTCTATTTAGAACGTTTCTTTGGACTATATGATTCAATCCTAAGGAATAAACATCGAAACCATTGACATGGATATCTTTTCTAGATTTGCCACCAAATCTTTTTGCCAAAAAATCACTTTTATCAACGGTTGGGAAACCAGTTCCTGTAGATAAAGTCACTCAGGAACGTACCAGGCCTAGAGTTAAAGGTCATTCTAGATCTACTAAATAAGCATCCAAAAAACTAAAGTTATTCTTCGTGGACAAAGATTCAGGCAAAGTTATTGAGCATTCATTATTCAAGAGTTTGTTTATGATAATCTCCCAAACTATTGTATACACTGTAAGCGATAAGGGCATGATGAAAAAGTTGTTGTGTGTTTCTCGGCAAGGTCGATGCAAAAAATCAGAATGATGCAAAGGATTAAGGTATGGATGTGGAGCAATATCAAGGTGATGCAAGGGACCTTATAAATGCTAAATTTCAGAGTAAAAGCAACAAAGAAGAACAGGGACAGTTGGTCCTTGATGATAATTCTGGCGAAGGAAGAGATTCTCGAATAATTTGGGGGTTGTTAGGGATGCTACTATTGATTGAGCTGTTGCAAATAGTTTTGAAGAAGCTACAACTTTTAACTCTAATAATGAAGAGAATCTAGAGAACAAAAGCAAATCGATTAAGGCTGCTAGGCAGGGTGTTGGGAAAGATGAAATGTTGGGTTCGCCTAATGTAGTTGCGTCTAAACAAGATAACTCCATTGCAGGGAACTCCAATAATGAATGGACTTTGGTCTTACATAAAAAAAATGGTGTTTCTAAGTCCTCAAACAATCAGATTTTGCACCAATACAATTGTACAAAGGTTGAGCTTGATAGAAGCAACATCGTAATTGAATGTACTCAATTCAACATGTTGCGAGATGAGAATGTTGGGCAGCAAGAAAGGATACAAAGTAAACATGAATTATCTACTGAATTTGGGAGTACTTTAGGCAAATCCCAACCTGTTACTTGTGTACTTCAGCACGTTAAATTCTGCACAATTTGACAAAAACGTTAACAATTCGGATCTTGTTCCTCGAGATTTAAACAAGAATAGAGAGCATGTTGATCAACTAAGTTGTTTTGACACATGAAAATAAGTTCTTTGTTACAGAGGGGATAGCTTGTAAATAAATCAGTACAAATACATCTATCATGGATGTTTCTGTTATTCTTACAATAACCTGTATTTATAAGGTTAATAAACAGAAACAGAAATAAGATGAAGCAGAAAAAATATAAAATACAAGAATTAATCCGAGTCCACAGAAACTACTGTGTGTCCTTAAGAAATTTAATCCCCTCACTGTACCCAAGGTTATGGATTAATTTCTCCCAAAATAAAACGGATTATACCTGTTAAAGAAATAGCGGTACCTCAAACTTCTTTAACTTCAACGAACTTAAGAACAACAACAAGTCACACAGACTCAGTCGATCGAAACTTTGATTTTATTTGAGAGAAAAATAAATGCTGAGAAAGAAAAAATTTCAGTGGTTTAAAAAATCAAAAATTGACTTCCTTTTATAGCCATTTTAAGCTAGGAAAATCTCTGTTCAGTGAAATCTGTTCAGACCCATTTTATCCAGAAAGTTGTGTCTTTGGGAAAAAATAACAACTTTTCAAAAAATTGTGTCTGTTAGGAAAATAACAATTTTTTTTGGAAAGTAACGACTTTTTGGAAAAGTAACGACTTTTCGGAATGTTATCGTTACCCGCAAATTTATAAGATATAATATTAACAGGATTTATTTGATTTAACAAAAACTGATTAAATAAATTTTGTCCAAAAAATTTATCAATCAATCACATCATTTGTCAAATCCAAATCCAAAGCCGAGCCGAGCGAGCGACGACAGCGCGAGGGGACATCTTCTTCTTAGCTCTTTAAGAAGTAATGGAAGTGTTGACAACAATTTCCATTTCTTTTGCCGATATGGGAGAAATGACTTTTCATTTGCACTTTGCAAATGACTTTTCATTTTCCCTCCAAAGTAGTTCCCTCACTTTTCATATTCTCTCTTTTCTTTTCTCATTCACACTTGCTAAAACCCAACAATTTCGAATCCAGAGGAAGCTAAAAATAGTTTGAATGTTTTTAAAGAAAAACAAAAGGAAATGAGTGCTTCTAATTGGGTAGATTTAGTTGAGAACGAGGAAAACATAACTTCACCTCCTATGAGTTAGTTAAGCCCTCAAGCATCTGAATTTGTGTCTACAAGTAAGGCAAAACCATCTATGGCAATGACAGATGATAGCTTTAAAAAGAGTTTGGCCATGAACACCAAAGATATTAGAGTGTTGGCTAAGAGTCATGATCCAGAAGTTATAGTTTTAGGAATTAGTCTAACTGCAGCTTATGATGGTGACTTGGGAACAAACATGTCTGATAGGGATGATGAGGAAGACATGTTGGACATATGCTTTGATAAGGTGGCCAAGGAAGGGGATTTCTCACCAAGGTAACAAAGAAGTGGAAGCAACAAAATAAAAAAGAAGGCACATGGAAGGCAACACAATTGGGATGGTAAGGTGACTGAGGAATTTGTTCCAAGGCACCTACCAATGCGACTAGCAAAGCAAAATCATATGACAGTGTCAACAACTTTAACAAGATCCGATAAATCCAATAAGAATTGATGAAATATCAAGTGTTTTTGGACATATATAGTTGGAGAAGAAGATAAGAAGAAAATACCTCAAGTCACTTTTGACGGACAAACTATCTTTTTTAGTTCATACATATATAAATTGAAGTTTGAGGCTAATAACTCAATCTTATTTTTGACTTTTATTTTCTTTCATTACTTAAGTATCTTCATTTGTAATATCATTATAGAGAATACTATAAACTCTACGATGATCATAGAATACCTAATTTTCTCTAGCTCTTTTTTCTTCATGCTTGTTAAGTAGTAGAGTATAAAAAAAAAAGAGTAGTAGTTTTTTTTCCATTTGGGTTGGTCTAGAGGGGTAAAAAAAAAGTGTGAGATAGTTTTTCAAAGCCACGTGACATTGTTGAAATTAAAAAATCACAATTATATATTTTTTAATTAAATAAATATAAATTTATTAATGAAAAATAAAACTATGCACCATATATTAGACGGTAGAGGTATATATGCATCAACTTTATTAACAAGAGGTATATTTACTCAAAATCACATAGTTGAGCAGTATATTTGCTTATTTTTCCTTAATTCAATGAATAATTTTTCACTTATCTTCTTATAAAATTTATCATAATCTTTCTGCAAATATAAAAAATAAATGAAAAATGGTCTAAAATGCCTTTATTATTACTTAACAAGGCAAAAAATGTCATTTTCAAATAAATATATAGTTTATTTTCTTTTTGAACACATTCTCTTCCTAATGATATTTTTTTATTAGCAAATGTTTATCCTACTTCAATTGGGGAAAAAAATAACACTAATAATATTTCTTATTTTATTATAAATATTAAAATAAAAATTAATGCTTGATCTACTAATGATCTTATATATATAACATATACAATCCGTTTAAAGGTACATGAATATTAGTTAAAGTAATTTTAAAATAAAGAAAACAAGAATAGAGTACTAAAAGTAATATCTTCTAATAGGAATAAAATATTCATTTAAGAAGAAAAGAAGTAATATGTTTAAATTGAAAAATATATTTTTGACTCAGTTAGTAACAAGAGGAACATTTCTATAACAAACTACCAACAAAAAGAATATTTTTGGACCAAAGTATTTAGGACGAGAACATTTTTGTACTAAACTATAAATTGAGATGATTTTTTATCATTTCACGTAATTTAAGGCATTATCGAGCTTTTTTAAAAAATAAATTACAATATACCTGCCAAAACAATAGTCTTGAAATTTGTTCTTACTGTTTTCTTCTTCTTTTATATCTATTTATTTTCACACTAAAAATATGAAGTAAGAATATGAAACTTAAATAATGATAAGTTAATAGATCTATAAGAGAAATATTCAAAACTTAAATTAACCTTTGAATAAAAAGAGTCACAAAAATTCACATCAAATATAGTCTTATATGGATTTCTTAAATAACAAATTTAAAATTATTTTTTCACTTGTTAGAAAAAAAGGATATATCTAAGCATTAGTCTTTGTTTAAGTAAATATGTTTAATGCTCAAGTAAAAGGTAAACATTTTGGTGATAAGAAGGAAACCTTTGCATCAAAAAGAGGATTTGAGTTGTTGGTTGTAGGCCTGAAATTTTGGAACTCAGGTAGTACACAGAATAACATTGTTTGTAACAGAGGGAACTCAATGCGCTCAACATTATTGCCACTGCAAATGTGAGTCGAGTTTTCTAGAGATTGAAGCTCCAAGTGATATAAATTGGGGAACTTGATTTCTTCATGTGTTGTCTTCAATAAATGTATCACTAAATCACACTATAAGAGGTAGAGACATTTCACGTTCTGAAATTCATTCAGCTGCAACTCAGTCAACACATTATTAAAGCCCTTTCCCTTTGAATTTACATATTCGCTCTCCTTCAACCTGTGGCAGATCCAATCACCTAAAGGGGCAGTCTTTATGACCTCTAAAGAAATATTCTTGTCATAATCACGTATGAATGGCATGATCTCTTTGTGACCCCGTATAAGAGTGTACCGTGTCAATTGGAGAGAAGGTCAAGGTTATTATAGATCACATCCCTCAAATCTTTTACCCTCACCAAATGTAGTTCCTCCAATTGAGCTAGTTTTGATAAGACCCCTCCTGAAATCCTTTTAAGTTTTTTTTTTATAATTCCAAAACTCTAACTTAATTAGCTTGGTGAGTTTTCCTATCTCCTCTGGCAGCTCATCTAACTGACAATCTCTTATGCTGAGAATTTCTAATTGGACAAGTTCCCCAATAAAGAATATGTCATATAACCTTAAATTACTCAGACATTGCATCTTCAGACTTGACAACCTCTGAATAAATGCTGAAAAACGCGGAATGGACTCCTCAAATCTGTGTCCCTTCAGGCTCAAGACATTGAGGTTACTCATTTCACCAAAAAATCATCTCGTAGTTTGAATGGATTTTCAAAACAGAGTTTCAACATTAAAAGCTTCAGTTTTGGGAAATTAGTTGTCTAGGGTGCTTATCAAATTTATTTACGACAATTGACATGTGACTGAAATGCTCATAAGAAGTTCTACTTGGGAGCTCTTCCGAGTCAACATCGTGACATACCATAAAGTTATGATCTCCCTCAGATGCAATACTTATAGACACATCACGGACCACATCATGCATTGTCACGTAATTATTGTCTGAACCTTGGGATAATAGGAAACCATGTTTTAATTTTTCTAACAGAAAACATACCTATTTCTTGCATCTTCTATATTTTCAATTCCCGAGAAGATGCGAAGCCCCATTCCATACTTAAGCAATTCTTCAATCCAAATGTTGTTGTCTTCGTGGAACAAAGAACAAAGCAAAAAGAGGTACTTTGCTTCATTTTCTCCCAATTGATCATAGCTTAGATTCAGAGATTCATACACCTTTTCGTGCACTCCGAGGATATTTCTTGCTTCTGCACGACGTAATTGTCTAACGGCATCCTCCCACGAGGGCTTGTTTTTACGCTTAAGTGCTACTTCAACTATAATTATTGCAAGCGGCATCCCCTTGCATTCTTTTGTAACCTCTTTTGCTATGTTAATCGGAGAAGTATCGTTGCCAAAATCACCGACTTTCTCTTTTAAAAGGCTTCATGCTTCCTCTTCGGATAATATTCCAACTTCCATGATCTTGTTAGTTTCCATTCCTTCACAAACATTTATGAAACGCGTCGTCAATATCACTTTGCACCGATGGTTGTGGTTTATACTGCTGGAAATTCATCCAAGATTATAAGGTTGCGGCTTTTCTGATCCATTAATCTTGTACGCAGCCGATCTCCATGACTCCACAAATTATCCCCTTGTAATTTCAGCTTGAATTCTTCTGCAATCTCACACTTAAGTTTTTTCAAGTTTGGTTGTTGACTGACAGTTATCAAGACAACATCTTTGAACAACCCTTGTTGTTTCACCTTTAGTCTGATTTTCTCAGTGAGTGTTGTTTTACCAAAACCACCCAGACCACGTATCCAATCATAGTGACCCCGTCATCTTTCAAAACTTCCATGACCTCTTCCTCTTTCAATTTTCTGGAGGCCAAACCCTCACTATTATTACTATATATAGCCTCACTTTGAACTGGACGATCAAAGGAGATTACAATACTATTTTGAAGTTTAGTTAATTCCTCTGTAATTTTCTTAGCTCTGCTGCTAAGGGAGTAAAGTGATTGCAAGTTTGGACAGCAACCCGTTTAAACCTCAGCTCTACCTCCCATTACATCATCCACTTGTGCAATAGTGGTATCAACACTAGTTAACCAAACGTCGCCATTGAGTGAAATGCATTGTAAGTTTCTCCGGGAAACTTCCGCTTTATCCTGCACCTCACTTTTGATGTTCTTCATCATATGACATGCATTATTTTCCCATGGATGCGATATTTCTCTTGTAGTTAAATAATTACCCGATCCCTCGCTCCACTGGCTGCATCAAGCAGTCTGTGACTTTCCCCACCAAAACAGATAAGAATTCCATATTTTTTGGTTACAAGTAGAAAGAATTGTTGAGAGTGAATGGATACAAGATCAAAGGAAATTCAAAATAATAATAATTCAGGTAGGTACACTATTAACTCTCGACACATGGACATGCCACTCCACAACAAACACATGTTTGCTTTTAACACCAACCACTAACTTACAAGTTAATTAAAAATTGAGGAATTTGAATTTAAAGTTTTCACATAAAATTAGTTATTTTTTAAGAGTCAAAATGAGAGCATTATTAGAGTGGGAGTATTTGATTAGATAACATTTCAGAAAATCTGATTCCATATGCCAGACAAAGAATTGTTGGTTTCCTTGCTCTTATTTTGTTTTAAGTAAATATATTTAATTCTCAAGTAAAAGATAACATTTTGATGATAACAAGCTAAGATAAAAAGAGGATTTGAGTTGTTGGCTTAGTAAAAATTGTGATATTGTAATGTTCCGCAACTTCTAAGCATAAATTCAAACCTTTCTCGGTATGTGTAAAAACTCGAACCTATAATTTTTAAGTTGTATATGTATGTCAAGGTCCTTGGCTAAGAATAGTAAGTATATCAGATGTGGTTTAGGATCTTAAGAGACCTCACACACCAAGTCAAGTTCAAAACATTTTTATCAGCTACGTTTTCAAATGAGTTCATACAAAAGTCAACTTAAAATGACTATCATATCATATCATATATTATTATAAGTGGGAACCTCTAAAGTGAGAAGTTGAATTACTATTGTGCCCTTGTACTAAATTAAACTTGATTAATTATTTAAATTTAATTAGTTAATTTAAATATTAAATTGTATCTTTGATAGTTATACATTAAGCAATATCAAAATTATCAAATTCTTTCATTACATTTATTTATATTGAGAGTAAATTAATATTAAATTGTTATAAACAATTATTATCAAGAAGACAAAAAGACTCTTAATTATATTATTCAATGAATTAAAGGTAAAGACTAAAGGTTACACAATTAAGTAGGAAACTGATAGGTCTGTTTTATTTTTTCCTTTCATCTCCCCTCGTATAATATTTTCCTATTTAAAGCAACCTAGAAATGAAAATTAACTTACAAAACCCATATATGATCTTACTAAAATATGTTAATGTCAATTGTTAATATCCATTTTCTCATTTTTGGTATATCATCTCTTTCTTCCTTTTTTTTTTATTTCCTTTCTGGTCATAGTCATAGACTGCCGAAGAAAAGTTGTCATCAATCCTTGTAGAATGTTAAGGACAATAACATTATTGTTGTATTCGGATCGAAGACATTATGAATGATTGATGGATCAATTGTAAAGAATGTTTGAAAGGAAATAATATTTTTATTTATCACGTTGTATGAATTATAACAAAATAATGAATGATTATAGTGATGACTATTTAAAAGTGATTTTTATATTAGTTTTAAATGTTCTTTGATAAATGTATTCTCTTCTTATTCCTTTTAAGTTAATTATGTTCTCTATTTATATAAAGAAGTTTGTGTCTAGATTATAATTAATAGATTTTACTTATTTAGATTTATATAATTAATATTGGCATAGAACATGTACAAATTATACTTCTTATTTTTAAATGAAATTAAAAATTGTCTTAATTATATTAGATCTCTTATTATATGCCAAATTATTTGTGTTTTACATGGATAATTTGAAATATTTGACAGATATGCCAAACTATTCATGCATTTATATTTAGTTCATTAACATTAACTCCTTTAAATATCATATATTTTTAAAAGTGGAGAAAAAAGACGAAATTCAAAATATCAAAATAGCCCTATAAAGTACAATTACTACAATAATACCATTAATATATATTAAATTATATTATATTGCTATTGTTATTTTATTATCATATAGTAAATTTGAAATGCAAGCTAAGTAATTAGTTTCTTGCTTATGACATTTAAATCCATTTAGTTATTACTAATTATTATTGCAAACAATTTCAATGTTACATTCTTTATTTATGGGCTTATTGATCTAATTGTATTTATTACTTCTCCATAGTGATAATTGTTTGTTCACTTTACCAATTGACTTCCTCTCAGGTATTTACTTAAAATAAATTAATAGAGATAAAAAAAATCTTTTGTGGAGCATATTAACTGTTTTGCAAATAATGAATATGATGTTTTGAAAGCTTATTAAAGAAGAATTTTATTTTCAATTTTTTTTAAAGAAAAATTCTTCATTAAAGTATGTCTTCTTTCTTTCGGTGACATATCAACCATTAAGTTGTTCATTTTTCTTTTTTCCTTTGAAAAATTATAAATTGGATCTTATAATAAATTGAGTTCTTTATACTACCCTTAATATGTCCATATAAATAAGTTCTTTCTACTATTTTATTTGATAAAAATGTTTATAATTTCATGAGTTTCCGTTTCCATAATTTTCAGTTCAGGTACTTCTTATCCCGCTTCTTTTCTTACTTTTTAAATAGTCATTTGTTTGAGTCAAAAAAATATTTTGTAACTTTTAACCAGATTCATGTTGCGATCAAATATATGTATCGATTTGAAAGATTTACTAACATTAGCGTATGAATTACACGTTTGTTTACTTTTTATGTATGTTTAATTTTTTAATTTATGACATATAGCAAATCCAATAATATATGAACCATCTACAAGTTATTTATTGTAGTACAAAATTTATATTAAGTAGTTTAAAATAAATGTGCAACACACGTTTGCAAGACTAGTATTATTATAGGTAGGAAACTCTCAACTTTCAAGTTGAATTACTATTTAGTCCTTACAGCAAATTAAAAAGTAATTAAATTTTTAATTAATTAAATATTGTAATTGAACAACATTTTCTGTCAATTAAATTGAAAGTTGAATATACTTAATCACTTTATTAGGAAATTTGAAAGGATGCATGAAGAATGAAAGGAGTATATCCCTTGGGAGGGTAGGGTAACAACTGTTTTTTTTTAACATTTTCATATATGTATTTAGCCAACAAAGATTGAACCAAATTTTGTTTTCATTTAAACGTGTAATATACACGTGTCGAGAACTAGTATATCTAAAAATATAAAGAGATATGTCGTTCGTAACATATCAAATTAAAGGTCTATGAGTTTTCTTTTTAAAGCCACCAAGTTTACATCAATTGAAATTCAAAGTAAAACGTTATGATCGTTTTAACGGAGACACTACAAGTTGTCACTACGTGACAGAGACTATGACAACCTGTCAGACCTGGTTGTTATATTAGGCAGAATAATCAAATAGAGAAATTACAGAAATACACACTTTTTCTTTCACTTATTTCCATTATCCCCTATTACTTTTCAAAATCTCCAAAGTCTCTTGTTTCTGTAATGTATCAGAGCTGCATATTAATGTTTCTAAGCCATTATTTAATGTATCCGAACTACATATTATGTATCCGAGCTACATATTAATGTATCCCAAATAGTATTTAATGTATCTGAGCTACATATTAATATATCCGAGCTTCAATTATTGTATACAATTTTTTAATTTTTCAGGAAATAATGCAATTAGAAACTTATTAGAGATAAATTGTAATTTCATATTAAAAGTATGAGATTTATGTAATTTACCCTGATCAAATTTTGGTTAATTTTGATAGTCCAAGTACTGGTATGTCACCCAAGCGATGATCCATAACATAGACAACGTCAAACAACCAAATTCCACTAATTTTTTTAATCCTTTTTAGGATATTTTGGTCTCAAAAACCTTTGGAGAGTAATCTAAATGATCTAAGGAAATCATTTTTTCCATTAGTAAACCCTCTCATTCTCACCTTAATTTCTACTCTCAAGAACTTCGGAAAACATCAAGGATAAAGTTCATCTTCAAGGTTTTCCATCAAGCTTCATCACTAAGGTATGTAATACGTTAATGAGGAATTCTTTTTATGATTATGTTCAAGATTTCTCGAATTTCATGAATTTAATGTCATATTTAAGGTTATCAAATCCTTTTTCGAATTCATTCACATTTATTATTCGAATACTAATGAATGTGAATTCTTGACTAATGTACTTCATTTATACTTAATAATTTACTTTGTCATAGGTATGAGTTATTGACATGGTATTGTTATGATTTTTTGAATCTAATATTTAAAAGCATGATTTTAGAGTCTTTATACAAGTTCTATAATTTTTTCTCATGATTTAAGCTATGCACGTGTTTTTGAAAGATATATTATAGAAAAATTTGAGTTTTTGTCTCACCTTTTATTCATACAAGACAAATATTTTATCAAATTATGAGCATATCATATAAGTAAAATATTTTGGAAGGATTATTTAGTATCAAGAGGATATGATGAGTTTTGAAATTTTAAATCTCATAACTGCGTGTCACCGTAGGTTTTGAGTATGCTCCTTTGATGGTCAACTCCTTTAGCCCTGTGAGTCTCTGTTAGTGGATCCACATTAGACATACATGTTTTATACTCTGGCAAGCTGTAGGTCAGTCCACCCAATTAGACCTTAACTTGGACATCATCAACTCATATGATATTTGTCAGTTGTGAGATTCTCCCTAATAAAGCTACTACTACTTTTATGTACTTCTATCATCATAAAGATTTTGTTAGAGGTGACTTTTATTCACTGATTTCAAGATGTATTTCATCTATTTTGTTTTGACTTTTGATTATGTTTAGTGTCATCTTACATACTCAGTACATTACACATATTGACCGCATACTTTTCTCTGTGTTGTATCATCTTATGATGTAGATTCAAGTGTTCATTCTCATACTCGTGGCTAGACATGATTCAACTTTTGGGTCAGCAATTGGTGAATCCTCTTTATTTGGGTACTTCATGGATTAGATAGTAATCAAACTTATTATTAATTCTGTTATTTGTTTTAAGGTGGTTAGGGGTTATCTCCCTGCAAACTTATTTCTTTCATTCTAAACCATAGTAGCATTGTTCAAACATTAGTTGCTCAATTTCATGGACCTTTTTATTATTTTACTCAAACTTATAATTAGTACATGTTTCATTTAACTAAGTTTTAGATTTCATTCGCATTTAATAAAACGTCAGATCAGTTCATTAGCAACATGAAGTAATAATGGTCCTCTTGGCTGAGTTCTTCAGTGATCTTGACTTTGAGTCACACCTAGGGTGTAAACTCGGATCGTGACAGAAGTTGTTGTTAAGTAAAGGTAGGTTGGTCATAATGACAACCTTAATGCCTTATCAATTGATTATGACTTACAACCGTATTGGTTACTGCATTGGTTTTGTCGCGATTGTTTGGTCAAACTTTACAAAGACACTTTAAGACATGTATTTAAAAGATATGTTAATGTTTTAATTTCTCATTTGGAATAATCCCGATGGCCTAAGATTGTTATGACATATATGCTGTCGTTAGAATTGTATCATTACCCTATTGAGTTAGCTACTATAACATGATATAGTATTTACCTATAGCAATTTATTATTGACTTAGTGGCCTAGAAAAACATGTAATGATTATGTTTAGGTCACTTGTGATTACTTTCTATTGTTATGATGTTTTTATGGTGTGTCTTTGGCCTATGAGCTTATTCTAGCCTTAGTAGACATAGACATTATAAGAGTTTAAAGTGTACTCACTGAGCCTATGGATCAGACAGATTGATCCTATGAAGTAGGCAACTATTTTAGCCTATGGGTTGGGCATGTTATACCTATTAGGCTACAATTATATTGTACCACATATTCTAAGAGTTGTATTGATTCACAATTGATACAAGTTTAGTTCCAACGACCACTAGGTTCTAGGTAAAGGGTCCAACAGGGGTACTTAATGATTATTTCTGCTTGCCGGGGCTTTTGGTGGTTGTGTGCTATTTGTACTTGTCGGGATTATATGGGATAGCTCAGGTTATTGTTTGGTACATATTTATTTACTGTCTTATTACAGGAAAGTAAGGTGTTTTACTTTTACTTTATTCCACCATTTTTGTTCTGTCCTTATACTTCAATTTCAGCTTTTAGTTTGTCTTGCGTCTAAGGCCACTACATACATGCTTGCAGAACCTGAGCAATGATCAGATTGATCTCTATCTAATTGGTTAACTTCCTTCTTCTTGGAGTCCCTAGAGTCGCAAAAGTTTGCCTATTTTGTTATTTATAGATTTGGGTAGGTTGACGACATGTCCTGTCAAGTTATTGTATTTATAAAGGCTTGTAGATTAGTGTATTAGGTTATATAGATACGTTATTGCCCACGTTGGCTTTGTTTGTTGGTTGGCAGTTTGATAGTCGTTTTTGACTTATTGTTTAGATTTACTATCATACAATTGCATGTTCTCTTGAATTATAGTGTATATACGTATTTTAAACCCATGTATAGAGATCATTGAGGTCTTGACAACCCTCATAACGTGCATGCTTTCCTAGATATAATGTTGTATGCTAATTGTTTATTATTTTAATGTACTATTGGGAGTAATTATTTTCTTTGTACAACATTTTTTTAGGGGGGAGGGGGGGGGACTTGTCAATCGCGGGTTTGTGGTTGCTATGTTTTATTCAAAAATAGTTAAGTAGTGTTGGCTTAAGCCTAAGTTTGACATTAGGTGCTAGTTACATCTATCAAATTCGGGGTGTGACATCATATTGAATCCCACTAGTAATTTGGTTAGCAAAATTATTTCATCCATTTATTCTATCTGCTCGAAAACCACCTATGGATGATGTTGGCTAAGCTTCCTCGATCGACCAACACATGCTTAACATTAAAATTAGCAGTGTTCAAAGAAATTACCAGAACACTATTGTTCAGGAGTTCCAAACAATCCATATCATACTCATTAATGATGATTGTCTTGGCGTCGAAGTTTCGATCTTGTCAAACATTTCCAATAACTAATTTGATACTTTGGCCTTCTTTGTAGTCGACATTGTCACTCCACTAATCTTCTATCCCTTAATAAGCATGTTTATTTCTTTTTGATCGATATGGTTCGTATGGACGAGTGTGTTTTCCATACTTTCATCATTTTTTTATGTCCCCTACAATAGTCCTCTATCACCTTAGCTCCAGATTCATACCGTTGGCGCACCTCACCCTAAGATTCGACCTCGAGGTCCCTCTAGTTCTCAATTAATAATGAGGAAGTGGATGAGCTTTTGAGGTTGCTTTGAAGACCTATTCTCCCAGAGTGTTTGCTAAAATCTTGCGATAAAGTCCGCGACCAGTTCGAAACCACCACGTCTGATTTAATGAATGTCGGCTCACCTTTGTCGTGCCTTTGCAATTTTGATGTTTGTCTTAGCATAAACATCTAGAAATGACCCCAATTTGTAGTCCGATTGGGTGTGTATCCTTACAAACCCTATCTGAAGCTCTTCTATGAGTACTTCTATCGAGTAGTCGATCACGTTAGGTTTGAATTTTGTTAGGTCGTCTCTCCCATTTTTATAAGCCAATATTCTAGTGAGTGTCTTTTGGAGACCTTCCAATTTCACTTTTTTCTTGTTTGTAACACAATTCGTTAGCGATGTAAGCATGTTCACCATGAAGTATAAAACATCATCGAAGTCGCATCTCTCTCTTTTCTTCATAGAAGGTTCGTGAGAAAAATAGTCAAATTAGCTATAAAAGAAAGTTGGTAAAGTTAAATCAACATATACTTGTTCTGACCTTACCATGGCGCCAAATTGTGTAAGCTAAAAAATGGTATAATTGAATTTATATGAGTTCAAGTGCACACATCCAAAATTCCAAATCAATCTATCTATTTTAAGTTTGTTTACTAGCAGTTAAGACCTAATTAAGTAAAAGCAAGATAAAAAGAGTAGATAATATAGATCAAAATGTATATATTTCTCTCCGGTCATATATGTGTGAAGAGTGTATCTCGAAGGATCGATTTACCTAGTCTTACCTCTCAACCACACCTTGTCAATTTGCATCTATTCATCTTTATGTCACGTGTAACAGACAAGTTTCATGTTTCACCCAATACTCTCAATACAATTTCAATGTTTATGAACAACCTATTAATTTAGGAAGATTTGTATAAGAATCGAGAAAAATTGTTAATCTTCACAAATTATGAGTTTTTTTAATACCTGCGAGAAAATATAATATAAGAAATTCAAATATGTCCAAATAAAATTTCGAACTTCAAATCGATTTGTTAATTTTATTTTTGGATATTTTTACACCTTAAATTACTAGAGTTCGTTAACCTGAAGTAAACCGTACTGGTTTATTACCCTTCATGCCCCAAAATTTAACAGAAATAGCCTATAAAGGGTTAAAAAAAAAAAAAAAAAAGGTAAACGACATAATAAAAGATAGTTTCACTTATCATCCTCTCCGTCGATCACCGACCGACTTATTGCCCCCTAATTCCAATCCCCGTATTTGAAAACCTAGAAAAATCAATTTCACTCCACCGCCGCGTCTGCCGGCCCTTCTCCGCCGTGAGGAAACACTTGTGTTGTAGTACAGTTAGAGAGAGAGGAGATGGAGCACCAGGACAATGAATACGATGATGAACACGAGCACGAGGTTTACGGAGGAGAAATACCTGATGAAGAAGGAGAGATGGATGCCGAGTATGACACATCTGCTGCTGCTGAATCTGAGGATGACCCTAATGCTAAGGTTGTTAGCTTTACGGATTTGAATTTGAATGAATTTGTTTATTTTAATGTCTTTACTGGTAACATTTTAGGTGTGTAACCTTGATTTATTTTATTATCTGGTGTCTATAGGAGTTAGAGAATATGAAGAAGAGATTGAAGGAGATTGAGGATGAAGCAGGTGCTCTTCGCGAAATGCAGGCTAAGGTCGAGAAGGAAATGGGCTCTGCACAAGGTTTTACTCATTTGGCAGTATTTTTCAAGTACTTTGCACTACTCACATGTCTGGAAACTCCAATCCTAACTTAAACTAAGAAATACCCCTTGATCCTTGCAGTGCCAAGACAGATACACTCTCATTACACGATATCTTTCTTCTTCTTTTTTGTTCTAGAAAAAGGATTAAATGAATCTGTCACTGATGAGTGGATCAAATTTATGATCTTTGGCCTCATTTTGTTTTGTATTTCTAATATAGTTTATTTGTCCCTGTAAGTAGTGGCCTCTGCTCCCTTTTATAAAAAAGAAAGGAAAAAAATTTAGGGGCTTATAAGGTCTTATGGAGGTGATGGAGAAAGAATGATCATTCTCATGAAAAATATGATGTTATTGGAGAATTCTCCGTTGCAAGAGGTAGAAATGTGAAGGTGGTTAGGTGTTTATGCAGTTGACTGTGTATTAGGCACTGATATAGGTTGTACTGCTAGTGCTGTACAACTCAACTTTACATTGCATTTTCTTTTTGCTCTAGTTGATAACAAACACAGATATTGGTGACATTTTGTCCAATTATTCATTTATACTGCTTCCACTCAGTACGTGCAAGAGGTCTGCAGACTAGGCAAGGTAGTTGTCATTCGTGTAGTCACAATCGCTGATTGTTTGCGACCATACTGTTAAGTTTCACAGCACAGAATCATCAATTTCAGAATAAATTTTTTTCTTGTTAGTTGGAACTTGTAACAGATCCCTGGAAGTTTAAATAGTACAATAAATAATTGAAGTGAAAAAAAAATACAAAAAAATCTGAACTGTAACATTTGGTGAGGAAAACTTGATCCAAATGCACAGGTCTATTGCTGGGAAGCATGTTTCAAAGATGGGACAAGAACTCCATTTGTGGTTACTGAATTTTGTGAATCAGCAAAGGAACAATGTTTATATATAGTTATGTTGACTTTGAGTACATTATGTTTGGGTGGGTTGCTTCTATTAAGTTTTTGCTAGAGCTTGATCTGGTTCCTGCTGCCTTGAGACTGTAAAGTGTAATCCCTCTGAAATTGTTATAAGGGCACCTTTTTTTTATATAAAGTAAAGGATTTCATTGCAGGGGCATCAGGAAGATGCCAAGTTACAAAGAAATAGACTGTTTGCTGAAGTACAAGAAAGGAAAAAAAAATACATTTGCGGCACCAGTACATGGAGTCGAAGCTAAAACTACGGAGTTTACAAAGTCTAAAAACATGTCAAGCGCTATTAACACTCAACAGATGTGAGAAAATTCCAACTGAATTTAGCTTTAAGAGAGTAATTAGGAGTTAAGACATCATTAAAGCAGCTGTGATTCCTTCCATTCCATATTACCCAAAAAAATGACTGCTAGAGTCATCCTCCAAATGTTCTTGATGGATTTGTCAACTGTCCAGAATATCCACTGATGTAAGACTCCTTTATAGACTTAAACATGCTCCAAGTATTGGCGGATCCAGGATTTTGACCAAGGGGGGTGATCATTTTAAAGAAGTGAGCAGCAAAATGTTCCGTTAAACTTGTTCATAAAAAAATTGATCTTAATGTAATGACAAATGAGTTCATAAAAAAAATTAAATCTAAATTTAAGCTAAGACATCATTAAAAATCAAAGTAACAATATAGTAAATAAAAATTAAAATGCTAGTGCAAATGATATATAAAGGAAGAGAGGGGAAAAAAAAGAAGAAGAAGATAATCATCATCTAATTTTGAAAAATGAACTAAAGATGATCGGAAAAAATATCTAATTGGAAGTATGAAAATAAGATACTTGTGGTGGAGGATATTTGTATTACTGAGACACATAAGCACACATATGATAAGTATTTTTATTATATAACACATGTTTTAATAATGAAGAGTATTAGGAAGGAAATTTCAAGAACTAAAGCCTATGATCGTTTTATAGTTGGAAACCTAACTTGTGGTACAAAAAGGCATCGAGAGGAAAAGTTCAGAGCGAGCAGGAATTGAACTCGTGACCTTAAGGAGATTATGAACCCCCCACCCCCCACAACCCAATTGTGGAGCTAGGCTATTAGGTTCTGTTAAGGGGGTTCAAAACATAATATATATCAGAAAATAGAAGTTCTGATCTTATATACATTAGTGTAATTTTTCGATGAAGGGGGTCTCCCCCACCTGGATCCAAGAGAGATCATAGAGAAAAAAGAAGAAGTCCTAGTCTCCTAGATATCAGCTGTGATGGGCAATGCAAAAAGAAATGGTTGACACTTTCTAAATTCTGCTTTCAGGGATAGCATCTGTTGACAAGAGTAATTTCTTTCTGCTAAGATCGTCTTTAGTCTGGCATGCATTGTTGAGTTGCAATTGATGGGTAGGTGGTTCCTCTTCTAGAGATATCTTAATGTTATCACAGCACCTACTTACTGATGGCTTTGGACATCAATGACACTTGCCTCTTCAAAAAACAGAAATGGAAACTAAAATAAGTATTTTTCTTCATGAAATTGCACCAGCCACCAAGTGCTGGAAACTGTACAAGTACAAAGATTGACTTTTTCCTTCCTACTATAAGGAATCTGTAAAGTCTGAAGAGTTGAAATGATTTGCACTTTTCAAGTTACACCAAAAGGCTAAAAACTTAAAGCAACTAAATTTTACAATGAGTAGCAATAGCTTTTCCTCCAAAACATCTTGAGTTTCTTCCCTTCCAAATTGTCTACATCATGAATGATAGATCAGTGTACACAATGTCCTGGGTTATTTTGCTGTTTGACTACTCCAGTTGCTTATGACCTCCTTAAGATGTTGGTATGTGCTTTTTTTCTGTTTTAAATATTCAACCGTCAATATGCTTGAAGAGAAGTACAGAAGTTTTCTGATTTAGCAGTTTAGAAAGCTTAAAGATATATTACTGAATAAAGCCACAAGATTCACATTTCAAGTCTTAGGCATAAGAAACTCTAGCTTTACCTTAGACAAGTGTCAACTAATAACCCTTCTGGCCCAGTGATTTGGGCTTGGGACTTCCACGATGAAGGTCTCAAGTTCAAAACCCCTTGCCAGCAAAAGCAATGGGTTTGCCTTTTGGGTCGAGCTCATCTCACCAGGTTTGCCTAGTGCGGGTTACCTTTTCTATGTGGTTTGCGAGCTATTCCATAGGAGCGGTTTTTTTACCCTGTGTGCACCCAAAGGTAGCGGCTGCGGGTTTCCCTTGTCGTAAAAAAAAAGTATCCGTTAATACAATCTGTTCTTTCTGATGGGTAGACGACTTCAGAATTGTAATCAACTACTATATTTTAACAGATATTGTGCTTAGCTAGATAGCTGTGAGGAAGAAATATATGTTTCATGAACTTTGAAGTATAATTGTAAACCTCAACCTTGTGAATTTTTTTGAGTCTCAACAATTTGTTTGTTGACGAACTATTCTTGGGAAGGTTTTATATGCTAATTCAAAGCCTCAAAAACTTGTCAAAATTTTGATTTTTGTTTTAACTTCTCAATTTGCTTGGTATAATTTTAAAGAGTTGGCATTTGTAGAACTATTACACATTTCAATTTGGTTGGAAAAGATTGTTTGAGTATGCGACCCATTTTTGGCAAGAGAGAACTAAGTTATGCTACAAAATGATTGGTATTGTATCTCTCTGCTGCAAGTTGTGGTTAGGGAACTCTTGGCTGGAATAAAATTTTTGGATGTACTGTATTTAGTCTATGCTTTGTTTAGTGAATCGATGGTTATTGCTGCAATTCTGCATTGGCCTTTTGACTTGAATGGATCTACTCACTCGAGGAGTAAGATGAATATTGCGATGGTAGTGCATGTTGTGGGATAAAGATAGCTACATGGTAGGTGCAGCAACAAGCTAAAGTAGAGGTTGCAAGGATTTTTTTCCTTCACTTGAAGAAGGTGGGATTAGATGGTAGTTGGGTGGAAAGAATTCCTAGAATGAGGCCTTTGACTGTGTTTACAAATGAATATACGTTAACTTGATCAACCAAGTTTTTTTAAGGTGTTGCAAGATCATGTACCTCCTTGTGTTTTTCGTTTTTATACTCTTAAAGTTAAAGCCTGACTTTCTTCTTTCAAAATTTTTTTACTGCGTCAGTGCAATTCAATTTTTTGATTCTAGTCTGTTAATATTTTGTTATTTATTGTATTTTCAGAATGTAATCAAATTCTTGTTGATAATTGTTGAAAGCCCTTTAACCCTCTGCAAGCAGAAACAGCTGAAACCCTTATTAGTCCACCAGCATACAAGCCCTTGATTGATCATTTTTGACCGAACTTCTATTTTTGTACTGGTAAAGTAGTAGGAAACTTTTACCAAACTTTTTATACCCCTTTTGTTAATGAGATAATCAGTAATGAAGATTCCGTTATTGGTTTGGGAAATAAAAAAATTTACATATGCCTCATGTGGCCGAATTTCCTTTTGTAGAATGGGCTTAATTTTTTCACTCTAGCTTTTTTATTTTTGTTTTAGCTGGATTTGTTAACAACAGAAAATCAAATTTAATTATGCATGTTATCCTGGAATTCTACTAAGGCACCTGCAAGAGAATCAATCAAGGACAGTAACTTCTTGGTCCTGATAATGTTATCTCTACAATTTTGAAGCTCATCATGGCTGCAATTTTTTTTTTAATCTCGAACCTCAAGGCGTTTACCAACTTTTGACTAGCTATTATTGAGAGGCAAATCACTGACTCCATCTGGAGAAAGCTCTGTAGTGGTAGGGACATTTCTCTTCAAACTTTTTTGTTTTATTAATGGAAGAACTAACAAAGGACTAGGTATAACAATGGCTTTCTCTACCCCAAATGGCACTGTTTCATCTTCAAAAGTATTTTCAACCTTAACAGCTGACTAAATGCTGCGGGAAGGATCATTTTGGGTTACCTTTTCTTGGTCTTCTCATTAGTTCAAGTGATATATGTGATTGGATCTTCATAAAAAAGAGTTACATGGTTGTAGAAGTGTGTTTCTAGTGCCTATAAGTTAAGTATTTTCCTAATCAACGTATAAGACGTACTAAGATTATTTTCTTTGGTCCCATCATTTTCTTAAAGATCTCTAGTTTTTCTTATGGAAACAAATGAAAAGATTGGCTTTCCTCATAAATGTTTGATCTTCTTTCCTAATTGAGAACAAATACCATGTAGTTTCAGATTAGACTCTCTTTTTTGTTGCAAGTTTAGAGTCTTTCTAGACATTCTTCTACATGATTTCCAGGAGTCTGAGTTTGAGGGGTTGTATCTATGATTGGGTTTTTCGAATTTTTCTGGTCACAAAGTTTGTTTAAGTTGCTTCTCAAACTTGGAATTATTTAAACAAGATACCGGTACATGAGTGCCAAATCTGTAATATCTGTTGTTTGGGCCTCATGATTCCAGACCAGGTAGATCTAGTTAGAACAGTAATAGCTATGGAATTTATACAATAACTAGTTTCGGATTTTCTCCTGCATTTCAACGGTGGGACTACTTATTCTTGCATTGTGGAAAAATTGTCATTTGTGAATAGTGATTCCATTCCCCCAGTATTGGTTATGTTGTGAGGGGCTCTTCTAATATAATAGTGTAATACGTCAGTGAATGAATCTTTTTACATAAATCCCAAGTTTATCTTTGGTACATTATTAGTTTGATGACAGTTTTCTACCTGAATAAATAAGTATTTATTGCAATTTTCTTGTAAGTACTTAATATATACTTTAAATTACTGTTATGCCAAATAAATCTCTACTTGTCTCCTTTCTATTGGTAAATGGCTTTGACCACTTGTCTTACCGGAGAAAATTGATTTCTTCTAAAAGATGCCCGTTACATCTTCTTTTCTTTCACCCTATAAAAAATTAGATGTTCTTGTTGGTTAGCTAAAACTTGATCTCTAGGTTGGCTTCCTTCATCGGTTCTTCCAATCACCTGTAAGACGAGATATCTTGCAGGAAGATGACTGGAGAAGTTTGTTGCTTTGTACCTAGGCGATCTTTGTGGCCAATCCCAGCACCTATCAGTGGGCTCTTTTTTTTTTTCCCCCTTTTTGCGCTCTGTTCTTTTAATCTCAGATATATCTAGAAAAAGAAATCTATTTCAAAGTGAAAATGGTGGTTTATTTTTCCCTCTTTCTTTGATTTATTGGTTTCTTTTTGCCTTCCTCCTTTTTTGTGTCTGTTAGCTATATTCATTCTGTTCTCGGCATGATTTTCTAGATCCATCCTCTTTCAGAAATTCTTTTAGGTGCTAATTTCTTCTTTTACACACAGGAACTTGTCATTTTGTCTGGTTTCTTTTTGCCTTTCTCCTTTTCTATGTTTGCTGTATCCTTCCTGTTGTCAACATGATTTTGTAGATCTAGACCATCCTCGTATAAAATACTTTTAGGTGCTAATTTCTTGTTGGACAGACTAGCTTGTCATTTGACTTGTTAAAGGGAAAAAACTTATATTTGGCCCATGAATTTGGTTAGAGTTGATTACTCGTCTGTTTGTTCTAGGATAAAATGTGATACTGGTAGAGTGTATATGGGAAATTAGGCTGCTCCATTGGGTATCTAAAGGGAAAGAAATGAATTAGACCAAACTCAGTCGATAATAAGGTTGGCTGGCTTTAGCTATCCGTTAAAATTTATTGTAATTGATTTGTAGCTCGTTTCATGATGATTATATGAGAAACTTAGTGCTATTGGAAGTCTTTATTTTGTTGCTATAAATGAAGAGCAATGGTAAGCAATGGGTTATTACTTATTACGTCATGGGTGAAGCGTCGTTTTTATATAAAGAGGCACAAAGTGATCCCAGGTAGACACGGTTGAGTCTTTGAATCTGCCTATAGAAAGAAAAAGATGGACAAAATTAAGGAAACTAGTATGCTGCTACAATTTTGACATTTTTCATCGTTTTCTTCTTCTTGAGGTTTAACACCTTCTCTACAGTTGCGATGGAATAAAAAAAAACATCTATTATTTCTGTTGCTCACTTCTTTAGATTTACATCTATCTC
Organism: Solanum chilense; assembly: GCA_032847665.1. Lineage (NCBI taxonomy): Eukaryota > Viridiplantae > Streptophyta > Magnoliopsida > Solanales > Solanaceae > Solanum > Solanum chilense. The sequence goes on from CM064965.1 coordinate 55,557,990, forward strand.
TTTTTCCTCTTCAAACAATGAATCTTTCTTCTTCTCTTAGCGTGTGAGCCTTTTCTTGTTGGAATTCTTTTTTGCTCCTTTTTTACTCTTAGTACATTTATTTGAGTAATTAATATGCAATTTTACTCTTCTCTTATTGTTGATTGTTTGCAAATTGAAAATCAATGTGATTGAAGTTATTGATGTATGACCTTGTTGAAATTACATGTTAATGATGTTAAATTTGAATTGTTGGATTAATATAGCCATTATTGTAGACTGGGTGATGATAGTTGTGATTTGATATTTTAATTTCTTAGTTCATACTTGTTACATGATCTTGTCAAAGAAATTCATATATGTTATGTGATTTTTTTTGCTTCCATTAATTGGACATTTCCCTCAAAAGAAGTGCAAGTGTTGCTACATGTATACACACCACCCTCCCTAGACCTCACTTGTGGGATTACAAAGGGTTGTGTGTATGCAAGAAGCAACATTAACACTTCTTTTGAGGGAAGCACCCAATTAATGGAAACAGAAAAATCACGTAACATATATGAATTTCTTTGATAAGATCATAAGATCATGTAACATATATGAATTAAGAAATTAAATATCAAATCACAATTACTATCACCCGATGTACAATAATGACAATATTAATCCAACAATTCAAATTAAACATCATTAACATAATCATACATTAATAACTTTAATCACATTGTTTTCAATTTGCAAATGATCAACAATAAAAAAAGAATTAAATTGTAACACATACTGCATATTAATTATACTCAAAATATAGCAAAAATTACAACTTAGTGGTAGCTTTCTAAAAGTTGAGTGGATCTTTAGGGTGCTTCTGAAGGTCTCGCAATTCTCGGATGCATAGAAGAGCAGTGAGTGGGTTTCACTTAAGGTTTTGAACTTCTGTTTTTGAAGAGTGTGTGGAATTGCCCCCAAGGCCTAGCGTGAGTGGCAAAAGGTGGAGGATTTGATTAGATCGCAAGTTCAATCCCCACACCATGCAAAGGGAAGCCCGGTATTTAAGTGGAGAAGGGTAGAGGGGCGGGCCCCTTATCCACCGAGTTGTGATTGGTCCAAAGGCGAGACGGGTCACAAATGGATTTTTCGGTTATCAAGAAAAAAAAAGAGTGGAATTTTTTCCCTTTAGTATCAGAGCCCATCCTCCCAAAAAACAAGGGAAATCCTAACAACTTGCTGTGATTTCTTGTCCTAAATGTTATATTTGAAGTGAGGAGATGGACATTGTCAAAATTGCTTATTGGTTATTTGTTGTTCATAAATTGTTCTTATGTGCTTATGTACATGTGTGCAGATCCAACTGCTTCTGCTAGTCAGGCTGAAAAGGAGGAGGTGGATGCACGATCCATATACGTCGGTAATGTGAGTTTTGTCGCCTTTTCCTCAACATATAGATTTGTTTTTTTCCCTACATGACAAGTTTCTACTAATAGCATCGTCCTTCTCTTCGTAAGGCTTATATTGTGTTAATCTAATTACAGGAATTAATTTATAGTTCAACCTTATCTGATTATTTGCTTTTGTATTTTAATCCATTGACAGAAACTGCAGATTACTTTATTGCTCAAAAATTGGTTGCCTATAGTTTTTTTCCCTTCTATTTTTTCCCCATGCTTACGGGCCCAACCTGTTGGTTTATGATGCAATTTATTTCACAATTATTTTCTGGGTAACACAACTAAAATCATTAGACTAAACTCAGTCAGATATACAATATGTGAAATAGATAAATCATCGGAAAAACACTTGTATACATCATTATTCATATTAAATGGGGTTCTTTTATCCACAATATGTGCATAATGCAAATTTGAATTCATCATTTCCTTTAAGAATTGTAGTCATCAGCTTAGAAGACAACCTTTTTATCATTTTATAAATCACCATATGAAGAAGTTTAGGATGAATACCTTGCAAAAGAGAAGTAAATGATAATTAATCTTAATATTGAAATGGATGCCAAACTATTTTTAAAAGTACTCTAGCTCACAAGCACAACATTATTTTTCCAACGTAACAAAGGAGGACTAACAATGTTTTCCTAATTGCAAAACACACTGCTAAAAAAATACAATGTGCAAAACCAATAAGAATTTCAAATGTTTATTTAATTACCAACCAAAAAAGATGATCCAATTGCAGAAAGTGAGGTATATAAGCCTTGCACCTGATAAAACTCCAACCATTGAAAACTCAAAAAATGCTCAAAGTTTGCACAATCATGTGTTTAGTTTCTCTATAATCTAAGAATAAAAATGAACCTGTAAACAAAGCTTTATGCATGACGAAGATCCGTAGGTGAGTAGATTTATCCACCTACAACTAAGTTTCTGCCTCATTTGTGTGCCTCTTATGAGTATGCTCAACTCTTTAAGACTTACTGAAAGTAAAATCATATAGAAAAAAGAGACATTAGAACTAATGATTTTTTTAAAAAAATGGTGAATTGATTTTTAGGCTATTGCATGAACTACCTCGGATCTATTGAAATCTTAAATTTTGATATTTTAGACATGGAAACAATTTGATGGTGTATGAATAAGTAAGTCTCACCTCTGACTTTTGTTGTAGACCAACTAATTGCTAGAGAAGTAACTAGAACATGACTCGACCTGTAATCAGCAAGCTAGTCTTCAGTCGTGCTGCACCACTTTATCAAAATAGCAATCTTATTAACTTCATGTACCTTGCAAAAAGAAAGAGAACCTTGTAACAGAAAATTAACAAAAAATAAAAAATATGAAAATCATCCACAATTGAAAGGCTGCATCCAAGAAACTCTTCTACAACATTTAGACTATGGCATGTCATCATTGGCATATTGATAAAAGAAAAAGGTTTAAATTAACAAAAAGGTTAACTGCATAAATGAAAATGCTGCCAAAGACTTGCCAACATAAGTTGTAAATACCTTTCATTCATCCACTTCAAAGAAAAATTGGATATTTTACATGCTATACGACACAAACCTTTCAAATAAGATATATCCATAACTGATTATCAATCTATAAAAGGGATGTAAGGCTCAAAAATTCCTGCGAGCAAGCTAGAAAAGGAGAAAGATGACCCAATATACCTTGTGATGGGTCAATATATGTAATGATTTCAATAGTATTCTAGATTACAAAAAGCACAATACAGAAAATTAAAATGGAAATGCATGCAGAATGTCACTATAAATTTAAATAATTGTAATTTAGACAGATGAATGCAAACACAATAATTAAGTTTTATATATGTTGTAGTACCCTTAAGACAGAACCATTCGATAAAGGTGCACACACTTTAGCACCACAACACTTATACTAAAGCACCAATTGAGAGAGGTGAAGTGCATAAGCTGGGCTTCATGCATTAATGGATTTAAGCAAGCTTTTACAACATTATCAATAAGCCGAAGAAAAATGAAATAATGTCGTAAGTACGGTAATTCAAGAGATTTTGGGGAGAATCAGAAACCTAAAGAATACATCATTATTTAGTGCACCTTTTACTTTTGAAGTTCATACTAACTATTATACCACTCATCGTTAGTCTTTGAATGTGGCTTGATATTTGCAATGCTATATTCTTAATACTGCTTATGTGACTCAAGCTTTTGGGATCAGATATCTGAAGTGAGGCCACCCCCCATCCCCACCCCCCAAAAATTAAAATATGCTGACCCCCATCTTTTGTGAAAATGCTTAAGAATAATGTCATTTGAGTTTTTTGTTTTTTGTTGCGTTTCAACTTCAGGTAGATTATGCCTGCACACCTGAAGAAGTTCAGCAGCATTTCCAGTCCTGTGGCACTGTTAACAGGGTAACTATCCTGACCGACAAGTTTGGCCAGCCCAAAGGTTATGCCTATGTCGAATTCGTTGAAGTGGAGGCTGTCCAAAATGCACTTCTATTGAACGAATCAGAGCTTCATGGGCGGCAGTTGAAGGTCCATAACAATCATCTGAATGATTTCTCAACTCTCTTTCAAGTTTCACCTTCTAGATCTTCAACAACTATGATTTTTTTGTCATGTATAGGTATCTGCCAAGCGGACAAATGTTCCTGGTATGAAGCAATTTCGAGGAAGGCGATTTAATCCTTATGCAGGATACCGCCCTCGACGTGCGTTCGTGCCTGGTGCTCCAGTCTTTCCTCCTTTTGGGTAATTACAATGATACTATCCTTTGCAGAACCTTTATTTTGGTGTGCCAATATATATATTATGCTTCGACATTCTATTATCTAGTGCTCGAGAGAACCCCCTTTCCTTGGGTCTTCTTCCTACTCTTTTTTGAGAGTCAAGGATTGAGTTGTATCCCCCAAACTTTTTGTTCCGTGGATATTTATGGTTTAGACAGTTTCAGAATGCATGAGTGGTACTGTTTTATTTGTTATATGGGGCAATTTCTTTTTCCTTTCTTTTTTCTCTTCTTTTTATTTTTGTCTGGGTATGGGGGTGCTTAAAATGTGTATGACATGAGCAGTTCATAGTGCAACTTGCCACCCTAGATGCTAGATGAGCTACAACATCATGAAAAAAGGTCAACGGTTTTTCTACGGTACGTGACAAATAGGGTTGGTGGTTTTGCGTAAAGGCTAACATATTTTAAAATATGTGTTGCAAAAGAAAAGGAGAAGGCATACAACCTTGTCTCTGTCAATCTTGATCTTTCTTTGAAGTACAACCTCACCTTCTCTAGCCCAACCCAATAAGAGAAGGCATAAAATTGTTCACTTACCAAAACAAAGTAGATCTTTGCTTGACCATTCTTCTGGGGCTAGACGTCTTTGTCTGATCTCTAGGATCAGGAGCAAAGTGCTGGAGACAGGGATCAAAGCAGTTTCCGTCCTGACCAATAATATTGTTCTGGCCCTTGTCCATTTTTCAAATTTCATTCAAGTTCCAGTATCCTGTCAGTTGCAGCTTCATGTCATTTATCTATCACTCAATTTCTGAACGAAGTTAAGTTGAATTGTAAGTGGTCCCCCCAACTTGGATGCAACCTATTCTGAATGCCTTATGGGGTCTGGACTTGCCACATAATCTACTTGAACACGCATTTGTTTGATCTGAAATGGTAACTTTTGTGTTTAATGTTCTTTCCAAGGGGTTAGCCCTTTCTGTTGGCATTTTGACTAAATATGACCTAAAGTTCTATGTTTCTGGATTAGCAGCTCAGCTACTCGAACTTGTCTAATTTCAAGTTTATCAGTGTGCTTTTATTGATGGAAGGGTCAAGCAGCAGTTCACTGAAATAAACTCCTATGTCTAATCTATGTTACACAATCACAGTTACAGATACCTATATAAAATGCATCACTTGACTGGTTTTTTAAGACATAACATCACAACACTTGCAACGCATTCTGTTACCCCTTTTTGTACTGGCAGTACGTGCCAAAATCAGCTGTTTTGTTTTTGTAATTCTAATGCAAATGTTAGCAACAATGCTCCCTGTACTACTGCCAGTAAAGCAAAATACAAATTATCCTTCAGAACTGAAAAAATAGGTGTTGCATCACTGAATTGTAAAATGAGAATAATATAGAACTTACTTGTAGGGTATTTGGTTGCAGTAACACGTCTCAACTTATATTGGTTCAACATAAGTTGTTTATAAGATTTGTTCAGCTGAATTTATTTCCTATTATCCTGTAAGTATTCCTGATAGGCTGGTACTGATCTTTTTAGTATCAAAGAGAATTGAAATTGGTTTGAATGCTTTATGCCCTTCAGAACAGAGAGCTGAACTTCCCTAGATTATAATGGAAGAGCAAAATTTTCAGATATTTTTTCATCTGGATTACAGTGTTCATAATCAGCATGCTCTCAAATGTCCTCCTTGACTCTTCATTTATATAAGCTATAATATAACAGTTAATTTTCTGTTTTGTTTTATGTTCACCGTCATTCTGATGTTTTGTCTTCTCATGTTTCAACTGATGCCTGCATGATGATTACATCAAACATTAGTTAACAATTGTCCTGTTATCATCTTATTTGCAGAAGGGTTCCAAGGTTCAGACGCCCCATCCGCTACAGACCATACTAGTGGATTTTAAGCTAGATTGCTGGCCTTCCCGAGAGAAGCATGGTGCTCGCTTTGTGAAAAAGACATCTCCTTGTTTTACTCTCTTTGGTTACCTTGGGGAGGGCAAATGATGTTATAATTCAAATTTCTTGTACCATTTAAGTCATGAGCTGACATAAATTTCAGCTCTGTGGATGATATTTTAGGTTTGTGGGGATAGAGAAGTTATTTCTGTTGCTGGCTTGCTCAGGTGCTTGCATTTCGGGCAGCAAAAGGAAGACAAACAAAATAGATATTTGTTGTAGATGGTTATATTCTCTTTGAATTATGTCCTCTGATTTGATGGGGTAAGAAAAGGTGTGTTTTTAGTTTGATGTTTGTATAATGTGGTTTGGTCACTCTTAAGCTCCTCTCTCCTAAACCTGCTTGTCCCCAACTTCAAATCCTAGTGGCTACACACAATGAGACCAGTGGTGTTTAGCTTTCCAATAGGACTATTTATTTCATATCAGGGTGGATACAATATGTTTTGGTAGAGATGGAGATGAAGATTTTAGTGTCGTTAAGTGTCTCGTGAATAGAAAACGCACGAACATAACAACTAAAGTAACCCAAGTTGGTAATTGCACAGAGGTAGGGGTGGCAAATGGAACGATTGAATCGGGTTTGCATGGGTTGAATATGATTTAAGAAAAATGATTTGAATTACAATTCATCGAAATATAATATGGACAAATATGGTTTGGACAAAATGGTTCCCTAACCTATTTAAAGAAATTTGTTTCAAAAAAATAAATGCACCCCTCCCACATTCCCCCACCACCTACTCCTAAAAAAATTTTGTTATCCAAAAACAATAAAAACCGGTTTTTTTTAAAAATAAAATAAAATTATCCCCTCCCCAGGCAACCCCCCCCCTCCCCCGCCTTTCACCAACCCTATTCCCTAAAAAACAATTGTTCTCGAAAAACAAAAAAAATGACCCCCTACCCCGGGCACCACCCCCCCTCCCGTCGCCTTCCACCAACCTACTCCTAATTTTTTTTAATTTTCAAAAACAAAAAAAAAAATATGTTTTTGAAAAAAAAATTACCACCTTCGCCTGCCCCCCCCCCCCCCCCCCCCCCACACTCACACACAGCCTTCTACCAAAAAAATTTGTTTTTCAATTAAGTTTGAAAATTATTAAATTTCTGAAAAATTAATATTATTTTTTTTATTTTTTAGCACAATCAAGCATTTTGAGTGTGAAAATAAGTGATTTAATATGAATCAAATGGATACCCATAATGTACCCATTTGACCATATTTATAGAGACTCTTAAAATAGTTTGAAGCCCATATTTGATCAATTAAAATAGAGCAACTTATAAAAATAACAACATTTTATAGGGTTATTGAAGTTCAATAGCTATAAATATATCATTTACTAGAAATGACTACACTTTATGTCAATTTCTAGCTGCATGTTTGTATTAAAAAAATTTATATTTTATTGTTATTATTATTATTTATACAATGCACAAAATAAGGTATGATATGTTACCATAACTTTCAAGTACCAACCATTTATTATGTTCCTAAATAACTGAAATTTTCATTATTAAATTACCAACTAATAATTACATATTGTATGCAAATATGATTGATTCACATAATACAAAAGGTTGCATTTATATTCCTAAATTCAATACATTCACTAAATACTAATCATAAAGGTATTCATAAAATTTTGAATATAAAAGTTCATTCATGCCTTTTCTCGTTGTATTTTTGCATATGTTTTTTATTTTTATTATTTATACACTAATACAGTTGTAGTTACAATAACTAAATAAGGAAAATGTATTATTTGTATAATTAGCATATGAATACTTTGAATTCAAATTGGTGTTTCTATTTATAAAACTTAAAGTATTAATATATCAAGGATACAAGTATTTATAAAAATTTAATATATTAATACATCAGACAAGGTAAAGTAGTACAATTTTAGCATATGAATACAACAATTTGAAAAATGAATACACTATTGTTAACTAAAAAAATGAATATACTAATATACTATAATATGACTACACTGTTGTTAAATGAGAAAATGGAAAAATAATAGAATGTGTATGTATCAAAGTGTGTAAGTATTCGACTATATAAAAAATTAAAAAAATCAACAAAATGTCGATCTATTTTTTAACTTAGGTATTTATTTATAAAAATATAGTATTGATGTATCCAACTATACTTGTATTGCCTAATCAAATTGGATAAATTACTTATGTATCCAAATATATTTGTATTCACAAATCACCATTTTATTTATATTACAATACAATTATCTATGTATATAAGTATTATTAAATATACACATCTGACATTTGATTGAACCACAAATATAAGTATAATGAATTGAACCACAAAAATCACTCTTACAATCATACAAAAGGATCTTGAATTGGAAGGAATTGGGGAAAAATACAAAAAAAATCTGTAATATAAGAATATTGATGAAAGAAGGTATGAATACATAATTAATTATGAGTTTAATAATAATTTTCCTATTTATTATTTATTTATATTAAACATAAAAAAAACTGATTATTGATATACAATTAAATTTGCTATTTATTGTATAGTTATAGTCATATAACATAAAAAAATTAAATTATAGCTATATTATTTAAAAATATATTGAAGTTTGCTATATTATGTAGTTTTTTCATTAATATATGAGTGATCCAAGCCATTAAATATGATCAAAATGGGCTTATTTTATTAATATGGGCTGAAATTGTCATCCCTACACACACGAAAAATCCAAAATTTCGTCGAAAGTATAGTTGAATTGAATTGATCTTCAAATCGTCAAATATATGATGTCACAAGTTTGGGATTGAAATCCTAAATTTCCTTGCTCATTTTCAGCATGATATCTCGCACTTCGTGTTCGTGATATCTATATTCAGTTGTGTCTTGAAGATACAATTGAAGCACCTCTATCTCTGAGATAGGAATTAAATGAAGGTTGCCTCCAAATCTGCCAAAAATTTCTATTCCTTTTTTCGTATCAAGTGAATTATTAATGCATTTTTTATTGTTCAATGTTCAAGATAAGTATTAGAATTTTTTCTATGTTTGTCCTTTTCTTTAATGAAGTTTTACATTTTCTAGAAGATAAATGCAGTACTTAAATAGTCATCTTTTACAAAAGGTTAATAGGTGAAAAGTATGATATAAATTATGTCCATAAATATTTTTCTTAATAGGTGTATGTTGACACCCAATTTTTGACCCGCGTCGGTATAAATTAATTAGCGAGCGTCATGAGTTTTCCAAATTATTTGAATTCATTAGTTTTATAAATCTTGCGAAAATATAACGATAAAATGTTTACATAGTTGTGTATATGGCCGGTATATCCTGTGTATATTCGAAACCAACCCAATTCTAAGGCCCAATTCTCCCATTCCAACCCAACACCTTTAACCCCAGCCCACTTCTTTCCTAAATCCAGCCCTTCCCCTTTTCCCTCCAGCCCAAAAATCCCTACTCCCAGGCCCATCCGTTCGTCCCTCCTTCGACCCAATTGATTAAACTTCGACCCAAAACTTCGACCCAATTCATTAAACTTCGACCCAAACCTTCGACCCATAACCCGACCCAACGATAACCCGACCCAAATCCTCCCTTTCTTCTTCCCTCCCCACACCCACGCGACAAACCCAAAAACAGAAACCCGGAAAATCAACACCCCGCTCCCCCCGCATCTCCCCACGTTCTCGCTCTCTCCCACTTAACCATTCCCCAGAATCCACGCCACACTCCCCTGCTCCCCACGCCCTCTCCCTCATGCTTCGCCCCTTCCCTGCTCCCCACGCCCTCTCCCTCATCGAAAAAACTCCAAATTCCCCATTCGATAAAAACCCCAGCCTTGCTTCGGATTTAGGGGGATTTTTGGTCGAAAAAAATTGGAGAGAGGATAGAGCTTTGAGTGTTGGAATTTTTGGGATCCTGTGTTTGTTCTTTTGTTCCTAAGAAAAATACTCTGCTTCCCCTTTCTGTTTGCTTCAGAGGACGAGAAGAAAAGAGAGATAGAGATATAAGAGAAGAGCGAGTGAAACCACAAAAGGGATTAGCGGTCTCGTGTTTCCGAGTCTTAGAGTCGAATTTTGAATAAGGTATCGCAGTTCCGTTCCGGTGATACCAAGTTCGCGTGGTGGAACAGTTCGCACCAGCTCATCATCTCAGTCGCTGCTCCGAGGAAGGTAATCTCCCTGCTCCACGTTACCTCTTCGTTCTTGTTCTATTTTTGAAAAAGAATTTGTTTTGTTTGTTGCTTTGGTGTTCTAGACGTTACTGCCAATCGATTTGGCTGGCCTTTCTGATTTGTTTGGATCAAGTTGTTGAATATTCGAATATTGAATACATGGCATGTTTTTTGCCGTAAACATAAGATGTTGTATCTATTGGTTGCTCGATTTCGAGATGCACTGCTCGCTGCGATTCTGTTTGGTTATGCCTGCTGGTTTTGTATCGTTCTTTGTCGCGAGCTTGTCATGGCGTAGCATCTGTTTTCTTATCGTCTTGAGCTTAGGCTGCCCTGTTTCAGAAGGACTATGGATTGATAATACGAGTGCATTCTTTGTTTCCTTCCCCTAGAGTTAGGCGAATGAAACAAGATACCCTAATATCGATTGGTAGATTTGTATGTTTGTTGACCTCTACTTGACGCTTGAAGTTTCCTGTATGTTCGTCTTCCTTTCTTCAAGTTTATTCCTGGCGTGCCTTCTGATTCCTTAAATTTTTGGGGTATTAATTATGATCTTTTCTCTTTACCATAGCTAAAAGAGCAGTGCTCCAATCTTTTAAGTTTGTGTGCACACTTATTTTGTTTGTTTCCTACTTTATATATATATAATTATGGCTACTAGGGGCAGTTGTAATGATCTTCTATTATTTTATATTTGATATTTCAATTAAATGTATGACTTTGTTGTGCACATACATATGAATAAACTTTCTTTGGCATATGTCATTTTGCATACACGCCATTATGGCTAAATGTCTAATGATGGTAGGGCCACAAGAATTCCACTCATTTTGCATTTTCACTTAGCTATAGGATTTTGTTTCTATTTTCGCATCATAGTTAATTTGCTTTTGTCCTTTTTTCTATTTTTTATTTAGAACTTTTTTTTAGAAATGGAGCATAACCCCCAAATTATGTTGCTTCACCACATCATATGTCATCATATCTATCATAACATAAATTACACCTCCTCTGTTCCGAATTTATTTGACTGGAAATCATTTTCGCTCGAATTTCAAGTTTTCATATTTGTTTCCTTAATTGTTTGAAATGTTAGGATCCCGTTTAGACATACGTTTTATTTCAAAAAAAAAAAAGGGATATGGATATTTATAAAAAATAGGGATATTATTATTTTTTTATTTATGTTAACATTTTTTTACTATGCTTTCTATGAATTCTTGCCATGAATAGGTTTAAATTTTCTCTTCACTGTTCGCATAACATCGGTGTCATTTTTAGGCCACAGAGGCTTAATTAGCATGATTTACAATGTGCATTTGTCTTGCCTAAATTGTTAATAAAGTGTTGTGATTTCTTTATTTGCCTTTTAGTTATGTATTTACGGGTATAAATGTTTTACTTCCTATGCTTTTATGAAGCCTTCGAGTTAGTGTGTTTTGTTCATACTTCCTATATACCAAGTTAGTTATACTATTTTGCTAATTCATTTTTTCCTTCTTATTTCCGTGGCATATCAATTGCATACAAGTCCCCGTGGACTTCTTTCTCGCATCCCAAAGAGCCATAAAGGCTTGGGAATTTTTATCGAGTCAACCCACCAAGGCATTCATACGCCAATCCCAATTCCTTGAAGATTGAAGAAAATCCATAGTGGATTAGAAGACGCTTCTTTATTCCTTTTTATTTTTGTGTTTTATTTGTAATGGGCATAAGCTCTTGTTGTTTTATTTTTCATTTCTTGTATTTTATTTCGTATGTCTAGATCAGGACAGGTGGAAAAATGGGTCAAAGCCCCAAAAACAGGTGGGTCCAAATTTGGTCAAGGCGAACAGAACCCGAATTTGGACCCAAATCTCTCTCTCTCTCTCTCTCTCTCTCTCTCTCTCTCTCTCTTTATTAGTTGCTTTACGTGTTGCTTAAATATCGTTAGTTTAAGATTAGAAAACTCCAAACCCCATTGAACGCCTTTTGCTTTTACCGAACTTAAGACGTAAAATCGATAGACGTTTTAAAATTTGCGAGTTTGCTTAGAATTAAGTTTTAAAAGGTTTAACTTTAACAGAATCTTAAAACTATAAGTATTGCAAAAATGCGTAAAATTTGTCTATATAAAACTTTAAATTCAAACTTCAAGATTGCAAAAATCAAAAATAAAATAGTCAAATTGTTAATCGCCGGAAAACCGTATTTAACGGAGTGTTTTAGGTGCCTTCAACACCTTCCTAAGACATTAATAAGAATCCCGAACCCATTTATATATTTTCAACACAATTTTTCTGTTTAAATTGTTTGAAAAAAACAAGTTTTCTTAATTTTCTCAAAATTAAGTGGCGACTCCTAAAAGTCGAAAATACCCTTTAAAACAAAATCAACTCTTTTCGAAAATCATTTTTCGATAAAACAGAAATGGCGACTCCGCTGGGGACTATTTGGAGGATTCTAACCTTAAGATTAACTTGATTGACTATTTGCGATAACTGTTTACTTGTTTAAATTGTTTAGCTTTTGAAAATTGCATTTTTCTCATGGCATAACTTCCGCCAAACGGCAAATAGTTGCATTAGGAAACAGAAGTTACGCGGCTTACCGCGACTTCTCTCAGAAATACCCCAAGAACTTATTTGTGAGTATCGAATAAATAGTCGAAATGTGGTCGTCCGACGTTATTCGATAGCTCCACCCCGATGTTTGTCCGACTCGGGTAACCGTCTATTTGGAAAAAAACAAACTCTAGAAAGCCTATGTTAGAGCAAAACCAAAACCAAATTAGGCATCAGCCTAGGACGACTTAATGCCCAAGGCGTATTAAGTCCATTTTAGTAGAAAACCACCAAAAACGCGTCCAAGGTCTTCGACCTCACGACGCATCATATTATGTGACATTCGAAATGTATGTGTGAAAAACCAACTTGGGGGTAGGGGAAAGTCTAACGGGTTTCTGTTTTACAGATATGGACCGCTTCCCAAAATTCAACATGGTCATCTCCGCGCCACCCCAACTTACTATGTGGCACAATGACTTAGACGGAGATCATAAGCGAACTCTCAACAAATATATAGGGGCCTTGACCGAGCTAATCAATATGGACGGAATGCCAGAGTTGATTGAGGTACTTACGGGTTACTGGGACAGCCAAAGAATGGTCTTCCGTTTCGGAACGGCCGAAATCACCCCTACATTAGAAGAAATAAGAGATTGCATAGACACCGTGGGCACGGGCTTAGAGAGAAGAGCCCGAAAACAGGAGGACGTGTTTATCCCCAACAAACCTTCCGTTGAGAACATCTCGGATTGGTTAGGGCTTAGAAAGGATTTCACTTATTGGTGTCAAGACTCCCACGTAATGTTCAGGGACTTGTACGTTAGATTTGGACACGCGAGTTTCTATGCCGCGCATAATCGGGAATTTAGAATTTCCTACAGAGAGTGGAACGAGCTCCGCCCGTTGGCGTTTGCCATAGCCTTGTTGGGAACAATGGTCTTCCCGCACGGCCCGAGCCTGAGCATCAACACCAGAGTCATAACACTCGTCCAGACGCTGTTCAAGGGGTACGAGAATCAAGGAACGACAAAATACTACTCCTTAGCCCCGGTCATATTGTCGGACATATATCGCGCTTTGGGTAAGTGCAAAGAGGGACATCGGTACTTCCAGGGGTGTAATCTGCTCCTCCAATGGTGGATTCTCCGCCACTTGGTGAAAGGTGCTGGAACTCGAGAACTGCACACTCTCGACAACAAGAACACTCTCAAAGACCTGGACGATTTGCTATTCTGGGCCAGCCTAAACAATCGGAGAACGAGAGGGAGATGGGCCCAGACTTTCTCCGAGTTGAGAGAAGAGGACCTCCGATGGATGCTCGACCACTTCATATCCAACGAAGTTGTCGTGGAGGGTCGTAGATGTGCCGTGCTCCCTCTACTCGGCATTCGAGGAATTCGCCCTTACGCGCCATTCCGAGTCTTGCGACAGTTCGGACGAAGGCAGACTGTGCCTAGAGAAGCATACTATGGCGTTTATGTGTACGACATTGGAGACGACAGGGTGGACGATGCTACAGAGATGCTCAGAGAATGGAAGAATGCCAAGCGTATGGGTAAAGATACTATCGCTCCTGACCGATTCAACGCTGGATACGACGAAGGTTACAAAACATGGTTGAAAAGAGATATACAAAATATCTCCTTTCAAATTCCACGTAGCTTTCGCAGTGTGACAAACAAAGAAGCCAAAGCAGTGGCCGAATTGCGAGAGTTAAAAGAAGAGGCCAATGAGGTCTACGCCAAGTTCGTGGAGAACCAGGACGCACTCGAGAGGGCAATTCGAGAGATTGAGAGACTGAAGCAAGGGTATGACGAGTTTGACAACTGGATCCAGCAGAAAATCGAGAGAATGCGATATGAAAGTCTGGAAGACAAAGGTCGTCTTGGTGAGGGGTTCTTGATGATGCTGAGGTACATGTTCCAACAACACAAAATTCGGAAAGACGACGACGGAGCGGGACCATCCGGAGCAGCATAGTGGACATCGCCCCTACGCGGGTTTTTCTCTGTTTGTACCCGCATTATTTTAGCCCCTGCGTGGGCCTGATATTATCACATTTTCTAAATAGCTCCTGCGTGGGTTTGTTTATTTCCCTTTTCAATCATTATTAAATATTATTTTAGGGGGAATCTTTTAATTGGTTTAACTCACACGTACATCATTCGAATGCGATAGGCTTACCCTTGGCACAAAAGGGTCCCCCATGTATGATTAGGACACGCTAACTATGTGTATTTAAATGCTTATGTGTTACGTTGCTTTGAATGAGGATATCGTGAACCCACTCCTAGCCAAAATCCCAAAGAGTATATAGAAGCCACCATTACAAATGTCCGACCAAAATTCCCAAGTCTCAGGTTTCTCACCCAAAAAATCAAGCTTCCATACCTCAAATCCTGAATATCGCTCTATCGTCGCAGGGAAGGTGAATCACCGCTATGGACAAAGGCATCCATTCTCCTCTGTGTTTTGGAGAAGACCATAACTCAACGTGATTCAGCTTTCCCGAGATAGCGCCAAACAAACAAATTCCTGTTTGTTCAAATTATATTTCCGTCCTCATTCGTGGGTTAAGATATCCTCAAACAAAGCGACTTGTGTGTTTATCTGTTTTCTGTGCGATATTATGCATTTTGTGCTCAGGATATGCACTAACAAATTTGCCTTTGAGTTGTTTTACCTTACAGGTACCTCTTACTGATCTGTGTCGATAAAGCTGGCAGATCACCACTACTTTACCAGATCAAAAGGTCCCGCAGATTCCTTCCCCGAACCAGACGCAAATACAGACATGGGAGACAACAATGAACAGGTCAGCCTCACAGACGTCGTGGTGGCTCAGCCCGCCGCGGTAGAGCAGAATGAGCTTATTGCGCAGCTAATGCAGCAGATAGCAGATTTAAGAGTAGAAATTCAGCAAAGGCAAGATACGCCTCCGCCCGGGTTTGGCCCCAACTTTCTCGGCGCAAGACCTCCTACATACTTCCCTTCGTCCAACTCGGATCCTACTCAGCACCGTCCATCGACACCCGTGCATAACCCCGCCGGAATAGATATAACAGCCCAAAACCCCCAATACGCGTCAGTCTCCTATCAAACTCCCTCACCACTCCAAAACAATCCTCTACACCCCCAAAATACTCAAACAGCCGCCCTACCCCAAAATCAAATCCAAAATCCCACCGCCTTCAATTCCCAAACACTGTATCCCCACTTGACCCAAAATACCAACCCCCAAAATTATCCGCAGAATTATCAAACCGCACAAAACCTACCAAGCCCGTCCATAGCCCCACCCCTCCCCAAAAGAACCACTTTCCAAGTCCCTGTCCCGACCGAGCATGAGGTGCACGGCCCCGAGTTGGACCATTATGAGGAGCAAGAAAGAGAGTGGGGGGCGAGGGAAGAAGCGAAGATAGACATAAAGGAGGAGATCAAAAGGGCAATGAAAGAATTGTGATGCACTCCTGACGTCGCCGGTTTGAGCTACGTAGAACTATGCATCCACCCAGACTTGAACCTGCCTGAAAACTTCAAGATCCTGAAGTTTGATACCTTCGGAGGGGTGGGCAACCCCATGGCACACTTAAGAGCATACTGTGACCAACTCGTGGGAGTTGGCAAAGATGAAGCGTTGCTGATGAGGTTGTTCAGCCGAAGCCTGTGCGGTGAGGCCCTGGAATGGTTCACGTCGCATGAGACTCGACAATGGTCCAGTTGGAGCGCCCTGGCTAAAGATTTCATCGACAGATTTGCATACAACGTCGAGATAGTCCCTGATCGGTACTCCTTGGAGAAGATGAAACAGAAGCCCACAGAAAGCTATCGAGAGTTCGCGTACAGATGGAGGAAAGAGGCGGCGAGGGTGAGGCCTCCAATGACAGAGAAGGAGATCGTAGAGGTGTTCATACGGGTGCAGGAACCCGAGTATTATGACAGAGTTATCTTATTAATTGGCGCCAAGTTCGCCGAGATAGTCAAAGTAGGTGAAACTATCGAAGATGGCCTAAAGTCGGGAAAGATAGCCCGAGTGTCTGCATCGCCTGGGTCTTCCGGGCTGGTAAGGAAGAGAAGAGAAGAGGTTAACGCTATCTCACACTGGGGAAGAAAAGCACCCAGAAACTTACCACGCCCCCAAAACCGCTCCTACCTTCCATCAAAGCCTTATCAAGCCTATCGTCCAAACCCAAATCATTCCGGCCATTACAATGCCGGCCCCACTTATCCAGAGGCCCATATTGTGTCGTATCAGAATCCACCCCCGATTCCCCAAAATTTTCCAAACTACCCCCAAGCCTATCAAGTCCCTCCCCACTACCAGAATGTCGCTCCCAGCTGCGCTAATGTACAGCCAAGCTATCAAGCACCGTCCCCCGCATATCAAATACAAACCCCAGCATATCAAAGCCCCCATCCAAATTACCAAGCCCCAATGCCAAACTATCAAACAAATCCCCACCCCAGAACCCAAGCTCCACGACCAAACGCCCGCAATTACCAACAAGTCCCTCCCCCTCAACAGGACGGGTATGATCCCCTTCGCCCCAGGTCTGAGAAGAAGCCCTCCAGAAGCTTCACCGTGTTGGCTGAAAGCAGAACTAAATTGTTCGAAAGATTATCCGCGGCCGGATACATCCACCCTGTGGGGCCCAAGCCCGTGGATGTCAATTCCAGATTCTACAAACCTGAGCAGAGATGTGCTTATCATTCCAACAGTGTTGGACATAGTACAGAAGACTGTATCAATCTCAGGCACAAGATCCAGGACTTGATTGACCAGGAAGTGGTCTCCCTTCAGCCTGCGGCGCCAAACGTCAACACGAATCCGTTGCCAAATCATGGGGGTGGAAACATCAATATGATAGAAACTGACGAAGATGAGCGTGAAGCCAAGAGGATTACTCCTATTGTTCAGGAAGACTTGGAAAGGGCGGTCGCTTCTTTGAGCGTCAGGGAAAAGGGAGAGTTTGTCATTCTAACACCTGCAAAGGCTGTTGCCTTGGTGCCCGCAAAGACTCTCGCCAAGACCAAGTTTATTATAGAGACGTCCGTGGCTCAAGGCATGACCATATCTGGCAGATGTTACACTCCTGATGAGCTTGCTCTCGGAGGACAGAAGAAGGACCATGCTAAGAGGCCGATAAGCGAGGGGGAAGCAGAAGAGTTCTAGAGAAGGATGCAACCGAAGGACTATTCCATCGTCAAACATTTAGAGAAGACTCCGGCTCAGATATCTGTGTGGGCCCTGCTAATGAGCTCTCAGTCCCACAGGCAGGCCTTAATGAAAGCTCTTAATGATACATACGTGCCCTCAGGCACAAGCAGCGACAATGTAGCTGCTATGATTCACCGAGTCATTCAGGGACACCGCATCAGCTTCTGCGATGATGAGTTGCCGGCCGAAGGGAGAGCCCACAACAAAGCTCTACACATCACTGTGGTATGCCGCGGAAAGATCGTCAACCGTGTTTTAGTAGACGACGGATCGGGCCTAAACATATGCCCCTTGTCCACGCTGAAGCAGATGAGGTTTGACCTCGGAAAGTTGGAGAAAAACCAGGTCAATGTGAGAGCATTTGATGGTGTGCAGAGAGAGACGTTAGGAGCGGTGAACTTGACCATCCAGATGGGCCCCGCGGAATTCGAGGCGAAGTTCCAGGTGTTGGATATCGACACCAGCTATAACCTCCTTTTGGGAAGGCCATTCATTCATATGGCTGGAGCCATCCCCTCCACTCTTCACCAAGTGATGAAGCTAGTATGGAGAAATGAAGAACTAGTTATTCACGGGGAAAGGAGCCATTCTGGTAAGCAGGTGCCGATCTTGGACGAGACGCCGCAGACTTCGGATTTCTACACAGTGGAGTTGGTAAATGCCACCAATGAGGGTTTGGCGCCACAGACTCTCATGCCGGCCGTGTACAGGATGATTGCCACGGTAATGCTGCAGAGCGGATTCGAACCGGGTTCCGGATTAGGAAGGAATGCCCAAGGGATCATCAAGCCAGTTCCCGTCCTTGCTCAGAGATCAAAGTATGGTTTGGGGTACATCCCCACAGATGATGATATGAAGATGAAGAGGAGAAGGGATCAAGAGTTGACTAAGCCGATCCCGCATCTCTATCACTCCTTTCCAGTCCGGGAGCATGCCGAGCCTGAAGACGACGGGGAAGGAATCTGTGACCTGTTCAAGGAGATCAATGCTGTTATCGAGGAGAAGGTCAACCCAGATGGCATTCGTGATGTTGAACCAGGGGAGATGCCACAAAACTGGACGTCCATGCCAATCCTGATGTCCCGGACTCTTGGGTAGAAAGGAATTATTTTGTGCATACCAAAATCGGTGGTCGTTCGGAAGAGGCCCGAGACCCACCATTTCTGCATTTTCTTGATTTTGAATTTTGTTATGATTGTTTAAAGGGCGACATGGCCTTGTGCCATGACCCAAGTTTGCATTTTGATTCGATTTTAAATGAAAGCCTCCTTATTTTGACTTTGTTTATTCGATTGCTTGTTATATTTTACTTTTCTAATTTTGTCTATTTGTGATTTCAGTAACGTAAGTTACAAACCTGCCAATGTCATGTCATGTCATGAGCTAAACGAGCAAAATGAGGCAAATGACGACGAGGCTGACGACTACAACGAAGAAAGTAGGGAACCAGACTATGTGGTAGAAGAGTTTCGACAGTTCGAGAATCAACATAAATCGAATCTGGAGGAAACAGAGACGGTAAATCTGGGAGGTTCAGAATATGTCAAAGAGGTTAAGATCAGCACTCACCTGAATGAAACTCAGAAGGAGAGCTTGGTTCATTTGCTTGCCGAATACAGCGATGTGTTTGTTTGGGAGGTCGGTGACATGCAGGGGCTGAGTACTGATGTTGTATCCCATAAGCTACCTATCAACCCAGGGTTCGAGCCAGTGAAGCAAAAGACTCGGAAATTTAAGCCTGAATTGAGTTTGAAGATTAAGGAGGAAATCACCAAGCAGATAGAGTCTCGGTTGGTAGAAGTAACGCAATATCCCACCTGGTTGGCGAATGTCGTTCCGGTCGCCAAGAAAGATGGAAAAATCAGGATTTGTGTTGATTATAGAGATCTCAACAAGGCTAGTCCAAAGGATAATTTCCCGTTGCCAAATATCCATATTCTGATTGACAACTGTTCCAAACATGAAATGCAGTCATTTGTGGATTGTTACGCGGGTTATCACCAGATTCTGATGGACGAAGAAGATGCGGAGAAAACGGCCTTCATCACACCTTAAGGGGTATATCACTACAGGGTGATGCCGTTTGGGCTCAAAAACGCCGGTGCCACTTACATGAGAGCCATGACGACCATCTTTCATGACATGATTCACAAGGAAATTGAAGTGTACGTGGACGACGTCATAATTAAATCCCGCGAGAGCTCGGATCATGTGACACACCTGAGGAAATTCTTTGAACGTTTGCGTCGGTACAACTTGAGACTAAATCCCGCCAAGTGTGCTTTTGGAGTCCCGGCTGGGAAGTTGTTGGGGTTTGTAGTCAGCAGAAGAGGTATTGAGCTTGACCCCTCAAAGATTAAGGCAATTCAAGAGTTACCTCCGCCAAAAACGAGAAAAGAGGTGATGAGTCTCTTGGGAAGGCTAAACTATATCAGCCGGTTTATAGCACAATCAACAGTAGTATGTGAGCCTATTTTCAAGTTGCTAAAGAAAGATGCCCCGACTAAGTGGACTGAGGAGTGCCAGACCGCTTTCGACGCTATCAAGAGCTATTTGTCTAATCCACCAGTATTGGTTCCTCCGCGAGAAGGGAGTCCTTTGTTGCTGTATTTGTCTGTTTCAGATAACGCCTTTAGATGTGTACTTGGTCAACACGACGAGACAGGGAAGAAGGAAAGGGCAATCTACTACATCAGCAAGAAATTTACTCCGTACGAGTCTCGCTACACATTGCTGGAAAGAACATGCTATGCTCTGACATGGCTTGCCCAGAAGCTGAGGCACTATTTGTCGTCGTATACTACATATCTTATCTCCAGAATGGATCCATTGAAGTATATTTTCCAGAAAGCGATGCCGACCGGGAAGTTAGCTAAATGGCAAATGCTATTGAGTGAGTTTGACATCGTGTACGTAACTCAGAAGGCAATAAAGACACAAGTTTTGGCTGATCATCTTGAGGAAAACCCCGTTGACGAAGAATATGAACCTCTCAAAACATATTTTCACGATGAAGAAGTGTCATTTGTGGGTGAAGATATTTCTGAAGCGTATCCAGGTTGGAGATTATTCTTCGATGGAGCGGTGAATCACCAAGGTAAAGGCGTTGGAGCAGTCCTGGTATCAGAATCTGGTCAGCACTATCCTATGGCGGCTAAGCTACGATTCAACTGCACAAACAACATGGCTGAGTATGAAGCTTGCATTCTCGGTTTGAAAATGGCCGTTGACATGAATGTTTACGAGTTACTGGTTATTGAAGATTCAGACCTCTTGATTCATCAGGTTCAAGGAGAATGGGCTGTGAAGAACCCGAAGATTGTACCCTACGTGCAATATGTGCAAAATCTGTGTAAAAGGTTTCGCAAGATCGAGTTCAGACATACTCCCAGAATACAAAATGAATTAGCTGATGCTCTTGCCACCATCGCTTCAATGACCAAACATCCCGATACTGATTACATCGACCCGCTGGATATAGGCTTGAAGGAACATCCAGTCCATTGTTCACATGTTGAATCAGAACCAGATGGTTTGCCTTGGTATTTCGACATAAAGAGGTACTTAGAGTCTGGGACATATCCAGAGGACGCTACATCTAGTCAGAAGAAATCGATACGTCGTATGGCTCTCAATTTCTTTCTGAATGGAGAAGTCATGTATAGGAGGACTCCAGATTTGGGTCTTTTAAGATGTGTAGATGCTGCTGAAGCTGTGAGGCTTGTTGAACAGATACATGCTGGAGTTTGCGGTACACACATGAATGGACTTACTTTGGCGAGAAAGGTTCTTCGAGCTGGTTATTTCTGGATGACTATGGAGAATGACTGTTGTAAATTCGTGCAAAAATGCCACAAATGCCAAGTGCACGGCGATCTGATACGGGTGCCACCTCACGAACTTAATGCTATGAGTTCGCCTTGGCTATTTGTAGCTTGGGGAATGGATGTCATCGGTCCTGTGGAGCCAGCCGCTTCAAATGGGCACAGATTCATTTTGGTTGCCATTGATTATTTCACCAAGTGGGTGGAAGCAGCCTCTTACAAATCGGTAACCAAGAAAGTGGTGGCCGATTTTATCCGCAACAACCTGATTTGCCGATTTGGAGTTCCAGAATCCGTCATCACTGATAACGGTGCAAATCTCAACAGTCATCTGATGAAAGAGATATGTGAACAATTTAAGATTATTCAACGAAGGTCAACTGCTTATCGCCCTCAAATGAACGGAGCTGTAGAGGCCGCCAACAAGAATATCAAGAAAATTCTGAGGAAAATGATTGACAAACAGCGAGGTTGGCACGAAATGTTGCCATATGCTCTACTAGGTTATCGAACAACGGTCAGAACATCGACTGGGGCCACTCCATACTTGCTGGTATATGGAACAGAGGCAGTCGTGCCTGTTGAAGTCGAGATACCGTCACTAAGGATCATCCAAGAAGCTGAGCTAAGTAATGCTGAGTGGGTTAGCAAATGGATTGATCAGTTAGCTTTGATCGATGAGAAGAGGATGGTCGCCGTCTGCCATGGCCAGTTGTATAGACAGAGAATGACTCGCGCTTTTCACAAAGGAGTAAGAGCCAGAAATTTTGAAGTGGGTCAGTTGGTCCTTAAGCGTGTTTTTCCTCATCAAGACGAGTACAAAGGAAAGTTCGCACCAAACTGGCAAGGTCCTTACGTGGTTCGCAAAGTACTATCTGGAGGTGCTTTAGTCTTGTCAGAGATGGATGGCGCTGTATGGCCCAAACCTATCAACTCAGATGCTGTAAAGAGATACTATGTGTGAAGTTTCGCTTTACATTTTCTTTCATTTACTTGTAATCGTTCTGTTTGCTTGTATTTGCTCGATTTGAGTTATTATCCCTCTTGTAACGAATTATGTTTGACCTGAATTCTCGAGAACGAGATACGTAGGCGGCCTATGTCGGCTTCGGTCACCACATTTACCCCCTCAATTATTTCTTTGCTCTGAACTACGTTTGACCTGAATTCTCGAGAATGAGATACGTAGGCGGCCTATGTCGGCTTCGGTCACCCCATTTACCCCCTTCAAGCGTTCCATTACGGGGGAACTACGTTTGACCTGATTCCTGCCTCAACGGGATACGTAGGCGCCACAAGGGCTCGGTCATACCTCTCGTAAGTTCTATTTTCCCTTTTACAATAGAACAGGGACAGAATCTTTGAGAGGGACTCAAAAATTCTCCAGAAGGAACTTTCTCTTCAGTGGATCAAATTAAAGACATTTCGAGATCTGCAACTGGGACAGAATTTTTGAGAAGATCTCAAAAATTCCACGATCTATTCGGTCACAACGAAAATATGAGCAAGGTAGTAAACTGAGACAGAAATTTTGAGGATAGCCTCAAAATTCCGTTATGGGTCTTCCTTGCCAGTCTAGGGTGCCTCTGAAACTCATCGGCGAGTTTAGATTCAAAAGAGCTCGTTAAGCCTGATATGACATGATTTGGCAGCGACCTTTTCAATATTCTATCTCGTAAAGATTTTCCATTTTTGAAATTTTCCCCTTTTATGTTTCATTTGTTTTGGCATAAGCTATTCCTTCTCGTCTACCAGGAGTCGGGAAGTCAGGAAATCAATCGGAGATATCAAGACGCGGAGCAAACACTTGAGGAAATCGACACAGATCAGTATGTTTGAAATTGACAAATTTTTCTGTGGATGCAGGAGTATAGCTTTGCTTTGAGATCGACCGAATTCTCCCGATGGATGAATGCGGAAAACTCCCAAAGAGGAGAGGACTATCTCCGAAACTAGCAATTTTGCTGAAAGTAGGAGGCTGTTCATCTCGTATGTGTCAGGATGCTTGGGAATGTGTTTGCTTATTTCGAGACATTCCCAACAATATGTAATTAACAAAGAGCGTCTAGCCAGATCAGAGGCGAACCAAACACGAATCTTAAGGAAGAGTTTACGATTTCCGTAAAGGGCGCTATTTGCATCACATTATCAAGCAAGACAGTCATTGTCAATCAGGACAATGCATTGCCCAGAGGAGATAGTTATTTCATTATCATTATCGACCAAGGCGATATATTACCTTGAGGTCGTCCTGCTGTTATCATCAATAGAGACGAGACGAATATTTATGCATGGCGAGAAGATTTCATACCTCGTCAAATTTATACACCGCGAGAGGACTTCATACCTCGCTAAAATTTATACATCGCAAGAAGACTTCATACCTCGTCAAATTCATACTCATAATGCCAAGAGGGCCATTCATATTCAACTGCCAAGAGGGCCATCCATATTCATACTGCCGAGAGGGCCATTCATACTCATAATGCCAAGAGGGCCATTCATATTCATAATGCCAAGAGTGCCATTCACATTCATACTGCCAAGAGGGCCATTCATATTCATACTGCCGAGAGGGCCATTAATATTCATACTGCCGAGAGGGCCATTCATATCAACTGCCGAGAAGGCCATTCATATCAAATTGCCGAGAGAGCCATCATATTCAACCATCAAGAAGAGCATCAAAGATAATGACAAAAGATACATCAACATCACATCATCATTCATTTATTTATGTTAGCATCAAATGAGGAGTATATTGAAGATTTTATTTACAAAACGCAAGGCATAAGCTTTATTTGCATGACGTCAGACCGATCGAGTCGACGTCGAATATTGAGGAGAACAATAAAGTGTCGGCATGGTAAAAAGACACTGTCTCCCATTCTAATTGCATTTTTTAGCTGACGAGTTTTATCTCAGTCTTTGTCGAGAGCATCCAAAAGGGTGAATTCTCCAAAAACCACAGGTGCGGACGACATCAAAAAGGATGCAGCACAACGTGGAACTTTTTCTTAGCAGCGAACTGGGACACAGTCCAAAGAGGAATGTCAGACTCTTAGGACGCGAGCAGAAGAGCGACTTCCACCACAATCGAACCACCCTCTCGAAGCATGCGGGGTTTTTCTTTAGTTCCGTCAGCTTCTGTCTCGCATCCGGAAGTTTCAATGTGCCGGAAGCAAGTTGCCAATCTGAGTGACAATACGCCAAGAGCTTTGGAAATTATGTCCGTGTGAGTTCTTAATTATGGGTGTGAAGCGCGCCACATTCATGGCTAAGAGGTTACAAGCCTCCTTTTCATACTCGTTTAATTTGTCACTTGTCCAGAACCAAAGGTTATCTAACATAATAGATTTCCTTTTCCACCGATTGAGTCGAACTACACACAGCCTGATTCCAAAAGTTTAAGGATATGTAGGCGAATTCAATGTTATTCAATGTTGAAACTCGGCTGTATTCCAACATTCGCTCTCAAATCCTATTCTCGAGCATTTCGATACCTTCATAATTCGGTATTGTGGTGGCTTTTGATCCTTTCAAATCGTGCGGTAAATCAAGCTTATCGAGCTACAAGTGGCCTGAATTCTCTTACAGCCTGAGATATGTAGGAAACCTGTTTGCAAGGGTTCGGCCATAACTCCTAAACCCTTTGTCGAATCCTTCCTCTGGAACGAATGAGGTTGGTCAAAATTGGTTTGGTCAATTTCATTTTCCTCGGTTTGCTTGCATCAACCCAAGTAAAATGAGGGACAGCTGTTGACACCCAATTTTTGACCCGCGTCGGTATAAATTAATTAGCGAGCGTCATGAGTTTTCCAAATTATTTGAATTCATTAGTTTTATAAATCTTGCGAAAATATAACGATAAAATGTTTACATAGTTGTGTATATGGCCGGTATATCCTGTGTATATTCGAAACCAACCCAATTCTAAGGCCCAATTCTCCCATTCCAACCCAACACCTTTAACCCCAGCCCACTTCTTTCCTAAATCCAGCCCTTCCCCTTTTCCCTCCAGCCCAAAAATCCCTACTCCCAGGATCCGTTCGTCCCTCCTTCGACCCAATTCATTAAACTTCGACCCAATTCATTAAACTTCGACCCAAACCTTCGACCCATAACCCGACCCAACGATAACCCGACCCAAATCCTCCCTTTCTTCTTCCCTCCCCACACCCACGCGACAAACCCAAAAACAGAAACCCGGAAAATCAACACCCCGCTCCCCCCGCATCTCCCCACGTTCTCGCTCTCTCCCACTTAACCATTCCCCAGAATCCACGCCACACTCCCCTGCTCCCCACGCCCTCTCCCTTGTGCTTCGCCCCTTCCCTGCTCCCCACGCCCTCTCCCTCATCGAAAAAACTCCAAATTCCCCATTCGATAAAAACCCCAGCCTTGCTTCGGATTTAGGGGGATTTTTGGTCGAAAAAAATTGGAGAGAGGATAGAGCTTTGAGTGTTGGAATTTTTGGGATCCTGTGTTTGTTCTTTTGTTCCTAAGAAAAATACTCTGCTTCCCCTTTCTGTTTGCTTCAGAGGACGAGAAGAAAAGAGAGATAGAGATATAAGAGAAGAGCGAGTGAAACCACAAAAGGGATTAGCGGTCTCGTGTTTGCGAGTCTTAGAGTCGAATTTTGATTAAGGTATCGCAGTTCCGTTCCGGTGATACCAAGTTCGCGTGGTGGAACAGTTCGCACCAGCTCATCGTCTCAGTCGCTGCTCCGAGGAAGGTAATCTCCCTGCTCCACGTTACCTCTTCGTTCTTGTTCTATTTTTGAAAAAGAATTTGTTTTGTTTGTTGCTTTGGTGTTCTAGACGTTACTGCCAATCGATTTGGCTGGCCTTTCTGATTTGTTTGGATCAAGTTGTTGAATATTCGAATATTGAATACATGGCATGTTTTTTGCCGTAAACATAAGATGTTGTATCTATTGGTTGCTCGATTTCGAGATGCACTGCTCGCTACGATTCTGTTTGGTTATGCCTGCTGGTTTTGTATCGTTCTTTGTCGCGAGCTTGTCATGGCGTAGCATCTGTTTTCTTATCGTCTTGAGCTTAGGCTGCCCTGTTTCAGAAGGACTATAGATTGATAATACGAGTGCATTCTTTGTTTCCCTCCC
This sequence comes from Solanum chilense, assembly GCA_032847665.1. Taxonomy (NCBI): domain Eukaryota; kingdom Viridiplantae; phylum Streptophyta; class Magnoliopsida; order Solanales; family Solanaceae; genus Solanum; species Solanum chilense. The sequence continues at coordinate 55,585,013 of CM064965.1, forward strand.
CTAGAGTTAGGCGAATGAAACAAGATACCCTAATATCGATTGGTAGATTTGTATGTTTGTTGACCTCTACTTGACGCTTGAAGTTTCCTGTATGTTCGTCTTCCTTTCTTCAAGTTTATTCCTGGCGTGCCTTCTGATTCCTTAAATTTTTGGGGTATTAATTATGATCTTTTCTCTTTACCATAGCTAAAAGAGCAGTGCTCCAATCTTTTAAGTTTGTGTGCACACTTATTTTGTTTGTTTCCTACTTTATATATATATAATTATGGCTACTAGGGGCAGTTGTAATGATCTTCTTTTATTTTATATTTGATATTTCAATTAAATGTATGACTTTGTTGTGCACATACATATGAATAAACTTTCTTTGGCATATGTCATTTTGCATACACGCCATTATGGCTAAATGTCTAATGATGGTAGGGCCACAAGAATTCCACTCATTTTGCATTTTCACTTAGATATAGGATTTTGTTTCTATTCTCGCATCATAGTTAATTTGCTTTTGTCCTTTTTTCTATTTTTTATTTAGAACTTTTTTTTAGAAATGGAGCATAACCCCCAAATTATGTTGATTCACCACATCATATGTCAGCATATCTATCATAACATAAATTACACCTCCTCTGTTCCGAATTTATTTGACTGGAAATCATTTTCGCTCGAATTTCAAGTTTTCATATTTGTTTCCTTAATTGTTTGAAATGTTAGGATCCCGTTTAGACATACGTTTTATTTCAAAAAAAAAAAAGGGATTTGGATATTTATAAAAAATAGGGATATTATTTATTTTTTTTATATTTATGTTAACATTTTTTTACTATGCTTTCTATGAATTCTTGCCATGAATAGGTTTAAATTTTCTCTTCACTGTTCGCATAACATCGGTGTCATTTTTAGGCCACAGAGGCTTAATTAGCATGATTTACAATGTGCATTTGTCTTGCCTAAATTGTTAATAAAGTGTTGTGATTTCTTTATTTGCCTTTTAGTTATGTATTTACGGGTATAAATGTTTTACTTCCTATGCTTTTATGAAGCCTTCGAGTTAGTGTGTTTTGTTCATACTTCCTATATACCAAGTTAGTTATACTATTTTGCTAATTCATTTTTTCCTTCTTATTTCCGTGGCATATCAATTGCATACAAGTCCCCGTGGACTTCTTTCTCGCATCCCAAAGAGCCATAAAGGCTTGGGAATTTTTATCGAGTCAACCCACCAAGGCATTCATACGCCAATCCCAATTCCTTGAAGATTGAAGAAAATCCATAGTGGATTAGAAGACGCTTCTTTATTCCTTTTTATTTTTGTGTTTTATTTGTAATGGGCATAAGCTCTTGTTGTTTTATTTTTCTTTTCTTGTATTTTATTTCGTATGTCTAGATCAGGACAGGTGGAAAAATGGGTCAAAGCCCCAAAAACAGGTGGGTCCAAATTTGGTCAAGGCGAACAGAACCCGAATTTGGACCCAAATCTCTCTCTCTCTCTCTCTCTTTATTAGTTGCTTTACGTGTTGCTTAAATATCGTTAGTTTAAGATTAGAAAACTCCAAACCCCATTGAACGCCTTTTGCTTTTACCGAACTTAAGACGTAAAATCGATAGACGTTTCAAAATTTGCGAGTTTGCTTAGAATTAAGTTTTAAAAGGTTTAACTTTAACGGAATCTTAAAACTATAAGTATTGCAAAAATGCGTAAAATTTGTCTATATAAAACTTTAAATTCAAACTTTAAGATTGCAAAAATCAAAAATAAAATAGTCAAATTGTTAATCGCCGGAAAACCGTATTTAACGGAGTGTTTGGGGTGCCTTCAACACCTTCCTAAGACATTAATAAGAATCCCGAACCCATTTAAATATTTTCAACACAATTTTTCTGTTTAAATTGTTTGAAAAAAACAAGTTTTCTTAATTTTCTCAAAATTAAGTGGCGACTCCTAAAAGTCGAAAATACCCTTTAAAACAAAATCAACTCTTTTCGAAAATCATTTTTCGATAAAACAGTGTACGCTACTTCATAAATTCACTTGATAAAACTGCGAATGATTATTTTTTGGTAATTAATTTTTTTTTACAAGTGAACATTACAAATCAGGAAAAAATAGTAGGTATGGACATAAGTTCCATCCTTGCTTTAACTTAATATTCATATCTAACTAGATAGATTTTTACAGATACAAATGAGTGGGTTGAGTTGAAATTAAAGATATTAAGATGGGTTAAAATAGAAATTGGGTGGGGTCTTGACCCGCCTAAGTTTACTTTGGGCTCAAATGGGCTTTAAAATAGGTTGAGTCTTAACTAGCCCAATTTGACTCACTTATTCTCAATAATTTTAATATATTCTTATTCAAGTGTTATAATGACAATTTGAATTTCAACTTATGAAAATTAAAAAATAAGTAACAAATGGATAGTTAAATCCTAAGGGCTCATTTGGTGTGAGAGATATGTATAAAATAATCTTGGATAAGAAAATAGTCCTGGCATAAAATTTAGATGTCTTGTTTGGTTGACCTATTTTGGATAACTTATCCCACCATTTATAGCATAGTGATGGATAAGTTATAACATATACATGGTGGGATAAGTTATCCAAGAATGACTAACCCCAGAATAGTTAGTTAATCCTGGGATGACTAGTTACCGATCAAACTACTCCTAAAAGATATAAAATAGATGGTAATTCATACATTCAATAAAGAATCTTAAAATATGTTGACATTGAAGATTAAATTGTGTTCAATCGAGCGTTCTCTTAAAATGGGCTAAAACTTGAATGAGTTGGGTTTGTTCTCAATTTAAATTAGAAAATTACCTTATTACACACCATTTATCATCATATATTTTATATATTTTCCTGTCATTTAAAAAAATATCAAAAATCCCCTCTTTTCCTAATATCGTACCCTTTTTCGAATACATTAATTTGAAATCTCATACACTTGATTTTCTTTCCTTTTTTCAAGCCACAAATCTCGTTATGGTTACTTATATTAATCTATTTTGAATTTCAAATCTTTTCTCTTTCCAGTAATTAATGATTTCAAGTTATTCAAGAGGGAGATTTCTTTCCACCACTTCAATTTCTTTTTTTAATTCTTTTTCATCTTAAAAAATTATTGAATTTGTTACTACTGGTCTCTTTATTGGAAGGTGGATGAAAAACATAGCTAATGCAGAGAGTTCATCTTGGAGTGCATTTGAAATTGTTTCAAGAATTTCTAATTTCGATCTTGATACACGTCATTCCATTGGTTTGTTCTTTCAGTATTGGGCTTACCCAATTAGTTTGAGTATGATACATCTTTGTTGTTTTTCATTGATTAGATTGTTGACTTTTTCTCGATCTTTTGATTGTTTATCTTTTCTGATACATATAAGTCCAGGTTTTTAATTTATTTAGTTGATTTTGTTTCTTAAGCAAATGTATGCTCTCTTCTTTTCAATATTATGATACATTACAATTTATCATGCACAATATATCGTATTCAAATAGTAGTTTTCATACATAACCTTAGGTAGTATCCATACTCGATGCAAAAATTCTACCAAATGTATAATTTATCATCTATCAACCTATCTACAAATTTCTGCTACATATGGATTCTGCTCTCAAAAAAAATAAGTTACATAATAGTAATGTATAATGTACTATTTTTTTAGGCATGATACGTAAATTCAAATTTATACTAAATATATCTAATACATAACAATTACAAACAGTAATATATCGATCTCGAACCTAACATCTTATGGGTAACAATTTCTTATTTAATGTATCTAGTAGAAATACAATACTTATAGATCTCTAATTCAGTTGCAATGACTGATTTGAGATTCACAGATCAATATTTTGACCAACAACAATTTCATCACGCTTGTATCGTTCATACCTCACTTTTTCAAATTCTTAAATGTCTCAACAAGATCGACATGTTCATGTTGTATCACTACAATTTGTCGACAAGTTTGATTCAAAAATTATGATTTTTTTTGAAAGAGCGGAAAGAAGAATTTTGGGATCTAAAACACATTACATGTACATCAAACTAGTAATGTATCAATTTATAATTAGTAATGTATCACGAGTTATATATCAATACACAAACTCTAAAATTAAAAACATAGGGTATACTAAACAACTTAAATCAAAATTGGAAGGATATTCGATGAACTTGAAGATTCAAAAGAAAATCGTTTGTTCAACAACAATTTCATCACTTTTGTGTCCTTCATAACTCACCTCGCAAACCCAAAATTTTGACAAATTTTTTTAATCATATTTGAAAGGTTCCTTTGCTAAACAGGGAGGGAGCAATTTGAAATTTTGAAATTTTGAATTTTTTTGTGTTAGATTTGCCTCTATATGATTGAGAGTAAGCAGAAACGTAAGCGTAATTAATGGGTTTTAATAATATTTTCAGATTTTATTCTTTTTTTTTTGCGCAACAGAATGATTTTCGTTGTATTAGAATTAATGTATTTTGTATGGAAAATTAATGTATCCGAATGGTGATTTATGTATCCTGAAGATACAAATTTTAAGGGATTATTGTAATTAGAAAAAGAGTTGGGATATGATGTAATTTACTCTTTACACAATGTGATTTATGTAAGTTATACTTTAAATTATCTTGAGCTTACCCTTAAATTCTAGACAGATTGGACGGATAATCTATCATTGGGCTTAATTTTTACACATTTAACTTACAATATGTACTACTTCCATGCATCTCTTGAATGATATGCCTAATGATTGAACTTGATAGTTGCTTTTTTTTTCGTGAATACTCTGTTGTTAGCTCTAACCATAGGTAATATAGTGAATTAGTCAGTGTCAATTTATCTACGAGTGTGTTGTTATCCTCATCCTTCATATAGTTGACTGTCCAAAACCCTTTTCATTGTGCCTCTGGCAAAGTCAATATTTTACTCCACATGTCTATAGTATACGAGCACTAAAAGAACATGTAGTTTCGATCGTCATTCATCTGTTGATATAAGAAGCATATAAAGGATTGTATATCTGTATCACATTCAATTAGTCAAATTTACCATAAAAAGCAATTTAAGTACATTTTACCAAAAATATTTTAAAACTTTAAATCAAACAATTTATTTATATCAATAAAAAAAGTTAAGACATCAAGATAATATATTATAAACACATGACTACCATCTTATTAACTGAAATTAATCCTTAATTTAATAATTAACAATATCATTATGTGAAATCAATAAATATACACATAAAAACTAATAATCCAAATTTAGATTGAAAAACAAGATTAAAGAACATGAAGTTGGTGATGAAGACGACAAAGATAATAGAGTAGTTTTTTCTAAAACAAAAATAAAATTAAAAGTTCCAACACACTTGCTCATTTTGATACTCGAAATCAAACTATTAACAAATGTACTCTCTAAACATTGAGTGTTCACATGTTTTCTGGAAGATAGTGTGACATATGCCATATTCATAACCATTCTATTGTTATTATATTGAATTATATTCAGATAATAAAAAGTATCATTATTATGTTGCTAGATTTTATTCAGATATTCGAAAGTTACATGTTATAATAATATACAAATCTAGTAGGGGTGAAATGACTAATGAAATAATCAAAGCATTAGGCGCTAGTACAGGTGAAGTAGCCGTCATATGTTCTCTTCGAATTAGTCATTTTATCATGTTATCGCGGAAGTATATTGTACCTTTTAAAGTTTTGTTGATTATAATTTTTTTTTATAAGTCTAATATGAATAATTTTTAAATATTAAAAGCATTCCATAGATATAAGATTGAATTAAGATGCCTAAGTGAAATGTGTGGACATACAATTTATTCAAATCAAATTATTTACAATTTAAAAAAATAAATCGACAAAATAAGAAATTTTATGATAATGTTACTTATAAATGTTTTTGTATTTAAATTATGTTAAAAATAAATCGACAAAATAAGAAATTTTATGATAATGTTACTTATAAATGTTTTTGTATTTAAATTATGTTACCCTCCTATTTTTGACTGAGTTATATTATACTTGTCATGTAATAGTGTGAACAAGGCTAGACCGCGAATCAATTTGGCCCATTGAAAGTGTGGCCCTACCAGGTTGGGGTCGGGTTAGTACTTCAATGAGTAGAGCATAGTTTAGTAGATTGGATTAAGGGGCGGGTTGGGTGGGAGAAATGGGTGTTCGACCCAACCCTCAACCCATTAAGAAAAGATAAAATTATTTGGGTGAATATTTTTTAATAAGTAGTTATTTTTCTTAGTGGTATATTTTATTTATTATTCTTTATATCAATACTATGATAAATATGTATCATGTAAAAAGTGAATTATGCATGTATTATTAGTGTTTTAAAATATATTATAATTGTTTGATAAGAAATTAATAGAATATATTGCAAGTGTTTGAAAGTGTGTGATAAATATATTATCCATTAATTAAATTTGTATTATATGTGTGATATGTATTATAAACTATATCTTGTAATATATATTAACATTGTATTCTAAGATTTCTTTAGTCACAAATATATTTGGGAAAACTTGAGAAAAAATTGGGGACTAGTGTTCGGCCATAAAATTTGTTATTACTTGACAAACATTCCAAAGTTCTTTGGAGTATTTTAAAAAATTATTCCAAACTTTTATATTTTATAAAACACCGTATATGATTTATATTTTTGGACTAGATTTCATTTCTAGTTTATTAATATTAAAATGAAAAGATAAAATCAATTTACGAATATTTTAATAAATTTTAGAACTTGTAAAATGTAAATATGAATTATATATATTTTTTTAAAAAAGTCAAATATCTTTTACTAAAATTTATAGTCAAACACTCAAAAAAATATATTTGGAAAGTATTTTCCTTTGGCATATGCATTAGAAATTTTCAGATATTTCGTGTGTGGGAACTGCAAAAGAGAGTTGAGAAGAAGGAGATTCAGTTAGGGTTTATCAAATGGATTCTACATCAAATCCAGACACCCATGAATCATGTATGCAATATCTAGTGTTTCCTCAAATGAATTTGTATCTTCCCAATCCCAGAATAATCAATTGTTTTTTCTGTTTCAATTTGCAGGCAGAAAAGTGGCTATCAAGATCCGGATGATGGGCGCCAGCGTTTCTTACTGGAACTCAAAATTCGTTCAATACCTCGCTAACCCATCTTATATTCCACTGTATCTATCTATTCCCTTCTGCTATTTAAACATGATAATTTCTGGGTATTTCTCAAAAGGACCGATTATTGTTAGTTTTAAGTTATATATGTTGTTGGATGGTTCATTCTTCTTCATTATGTTTCAAGTGTGTGATGTGTTTCAATAGGACACAAGTCAAATTTGGGTGCAAAAGCTTCAATATTTCTATCCCTTTTTTGATTTATTTTTTGTGCTCGACTTTGTATTGATGCTGATTTGGCTTAGAATAGATATTTTGAAGATTAAGCTTTTATGGGGTAGTTGAAATACCTTCAATACTGGCAATGAGCTGAGTACATAAAGTTGTATGTAACTTTTTAGATGTAGCTGAATTTTATGCTTTATTTGGTATTTTGGTTGATGGTCCTTGTTCCTTCTCTGTTTACTGTTGACTATGGGTATCATTAACTAACTGTGTTGGTGTTCCCTTTGTTGATGTCGATGCAGGTATCCACACTGCCTGTTCTTTCTTGAGCTTCTTCAAAATCCATCATATCTTAATGCAATGGTGCATCTCGCGAACAAGGTAAAAAGTTAAAACTGGCCTAAGGAATGCTTCTGTTGATCAAAGAAAGAGAAAGTATTTTCTCTCGTCTTTTACTTAACGTTGTCTAAGCTTGTTGCTGCATGCTCCCTCTTGTTATGTTTTCATATTTCAGGGTTAGATATATTAACTTGATCTTTCTAACAAAGTTAATGACTCGGTAAAAATTTGGTTTTAGCAGGAAAGACGGATTCTTTTACTCATAACACAGACATCCAACTAATAGATTCATGAATTAAGGTAATACATTTTGCACCCCATGATTTCATTTTCAGAATTAGCGTTGCAGTTCCCTATTTGGCAATTGCATTTTTGAAATCATATTAAGAGTGATTTTTTTAATCGAATTTTAGAGTGCTGCCCAAGTCTCAAGCACTATCAATGACCTGTAATTTCTATCTTATGTCAGAAAATATAGTGCTTAAGTTATGCAGAGTTCAACCACACATTTTCGTTAGGTTCTCTGAGATCAAATTTATAGTAAAAAAAATAATTTTCCTTCCAAATATTTACAAGAAGGATGCAGCCTACTTGTCAGGGTTATCAATGGAGTGAAGAAGTTATTCCAATCACCACATTAACTTGTGAACTTAAATTTTGATGAAAAATGAAGGATTAGCTTCTCCAATGTGGTCCAAGTTTAGGAATATTTGCCTATCATATATGGTAAATGGGTGGAGTGTTTTCCACCATGACCAAACATTTAGTGTCATGATGCTGCTCAGATCTTATGATTATTTTTTCACTCTATCAATGGTACATGACCTAAGTTGAAACCTAGTTGTTTTTATCTAACATGTATTGTCATTCTTGTTGCGAAGTCGAATCTTTAGAGTGTGATGAATCACAACTGCTATTTTGGAAGGCAGCTAATAAAATAGTTAATGAGACCATAATAAAAATGCAAAAAAATTAACGAGGTTCGCAAAGTTTTTTTTTGCCTAGTAATCAACCAAAATTTATTTGAGTCCATAAGAATACAAGTGAAATACTATAAGGGAGAAAGATGACTCAAATGCCTTAAAGAATGAGAAGGCAAGTGAGAAATGTGTCACAAATGAACAACTAACTACAAATTTATAGGAAATGAATTCTTCCTCTTAATGTCATTAATGATATCACTAGAATGCAAATGTCAAAAATTAATGGTTTTCCAAAATTTCTACTACAAGTTCAATACCTTGACATTTTGTGCCAATGAAAAATTATCTTCCTTTCAAATATTTACAGTAGTTCATATAAAATTTTGTCAAATTTAACATATTGGTACCAGAGTAACCACACAGCACACACAGATACAACTCTGATACCAATTGTTAGCTAATAAATAGTATTTATAGTAGAAATGGAAGACAAGATAATGATGAGTCCATGTCGGGTGTCAGTAATACGTCATCATTGACATCTTTTCTTATGACAAGAGTTCTGTCAAATGTGAAATTTGCAGTTAAATTTTTTGTTGGATTTATTTTTCTTTTAGTTGGATTTGTTGAATGCAACAGAAAAATCGATTTGATTATGCATGTTAGTCTGGAATTCTCCTTAGGAACCTATGAGAGAATCAATTATGGACAGAAACTTTTTTGGTTCTGATAATGTGATCACCATAATTTAGAAGCTCAAATGGGTGTTGATTAATTTTTATTTCCAAACCTCAAGGTGTTAACCAGTTTCTGATTCGCTATTAAAGAGAGGCATATCAATGACTGCATCAGGAGAAAGTTCTGTAGTTGCAAAGATATGTCCAGTATAAAAGAATATAATTATTGCTTGAAACGTGAAAAGAGCAAACAAAGGACCTTGTACAACAACAACTTTCTCTTATCCCAAATGGCATGTGTCTGTTTCACCTTCAAAAGTCTTTTCAACCTAAACATCTGGCTAAATGCTTCTGGAAGGATCATTTTAGGTTACCTTTTCTTGGTCTTTTCATTAGTCAAGTGATATATGTGCTTAGATCTTCACAAAAAAGAGCTACATGGTTGGAGAAGTGTGTTTCTACTTTCCAATGCTACTATATTAAGTATTTTCCTAATCAATGTATAAGATGTACTAAAATTATTTTCTTTGGTTAAGGGCCATCTAGTTCCTGGTTTAGCATTGGAAGGACTTTAAAATCTTTTTCTTCTTTTTGTAAATATGGTTTTTCAGTACTTAGGAGTACTGACTGAAATACAATGTTACCAGTGTAAAAAATGATTATTTTGCTTTGGTTCCATCATTTTAGATCTCTAGAATTTCTTATAGAAACAAATGAAAGGAGTGGCTTTCCTCATTAATGCTTGATCTTCTTTCCTAATTGAGAATAAATTCCACGTAGCTTCAGATTAGACTCTCTTTCTGTTGCAAGTTTAGAGTGTTTCTAGACGTTCTTTTGCACAATTTCCAGGAGTCTGAGGGGTTGTGTCTATGATTGAGTTTTTTCAAATCTTTCTTGCCATGAAGTTTGTTTTAGTTGCTTCTTACTACGAAACTTCGAGTTCTTTTCTTCTCAAACTTGGGATTATCTAAATAAGATACCATTAGACGAATGCCAAAACTGCAATATTTGTTGTTCGGGACTCATGATTCCTGACCAGGTAGATCTAGTTAGTACCATCATTGCTATGAAATTTTTACAATAACTAGTTTCAGATTTTCTCCTGCATTTCAATGGAGGGACTACTTATTCTTGTATTTGTTAAAAAATTGTCATTTGTGTACAGGGATTCCATTTCTCCGGTATTATTTGGCTAAACATTAGTGTGAATCTCTTTACATAAATCCCTAGTTTATCTTCCGGTACATAAGTTATCTATCTGAATTAATAAGTATTTATTGAAATTTTCTTGTGTGTCCTTGATATTTTTGGAGCTTTCGTACCTAATTAATTTTGATTTGTCTCCTTGCTATTGCTAAATGGATTTGACCACTTGTCTTCTTCGGAGAAGTTTGATTTTTCTTCTAAAAGGTTCTGCCGTTACATCTTCATTTCTGTCCCCTATTTAAATTAGATTTTCTTCTGGGTTAAGCTAAATCTTCTTCTCTAGGTTGGCTTTCTTCATCTGTTCCTCCAATCACCATTAAGACAAGGTATCTTGAAGGAAGATGACTGGAGAAGTTCGCTGCTTTGAACCTAGGCAATCTTTGTGGCCGATTCCAGCACCTAAGAGTGAGCTTTTTTTCTTTCCCTTTTTGCGCTGTGTCCTTTTAATCTCAGATATATGTAGAAAAAGAAATCTATTTCTAGGAGAAAATGGTTGTTTGTTTATTCCTCTTTCTTTGATTATTGGTTTCTCTTCCTCCTTTTTAATGTCTGCTAGCTATATCCATCATGTAATCGGGATGATTGTCTAGATCTCATCCACTTTTAGAAATTCCTTTAGTTACTAATTTTTTCTTGGACACACTGTAGCTTGTCATTTTCTCCGGTTTCTTTTTACCTTTCTACTTTTTTGTGTTTGCTATGTCCTTCGTGTAATCATAATAATTTTCTAGATCTAGAACATCCTTGTATGATAATACTTTTAGGTACTAATTTCTTGTTGGACAGACTAGCTTGTCATTTAACTTGTCAAAGGAAAAAAAACTATTATTTGGCCCATGAATTTGGTTATAGTTGATTACTCATCTGTTTCTTGTAGATAAAATGTGATTCTGGTCGAGTGTAAATGTGAAATTGGCTAAAAACCAATTGGGTTCTCGAAAAAACTAAATTAGACCAAACGGTGGTTGACAATAAGTGACACATTTGGCTTGCATTAGCTGTCCATTAAAATTAGGAAAATGGGGAAAAGGAGGACCCTTTTATTATAGTTAATGATATTAATTTGTCACTAGTTTCATGATGATTATATGAGAAATTCAATATTATTGGAAGTCAGTATTTTGTTGCTTTACGTGATGAGTACTGGTAGGCAATGGGTTATCCCTTCAAGGGTGAAGAATTGTTTCTATCTATAGAGACACAGAGTGATCGTAGCTAGAAGCCGTTGAGTCTTGAATCTGACTATAGAAAGAAAGAATAACAAAGATAATTAAACTATTATGTTGCTATGCTCTTAAGATTTTTCATGTTTTCTTCTTCTCGAGGTTTAATACCTGCTTTACCGTTGTGATGGATTTAAAAATAACATTTACTCTTTCATCACAGCAGTAGAGCAGGTGTTAAACCTCGAGAAGAAGAAAACGATGAAAAATCTTAAGAGTGTAATAGCATACTAGTTTCCTTATATTTGTCTATTCTTTTCTATAGTCAGACTCAACTGCTTCTAGTTGTGATCATTTGTGCCTCTATATATAGGAAAAATGTTTCATCCACGAGGGATAACCCATTGCCTACTGGTACTCGTCACATTAAGCAACAAAATATTGACTTCCAATAATACTGAATTTCTCATATACACAGCCTTACCCCTTTCTAACTTCAAGAGAGGGGTAGAGCTGCGTCCACACCACTCTCCCCGGACTACACTAGGTATGTGTGTGTATATATATATATATAATATAAAGAGAGACAAAGAAACACAAGTTAATGGTAGCTTTTTAATAGCGTGAGTGAAACTTTAGGGTGCTTCGGAAGGTCTCTCAATTATCTGACACATAGAAGAGGAGTGAATGCGTTTAAGTTATCTTAGGTTTTGAACTTCTGTTTTTTAAGAGAGTGTGTCTTTCTTTGTGTGTGTGAGGAATCTTTTCCTTTGATAGCAAACCCCATCCTCCCAGAAAACAAGGGAAATCCAAAAAATCTTATGTGATTTCTTGTCTTAAATGTAAGCAAGGTGATAGACCGCTTATGGGGTATTTGGTTGTTCATAATTGTGCTTATGTGCAGATCCAACTGCTTCTTCTACTCAGGATGAAAAGGAGGAGGTGGATTTGCGATCCATATATGTCGGTAATGTGAGATTTGTCGCCTTTACCTCAACATGTTAATTTGTTTTTCCCTACGTGACATGTTTCTACTAATTGCATCATCCTGCTCTTCATAAGACTTGTATTGTGTTAATCACTGACAGGAATTAATTAATAATTCAGCCTTATCTGTTTATTTGCTTTCACATTTTAATCCAATGTAACTGCAGATTGCTTTATTGCTCAAAAATTTGTTGCCTGTAGTTTTTGCCCCCTTATATTTTATATTAGTTTTTGTTCTTCAACACTGTAGACGCAACTTTAACATGAACTCACCTAGAAAGCAATAATAGTGTTCAACTTTCTAGAACAAAACTTATTTTGCGTATCAGTTGTCTAATTGCTGTACTTTTAGATTTTTTTTTTTTTCATTATGAACCCAAAAAATTGGTTCGTTGCTTTTCTACTTTGTTTTCTGTTTTACTTTCTCAGCTTTGCTCTTGTAGCCTTAGCTTGCAATTGGTTGTGTGCAGAAGAATGTATACTTGGGATAAGTTTGTTCAGAAATACATGACAGGATAGGGAAGCTTCATAGGTTGCTCGGTCTGGATGTTCCATTTATGGGATTAGTTGCTGCATTTTGCTGTTAGGTTGAGTTGCTGTATTGATAGAGCTAACCTCACATTAAATCACAAACTAGCAAAATAACAAGATATTGTTCCCTGCACGTATTACCAAAGTAACACCATATTGTATTAGTAAAAGACATTTAAGGCATTCCTCATTGTTAGTCTTTGGATGTGGTTTGATATTTGTAACACTATCTGAAATGAGGCCAGCCGAAGATCCCCATCCCACAAAAAAAATGCTGACCCATCTCTTGTGAAAATGCTTAGCGTAACTGTCATTTGAATTGTTTTTTTTGTTTTGTGTTATTTTTTTGCATTTCAACTTCAGGTTGATTATGCTTGCAAGCCTGGGGAAGTGCAGCAGCACTTTCAAGTGTGTGGCACTGTTAACAGGGTAACTATCCTGACTGACAAGTTTGGCCAGCCAAAAGGCTTTGCGTATGTGGAGTTCTTTGAAAGGGAGGCTGTTAAGAATGCACTTCTGCTGAACGAATCAGAGCTTTTCGGGCGGAAGTTGAAGGTCCATAACAATCATCTTGATGATTTACCGACTCTGTTTCACCTTCTAGACCTTCTACTACTATGTTCTTTTGTTATTTATAGGTATCTGCCAAGCGGACAAATGTTCCTGGTATGAAGCAATTTCGAGGAGGGCGATTTAATCCTTCTGCTGGATTCCGTCCTCGACGTGCGTTTGTGCCTGGTGCTCCAGTCATTCCACCTTTTGGGTAATTAACAATGACGCTATCCTCTGCAGAACCTTATTTTGGTGATATATATATATATATATACATATATATATATATTTATATATATATATAAAAAAGATATAGATATTTTCTTTTACAACACATTTTTATAGATACTTTTAGCTTTTTCCTCAAATATAAAACCACCAGCCCTACTCGTCACATACTGTCGAAACTTCCTTGACTTTTTTTCATGATTTTGTAGCTCATCTAGCATCTAGGGTGGCAAGTTGTACTATGAACTGCTTATTCTGAAAAGGTATGGAGGTGCTTAAAAGGTGTATCAAGATATGAGCAGTTATAGTACAACTTGCCACCCTAGATGCTCGATGAGCTACAAAAAATTATGAAAAAAGGTCAAGTACTTTCCGACAGTATGTGACTAGTAGGGTCAGTGGTTTTGTATTTAGGGAAAAGGCTAAAAATGTGTTGCAAAAGAAAAGTAAAAGGCTTACAACTTTGTCTCTGTCAATCATGATCTATCTTTGAAGTACAACCTCCCCTTCTCTACCCCAACCCAAAAAGAAGAGGCATCAAATTGTTTACTTGTCGAAAACAAAGTGGATTTTTGCTTGACCATTCTTTTGGGGCTAGACATATTTGTCTAATCTCTAGTATCACTGTATCAGGAGCAAAGAGGTGCTGGGGAAAAATAGCTCAGAGTAGTTTCCGGCCTACCAATAATATTATCCTGGCCTTTGTTACTTCAATAAACATTGGGCTAAAGCTCAGCTTATCCCCTTGCTCTTCGAATTTCATTCAAGTACCAGTATTTTTTTATTTTTTTTTTATTAAGTTAAAGTTGTATTCTTCAGCATTAAGGGTATGCTGGCTACCTCCAAAAAATTACAAGCTAAAACCATAATTACATTGATCCTAGGAAATCTACCAACTGTTCTGCTACTTCTATACCCTCTTCTTTACACCAAAAAACAACATGTTAATGCAATTTTCTTTGACTTTCTGCTTAGTGTTAGTAATATTCTCATGACACCTAAGATTTCTTTCTCTCCAAATAGCCACCAGACACAAGCTGGTACTATAGACCACCATTATTTTTGTGTCTTGCTCCCCCCCTTCCTCATCAGCAGCTCAAAAGATCAGCAGTATGTTCTGGGATCACCCAAGGCTCTTGAGAAATGCTGTAGATCATGCGCCACTTTAAGTACCAGTATTCTGTCAGTTGCAACTTCATAGATTTATCTATCACTCCATTTTTGAAGGAAGTCTAGTTGAATATTGATTGGTTCCCAACTTGGATACCGCCTACTCTGATCCCTTATGGGATCTGCACTTTCCTCATAATCTGCTTCAATGCATGTTTGTTTGACCTACACTGTTGCCCCTGCCTAGCAGTAGTTCAGAGCTTCCTGCCTTCCTAATAAAATGGAATCTTGTGTTGTCTTTGGTTGTCTGGGTTTCTAGGCTTACTTCCTTTAAACGAAGTAGAATGTTGGGTTTCTCGTAAAGCCAGAGCATGTGCCATGGTAATTGTGTTGATCTGAAATGGTAACTTTTGTGTTTAATGTTCTTTCGAAAGGGTTACTTCTTTCTGTTACTATTTTGATTGAATATGACCTAAAGTCCTACACTTCTGGATTAGCAGCTCAGCTACTTGAACTTGTCTATTTTCAAGTTCATCAGTGTGCTTCAGAAGATGAACCTATAGTCAAGTCTTATTGATGGAAGGGTCTAGTCAGCACTTCACTGAAATATGTTTAATCTATTTTACACATTCACAGTTACATATACCTATCTAAAATGCATCACGGGACTCTTTTAAGACGTTGCATCACAGCACTTGCAATGCATTCCGCGGCCCCTTTTTGTACTGGAAGTACGTGCCAAAATCAGCTGTTTTTTTTTTATTATTATAACACTAATGCGAATGTTGGCAACAATGCTCCCTGTACTACTACCAGTTAAGTAATATAAAGTAAACCTTCAGAACTCCAAAATTAGGTGTTGCATCACTTAACTGTTATATGAGAATAATATAAAACTTACTTGTAGGGTATTTTGTTGTAGTAACACATGTCAACTTATATTGGTCCAACATAAGTTAATTATAAGATTTGTTGAGTTGAGTTTATTTCCTATTATCCTATACGTATTGCTGATAGGCTGGTACTACTCTTTTTAATATCAAAGAACTGAAATTGGTTGGAATGCTTTATGCCCTTCAAAACAGAGAGCTGAACTTCCCTAGATTTTAATGGAAGAGTAAATTTTTTAGATATTTGTTCATCTGAAATACAGTGTTCCTAATTAGCATGCTCTCATTATGTCCTCCTTGACTCTTCACTTTTATAAGCTATAATATAACAGTTGTGCTATTTTTACTCTCTTGTTTTATGTTCACTTTGGTCGACATGTTTTGTCTTGACATTTTTCAAACTGAAGCTGCTTGATGATTGCATCAAACTTTAGTTAACAAGTATTGTGTTGTCGTCTTATTTGTAGAAGGGTTCCAAGGTTCCGACGTTCCATCCGCTACAGGCCATACTAGTGGATTTTAAGCTGGATTGCAGCCTTCCCTAGAGAAGCATGGGGCTCTCTTTGTGAAAAGGGCATCTCCTTGTTTTACTCTCTTTGGTTGAGGGCAAAAGATGTTCTAATTCAAATAAGTCATTAGCTGACATAAATTACAACTCTGTGGATGATGTTTTAGGTTTCTGGGGATTGAGAAAGTTTTTTCTTTGCTAGCTTGCTCAGGTGCTTGCATTTTGGGCAGCGAATGGAAAAGACAAATAAAATAGACAGTTTGTTGGAGATGTTTTGAATTATGTATGGTTGTGGTTTGTCACTCTTAAGCTCCCCTCTCCTAAACCTCCTTATCCGCAACTTCAAATCCTAATAGCTACATGCAATAAGACCAATGGTGTTTAATTTTCTTAAAGGACTATTTATTACTCCATGTTAGGGTAGATACAAAATGCTTTGGTATAGACAGAGATGAAGATTTTGTAGTGTATGGTAAAAAGCGTCTTGTTAATAGGAAAAAGCATGAACATACCAATTGAAGTAGTCCAAGTTGGTAATTGCATAAAAGGGGAAAGAAATCTAAAGCTTTAGAAAACTTCATAAATCACTTTATATAATTTTATCTCTCTTCTGCAGAATATCAATAGTTATCTCTAAAGCCTAGTCGCAATATCCTTTACTTCTTGTCAAATACTACATTGCTAACATAAATAGATAAGTGGGACATTGAATCACCTTTTCTTACCCCTCTACTTGCTTTAAATTAGTGTTGTACCTGAATAAATATTTGATTATGGTAACATATTACATTATTCAGTTGATGACTTTAGTTGGCATTTTGAGTTCCATAATATCCAACTCTATGAACGTCCATTTCAGAGAATCATATGTTTTCTCCATAATAATTTTCATCATACATCTTTTAGAAATTTTATGTCTCTCACATCCTTTTACAATTTTATGACTCAATATTATTGCCATTCAAAAAAATTCCCAGTACAAATGTTGATTGGTTAGGATCCACTACTCTCCATGATCACTTTAGATATAATTTTGTATATTGTTAAGCAGCATGGAATTCACATGCACCTATGGTGGAATTTTTCACCTCAGGACTCAAGTATGAATGTTACTTCAGTGTAATAGATAGGTTGGCCTATCTCACTAGTGTCAAATAAGTTTAGAAAAACATTGAAGTCATTTTTGTGGAGTTTCTAGATTACTAATGTTATGTAGAGTTATTTCCATTTCTATCTTTTTTATTGGAGCTGTTGACTGAAGTTGATGAGATTTAGCATTTCTTCCCTCCTCGTTATATTGGTATCTACATTTGGTAAACAAGTAACAACATGTTCAAATAGAAATTCAATGCCTCATCTTAAATATTTTTCTCTGATAGAAATTCAGTGCCTCGTAAATATCTTCATGAGTAATACCTGCAACAATATTCTAGATCACTCTATTTTCCACGCGTGCAAAGAAGTATCCTATATTAGCATCACCTAGGTCCAACCGTTGCTTCGTTGCCTCATAAAACTTTTCTCAATCGAACTCCATTTCTCCTATTGTTGTCGCAATTTGTTTCTTTTCTTGCTATTAACATACCTCATACTATGGTCTTTTGTACTTGATAAAGTTGTCATAATTTTGTTCTTCACCTCTTTAAATTTAGTATTATTCAACTTTTTAAGTGCAGTTCTCACCTTTTTGAAATTTCATCAGACTGACATCTTTTATGTTCTTGCTAAGCTTGATTAACTAGTTGAGGAAACTTAGAATAATCTGTAATGCAATTAAAAATCAAAATACTTGTAAGTATTCTTGCAATATGTACTCAGTGTCAAACTAGGAGGGGCATGATCACACATTTTTGCTATTAAGATCTTTACCTACATAACTAACATATGAACCATTCTTTCTAACATTTACTACAGCCTTGTCAATCCTGATAAAATATACATGTGTGTTCATTGTCCAAGTGTATGAACCCCCCCCCCCCAACTATTTTCATATCATTCATCCCAACATCTAACAAAAATTTATTAAAATTTTGGACTTGTATATTTTGTAACGGGCTGCATTCAGTCTATCCTTTACCTTTACTATTGCATTATAATACCCCATATATATTATTATTAACAACTAAGTCCTCGGGTTCTTTTAGAGTTTTAATACGTAACCCATACATCACATTAAAATATAAATTTTAGCGAACTACATATATTATATACTGATCACACTTATTCTCCACAACACACTCTACATACTAAAGATCCCGCAATACTCAAATCCTACCTTGCAATTGAAGACATAGATCTCCTACTACCATATTTAAATTTAGAGAAAATGGCCAAAAGCCTTCCTAAGCTATTATCGAATTTTCAACTACACATTTATTCTTTATGGGGGTCTTATCACCCCCTGAACTTTTTAAAACTAAAATATCTAGTGCCCTATAAATTCACGCCCAGATTTGTATTAGGCAGTGGTCTACATGCGCTGCCACGTAATATTTACTCTTTTTTTGTAAAAAAATAATAATTATTCTTTTATATTTTATTTTTTTTGCTTTTTATATTCATCTTATCCTTTACTCTTTCTTTTCCATTCCTCCATTTCTTTTCATTTGAAGCTTTTCTAAATTTGACGACTTCCGCATCTTCAACCTTCATCGTAATTTTAAACACTCGGAAATCTCGTTCTAAAAACTCTATCACTGATATTGTTTCTTCTTCCGCTATTATAACATTTCTCAAAGATTGATAAAAGAAACTAAATTGATGTTTACAACAATTTCAATAAGTGGATCTTCTTCATCAAAGGGTTCAAAATTCGTGTTCGTATCTCTCCACAGTGTTGAGCATTGGGTCTGATTCATTCATACAACGCTTATTTGAGTTTTCATTTGACATTTTTGATGAATTTTGAGAAAATTAAAAATTCAAATTACGGAACTAAATAAGAAATTAGAGCAGATTACGAACCATAAATTCAAGATTTGAAGTAGAAATGAACATTAACAATTAAATCCTACTTAATTTTGAGAGGAAATTGTGATTTTTTTACAAAATGAACAAGGATTAATGGTGTGGAAGAAGAAACAATGGGTTTTTTAAAGGTGGGAAAATGACCAGTGGAGAAGAAGAAATTTTTCGTCAAATTTTTGCTTCTGACGCGCCTAGAGGCGGTGACAACACCTCCCATGACAGGTCAGCACTTAGGTATGTAGAAAATAGAACAATATAAAGTTTAGATGGGTAATGGGACACTTGTGAAGTTAGAATGTGTAGTTGAGATTTCGCGTATAGATTGGAGAAATTTCAGATCATTTTCTCTTAAATTTATAATGTTTTTCTCATTGTTTTCAAAAGTAATATAAATTTAAAAATTGAATTTTCACTTGAGGTTTATAAATTTGAGTTTAATTTATTTTTATTATTTAACATAATTTTTAATATTATAAAATGGTGATATATATATATATATACGAATATTTTTTATAAATTTTAAAACTTATAAGTGAATTATATTTTTTAAAAAAAAGTCAAATACCTTTAAAAATATTTTTAGTCAAACACCCAAAAATATTTGGGAAGTATGTGCCAGCATAATGTATTTTCGTTTGGCATATGCATTAGAAATTTTCAGATATTTCCTGTGTGGGAAACTTCAAAAGAGAGTTGAGAACAAGGAGATTCAGTTAGGGTTTAGCAAATGGATTCTACATCAAATCCAGACACCCATGAATCATGTATGCAATATCTAGTGTTTCCTCAAATGAATTTGCATCTTCCCAATACCAGAATAATCAATTGGTTTTTCTGTTTCAATTTGCAGGCAGAAAAGTGGCTATAAAGATCCGGATGATGGGCGCCAGCGTTTCTTACTGGAACTTGAAATTCATTTAATGCCTCGCTATCCCAACTTATATTCACTGTATCTATCTATTCCCTTCTGCTATTTATACATGATAATTTCTGAGTATTTCTCAAAATGACTGATTATTGTTAGTTTTATGTTATATATGTTGTTGGATGGTTCATTCTTCTTCATTATGTTTCAAGTGTGTGAAATGCAATGTGTTTCAATAGGATACAAGTCAAATTTGGGTGCAAAAGCTTCAATTTTCCTATTCCTTTGTGATTTATTTTTTGTGCTTGACTTTGTATTGATGCTGATTTGGCTTAGAATAGATATTTTGAAGATTTAGCTTTTATTGGGTACTTGAAATACCTTCAATACTGGCAATGAGCTGAGTACATAAAGTTTATTACGTAACTTTTTTGATGTAGCTGAATTTTATGCTTTATAAGGTTGATGGTCCTTGTTCCTTCTCTGTTTACTGTTGACTATGGGTATCATTAACTAACCGTGTTGGTCTTCCCTTTGTTGATATCAACGCAGGTATCCACACTGCCTGTTCTTTCTTGAGCTTCTCCAAAATCCATCATATCTTAATGCAATGGCGCATCCCGCCAACAAGGTAAAAAGTTATATCATGTGTTGTCCTGGTTTCCTTCTCCACTTTTACCAATCCCTTTAGTGAGTTAAGAGTTAAGACTGTCAGCCACAATAAGAAAGTTCGTCTCACTTTCTGTAGACACAGTTTTTGTGGACAAAAAATGCAGCCAAAGTACTTTATAATACATGTTGCTTCATTGTCTTAGGCTCTTAGCCATTAGCCTTATTCACTTTCTTAACTTTCTCATACTTTCTAGATATAAAACTTATAACTATTTAATCGTGTCGTCCAGGTTAATCCTCGCTCCATGGAATTCTCATCTCATTTCACTTTTTATTGTCTATTGCACTATGTTTGCCTACCTAAAGTTCTGGCGCATAAATCTGTGATAAGATCTGATTTAGATGTTCCTAACAATTATTAGGAAGTAGCACATAGGCAGTAATTTTGCTTCTGGAAGAACTACATATATAACCCGTTGAAGCATATTTATCCACGGTCGCTTCCTGAGAACTGCCATTGCACCACCAAGTTCTGCTCCACCTGCATCACTACCATCTGGTATAGACCCTGCAGCCCCTCCACCTCCTGCTCCTACACATGTTTCAGCTGCAGCTCTTTCCCGATGAAGTATGTCATCCCTCCTGGATTGCTAAAACTGACTTAAGGAATGCTTCTGTTGATCGAAGAAAGAGAAATGATTTCCTCTCTTCTTTTACTTTTCTCTTACTGTGAAAACGTTGTCAAAGCTTGTTTCTACATGCTCCCTCTTGTTATGTTCTCATATTTCAGGGTTAGATATATTAACATGATCTTTGTAATATAGTTAATGACTTGGTTAATTTGGTTTTAGCAGGAAAGACGGATGATTTTCTTGTACTCGTAACACAGACATCCAAACAATTAATTCATGAATTAAGGTAATACATTTTGCACCCCTTGATGTCATTATTAGAATTAGTGTTGCAGTTCCCTCACTGGTAAATGCATTTATGAAATCATATTAAGAGTGATATTTTTATATAGAATTTTAGAGTCTTGACCAAGTCTCAAGCATGATCAATGACCTGTAATTTCTTTCTCGTATCAGAAAACATGGCTCTAAAGTTTTGTGAGAGTTAATCCACACATTTTTGTTGGGTTCTCTGGGATCAAATTTATAGTAAAATATAAATGTATATTTTATTCCTGTAACCAAGTAACCAAAACAAAAAGGAAGCAACCTACTTTTCACCTCTTCTAGGGTTATCAATGGAGTGAAGAAGTTATTCCAATCACCATATTAACTTGTGAACTTTAAATTTTGATGATAAATGAAGGATTAGCTTCTCCAATATGGTCCAAGTTTTGGAGCCTTTGCTATCATCTATGATAAATGGGAAGAGTACTTTTCACCATGACCAAACACATAGTGTCATGATGTTGCTCAGATCTTACATATCATTTTTTGAATCTATCAATGGTACATGGCCTAAGTAGGAACCTAGTTGTTTTTATCCTACATAGAGTGTCGTTCTTGTTGTGGAAGCTGAATCTTTAGAGTGAGATGAAATCACAATTGCTATATTAAAAGGCAGCTAATAAATAGTTAATGAGACCATAATAAAAATGAACAAAAATTTATGAAGTTCGGTAAAATTTTGTTTTTTGCCTAGTACTTAAACACAACCAACCAAAATTTATTTCAGTCCATAAGAATAATATACAAGTGAAATACTATAGGGGAGAAAGAAGACTCAAATGCCTTAGAAGATGAGAAGACAAGTGAGAAGTGTGTTGCATATGAACAACTAACTACATATTTATAGGAAATGAATTCTTCCTCTTAAGTCATCAATGACATCACCAGTGTTCAGGGAAGCGTGAAGCAGAAAAAGGCGACAAGGCCCCACTTCAAGCTTTAAGAGATGAAGCGCTCACATACTCATTCTAGTCTGTGAAGCGTAGAAGGCTTGCATTTCACATACTCATTCTAGTCTGTGAAGCGTAGAAGGCTTGCATTTCTTTGCTTCATCGCTTCGCTTTCCTTAACACTGGACATCACTAGTAAGCAAATGTCATTGATAACAATTAGCTTTGATACCAATTGTTAGATACTAAAATGTATTTGTAGTAGAAATGGAAGACAAGAAAATGACGAGTCCACGTCGGTAATACGTCATCATTGACATCTGTCAAATGTGAAATTTACTGTTAAATCTTTTGTTGGATTTATTTTTCTTTTAGCTGGATTTGTTGAATGCAACAGAAAAACCAATTTGATTATGCATGTTATCCTGGAATTCTCCTTAGGCACCTATGAGAGAATCAATTATGGGCAGAAACTTTTTTGGTTCTGACAATGTGATCACCACAATTTAGAAGCTCAATATGTCTGTGGATTATTTTTATTCCCAACCCAAGGCGATAACCAGCTTTTGATTAGCTATTTAAGAGAGGCAAATCAATGACTCCATCCAGAAAAAGCTCTGTGCAAAGATGTGTCCAGTACAAAAATAAAATAAAATTATTACTTGAAACACTGAAAGAGCAAACAAAGGACCATGTATAACAACGGCTTTCTCTTACCCCAAATGGCATGCGTCTATATTAAGTATTTTCCTAATCAATATATAAGATGTACTAAGATTATTTTCTTTGGTTCCATCATTTTAGATCTCTAGAATTTCTTATGGAAACAAATGAAAAGATTGGCTTTCCTCTTAAATGTTTGATCTTCTTCCTAATTGAGAATAAATTCCATGTCGCTTCAGATTAGACTCTCTTTATATTGCAAGTTTAGAGTGTTTCTAGACATTCTTCTACGTGATTTCCAGGAGTCTTGAGGGTTGTGTCTATGATTGAGTTTTTCAAATCTTTCTCGTCATGAAGTTTGTTTTATTTGCTTCTTACTGCGAAACTCAGTTCTTTTCTTCTCAAAACTTGGGATTATCTAATAAGATACAGTTAGATGAATGCCAAAACTGTAATATCAGTTGTTTGGGGCTCATGATTCCTGACCAGGTAGATCTATTTAGCACCGTCATAGCTATGGAATTTTTACAATAACCAGTTTCAGATTTTCTCCTGCATTTCAATGGAGGGACTACTTATTCTTGCATTTGTTCAAAAATTGTCATTCATTTATAATGATTTCATTTCTCCGGCATTGGTTCTGTTATGAGAAGCTTGGCTAATGTGTAATACATTAGTGTGAATCTTTTTACATAAATCCTTAGTTTTTCTTCCGGTACATTGTTAGTTTGATGACAAAGTTATTCACCTAGATAAATAAGTATTTATTGCAATTTTCTTGTGTGTCCTTAATATACTTTGAAGTGCTTTCATGCCAAACAAATTCCGATTTGTCTTCTTTCTATTGGTAAATGGATTTGACCACTTGTCTTCTTCGGAGAAGTTTGATTTTTTCTAAAAGATTCCTCCGTTACAACTTCATTTCTGTCCTCTATTTAAATTAGATTTTCTTGGTCAAGCTAAGTCTTTGTCTCTAGGTTTGCTTTCTTCATCTGTTCTTCCAATCACCATTAAGACGAGATATCTTGCAGGAAGATGACTGGAGAAGTTCGCTGCTTTGAACCTAGGCGATCTTTGTGGGCGATTCCACCACCCAAGAGTGAGCTTTTTTCTTCTTCTTTTTTCTTTCCCTTTTTGCACTCCGCTCTTTTAATCTCAGCTATATCTAGAAAAGGAAATCTAATTTTAGGTGAAAATGGTTGTTTGTTTGTTCCTCTTTCTTTGATTATTGGTTTCTCTTCCTCCTTTTTTGTGTCTGCTAGCTATATTCATCCTGTAATTGGGATGATTGTCTAGATCCCATCCTCTATTGGAAATTCCTTTAGGTTCTAATTTCTTCTTGGACACACAGTAGAATGTCATTTCTCCGGTTTCTTTTTGCCTTTCTACTTTTTTGTGTTTGCTATATCCTTCCTGTAATCAACATGATTTTGTGTATTGTATGAAAATACTTTTAGGTGCTAATTTCTTGTTGGACACACTTAGCTTGTCAAACGAAAAAAACACATATTTGGCCCATGGATTTGGTTATAGTTGATTACTCATCTGTTTCTTCTAGATAAAATATGATTCTAGTCGAGTGTAAATGGTAAATTGGGCTACACCGAGGGTTCTTGAGTATTTGATATATGTACAGGGAAAAACTGACCTTAGACCAAACTGTGGTCGACAATAAGTGACACATTTGGCCTGCATTAGCTATCCATTAAAATTAGGAAAATGGGGAAAAGGAGGACCCTTTATTATAATTAATGTTATTAAACTGTAGCTCGTTTCATGATTATTATATGAAAAACTCAATGCTATTGGAGTTCAATGTTTTGTTGCTTTATGTGACAAGTACGGGTAGGCAATGGCTTATCCCTCCATGGGCGAAGCATTATTTCTTTTTATATAGAGAGGCACAGAGTGATCGCAGCTAGAAGCAGTTGAGTCTTTGAATCTGACTATAAAAAGAAAAAAAACAGAAAAATAAGGGAACTAGTATGCTGCTATGCTTTTAAGATATCTTAGGATTTGGACTTTTATTTTTGAAGGGACTGTTTGTCTTTGAGTTTGTGAGGAATTCTTTTCCTTTGATAGCAAACCCCATCCTCCCAACAAAACAAAGTAAATCCAAACAATCTTATGTGATTTCTTGTCCTAAATGTTAGATTTAAAGCAAGTAGATAAGACATTGTCAAATTTGCTTATGGGGGGGTATTTGGTTGTTTATAATTGTGCTTATGTGCAGATCCAACTGCTTCTGCTACTCAGGCTGAAAAGGAGGAGGTGGATTCGCGATCCATATATGTTGGTAATGTGAGTTTTGTTACCTTTACCTCAACATGTAAATTTGTTTTTCCCTACGTGACATATTTTCACTAATTGCATCATCCTGCTCTTCATAAGACATATTGTGATAGTCAATGACAGGAATTAATTTATCCTTCAACCTTATCTGATTATTTGCTTTCACATTTTAATCCAATGAAACTGCAGATTACTTTATTGCTAAAAAATTGTTGCCTATAGGTTTTGCCCCCTTCTATTTTATATTATGTTTTGTTCTTTAACACTGTAGATGCAACTTTAACATGAAATCACCTAGAAAGCAATAATAGTGTTCGACTTTCTAGAAAAAGCTTATTTTGCGCATCAGTTGTCTAACTGCTGTTCTTTCATTTTTTTTTTTTCATTATGGACAGAGAAAATTGGTTTGTTTCTCTTCTACTTGTTCTTTTACTTTTTGTTTTCTGTTTTACTTTCTCAGCTTTGCTCTTGTAGCATTAGCTTGCAATTGGTTGTGTGCAGAAGAATGAATACTTGGGATAAGTTTGTCCAGAAATACAGGATAAGGCAGCACTTTAGATTGCTCGGTCTGGATGTTCCATTTACGGGATTAGTTGCTGCATTTTGCCATTAGGTTGAGTTGCTGTATTGATAGAGCTAACCTCACATTAAATTACGAACTAGCAAAAAAAAAAACAATATATTGTTCCCAGTATTACCAAAGTTACACCATATTCTGTTAGTAAAAGACATGTAGGCGCCCCTCATTATTTGTCTTTGAATGTGGTTTGATATTTGTAACACTATCTGATATGAGGCCAGCTGCAGCCCCCCATCCCACAAAAATAAATGCTGACCCAATTCTTGTGAATATGTTTAGCATAACTGTCATTTGATTTTTTTTATTTTTTTTTGCATTTCAACTTCAGGTTGATTATGCTTGCTTGCCTGGGGAAGTGAAGTTACACTTTCAATCTTGTGGCACTGTTAACAGGGTAACTATCCTGACTGACAAGCTTGGCCAGCCGAAAGGCTTTGCGTATGTGGAGTTCTTTGAAAGGGAGGCTGTTCAAAATGCACTTCTGTTAAACGAATCAGAGCTTCACGGGCGGAAGTTGAAGGTCCATAACAATCATCTTAATGATTTATAGACTCTGTTTCACCTTCTAGACCTTCTACTAACCATGTTCTTTTTTCATGTATAGGTGTCTGCCAAGCGGACAAATGTTCCTGGTATGAAGCAATTTCGAGGAAGGCGATTTAATCCTTATGCTGGATTCCGCCCTCGACGTGCGTTTGTGCCTGGTGCTCCAGCTATTCCACCATTTGGGTAATTGACAATGATGCTATCCTCTGTAGAACTTTATTTTAGTGTGTATATATGTAATTATATATATATATATATATATATATATATATATATATATATATATATATATTGACAAAGACAAGGTTGTATGCCTTTTCCTTTTCTTTTGCAATACATTTTTTATAGATATTTTTAGCTTTTTCTCAAATACAAAACCACTGACCCTACTTGTCACATTCTGTCAAAACTTCCTTGACTTCTTTTCATGATTTTGTAGCTCATCTAGCATCTAGGGGCAAGTTGTACTATGAACTGCTCATATTTTGATACACCTTTTTAGCACCTCCATATCCAACCAAAACCAAAGAAACAGGAAAGAAATTGCCCCATGTAATATATAAAAAATCACTCTAGCATTCTGAACCTGAATAATACATAAATATCCATGGAACCAAATGTCCAAGTGATGTAACTCTAATCCTCAGCTCTCGAAAAAGAGAAGTAGGAGAACGACCCAAGGGGAGTCTATTTTCTAATGTGATGATGCTTCTATTTTCTACCATCTTGTGCTCGAGAGAATCCCTCCCCTTGGGTCTTCTTCCTACTTCTCTTTTCTGAGAGTTGAGGATTTAAGTTTCTATCACTTGAACTTTTGGTTCCATGGATATTTATGTTTTAGTCAGTTTCAGAATGCTAGAGTAGTACTGTATTATTTATTATATGGGGCGATTTCTTTTTCCTTTTGTTTTTGTCTGGGTATGGAGGTGTGCTTAAAGGTGTATCGAGATAGAAACAGTTTGTAGTACAATTTGCCACCCTAGATGCTGGATGAGCTACAAAATCATGAAAAAAAATGTCAAGGAATTTTCGACAGTATGTGACGAGTAGGGTCGGTGGTTTTGAATTTGGGGAAAAAGCTAAAAATGTGTAGCAAAAGAAAAGGAAAAAACTTACAACTTTGTCTCAGTCAATCTTGATCTATCTTTGAAGTACACTGTTAAGAATGCGTTGGAAGTCATTAATTTATTTATTTATTTAGTAGCTTTATTTATTATTCTAGAATAGGGTTTATATTTCATAGTTTTGTAAGGATTAGGTTAACTTATAGTTATTAGTTTGGAATAAGACTTAGGTTACCTACTTTCATAAGAATTAGATTTCCTATTGATATAATAAGACTCCTATTTAAAGGGGCTTTTGATGAATAAATCAGTAAGTCATAATTCTACCAAAAAATCAAGAGATCAGAGTTCTCTCTTCTAAGGTTTCAGTCTCCCTTTAACGAGCTTGCCCTGTGAATTGATTCTTCCCTAAAGATTCATGACATACACCCTCCCCTTCTTTACCCCAACCCAACAAGAAGAGGCATCAAATTGTTTACTTGTCCAAAACGAAGTGGATCTTTGCTTGACCATTCTTTTGGGGCTAGACATCTTTGTCTGATCTCTAGGATCAGGAGCAAAGAGGTGCTTGGGGCATATAGCTCAGAGCAGTTTCTGTCCTGACCAATAATATGATCCTGGCCTTCGTTACTTCAATAAACATTGGGCTAAAGCTCAGTTATCTCCTTACTCTGCGAATTTCATTTAGGTACCAGTATCCTGTCAGTTTCAACTTCATAAATTTATCTATCACTCAATTTCTGAAGGAAGTCAAGTTGAAATTAATTGGTTGCCAACTTGGATACAGCCTACTCTGATGCCTTATGGGATCTGCACTTGCCACATATTCTACTTCAATACATGTTTGTTTGGCCTACACTGTTGCCCCTACATGAGCAGTAGTTCAGTGCTTCCTGCCTCCCAAATAAAATGGAATCTTGTGTTGTCTTTGGTTGGCTAGGTTTCTAGGCTTACTTCCTTTAAACGAAGCAGGATGTTGGGTTTCTCGTAAAGCCAGAGCATGTGTCATGGTAATTGTGTTGATCTGAAATGGTAACTATTGGGTTTAATGTTCTTTCGAAGGGGTTACTTCTTTCTGTTGGTATTTTGACTAAATATGTCCCAAGCTTCTGGATTAGCAGCTCAGCTACTCGAACTAGTCTATTTTCAAGTTTATCAGTGTGCTACGGAAGATGAGCCTAGAGTCTCGTCTTATTGATGGAAGGGTCTAGTCAGCAGTTCACTGAAATAAACTAGATGACTCCTATGTCTAATCTATTTTACACAATCACAGTTACCTATACCTATCTAAAATGCATCACTTGACTTTTTTTTTAAGACGTTGCATCACAACACTAGCAATGCATTCCGCGGCCGACTTTTTGTACTAGTCGTATGTGCCAAAATCAGCTGTTTTGTTTTTGCAACACTAATGCAAATATTGGCAACAATGCTCCCTGTACTACTACCAGTTAAGTAATACAAAGTAAACCTTCAGAACTCCAAAAATAGGTG
Source organism: Solanum chilense (assembly GCA_032847665.1). Lineage (NCBI taxonomy): Eukaryota > Viridiplantae > Streptophyta > Magnoliopsida > Solanales > Solanaceae > Solanum > Solanum chilense. The sequence goes on from CM064965.1 coordinate 55,614,439, forward strand.
TTGTATACTGTTAAATGAGGATAATTTAAAACTTACTTGTTGGGTATTTTGTTGCGGTAACACATGTCAACTTATATTGGTCCAACATAAGTTTTTTATAAGATTTGTTGAGTTGGATTTATTTTCTATTATCCTATACGAGTTCCCGATAGGCTGGTACTAATCGTTTTAATATCAAAGTGAACTTAAATTGGTGGGAATGCTTTTTATGCCCTTCAACAGAGAGCTGAACTTCCCTAGATTTTAATGGAAGAATAAATTTTCAGATATTTGTTCATCTGGATTACAGTGCTCCTTCCTAATTTGTCCTCCTTGACTCTTCACTTTTATAAGCTATAATTTAACCGTTGTGCAAATTTTACTCTCTTGTTTGATGTTCACTTTCGTTGTCATGTTTTGTCTTGACATGATTCAAACTGATGCCTGCTTGATGATTACATCAAACTTTAGTTAACAAGTATTGTGTTGTCATCTTATTTGCAGAAGGGTTCCAAGGTTCAGACGTTCCATCCGCTACAGGCCATACTAGTGAATTTTAAGCTGGATTGCAGCCTTCCCTAGAGAAGCATGGGGCTCGCTTTGTGAAAAGGGCATCTCCTTGTTTTACTCTCTTTGGTTGAGGGCAAAGGATGTTCTAATTCAAATAAGTCATTAGCTGACATAAATTTCAATTCTGTGGATGATGTTTTAGGTTTGTGGGGATTGAGAAGTTATTTCTTAGCTTGCTCAGGTGCTTGCAATTTGGGCAGCAAATGGAAAAGACAAATAAAATAGACAGTTTGTTGGAGATGGTTTGAATTATGTATGGTTGTAGTTTGGTCACTCTTAAGCTCCCCTCTCCTAAACCTCCTTAGCCCCAACTTCAAATCCTAATAGCTACATGCAATAAGACCAATGGTGTTTAATTTTCTTAAAGGACTATTTATTACTCCATGTTAGGGTAGATACAAAATGCTTTGGTATAGACAGAGATGAAGATTTTGTAGTGTATGGTAAAGCGTCTTGTTAATAGGAAAAAGCATGAACATACAATTTCGTAGTAGTCCAAGTTGGTAGTTGTATAAAGGGGAAACCAATCTAAAATTTGGTTGAAAACATAGGTCATCGAAATATGATTTCGTAGTTGTAGGTCCAAAACCCCCAATTTCCATGCTCATTCTAGGGATCGTATCATGCAGCTCTCTTTCATGACACATATTCAGTTGTGGCCCCTAGACATGTTTCTTTGAGAAATAATCGAAATAGAATCAACTTGAATTCGAGCGTATAAATATCATGTTAGACTTTTATTCCAAACCAAAATCATGAAGGTTGCATCCAAAATTGCCCTTTTTTTTTTACCCCTTGGACTAAAATTACAATTTTCACATTTATATAACTACGAATTAAACTTAAAAATTCATGCATACTAATATAAAACTGGTCAAAACTTAGATATAAAGCGTGCTTAAGCAATGAAGCGAGGCTCAAAATGTGTTGAGGATTTTGCTTCGCTTTATGTGCACTTCAATGAGCCTCTTATGAGGCAGTGAAATTGAATCATTGATATTTCACTGTCATAATTTTTTCAATTTCTTTGATCATATATTTTGTCATATTCATATTTATAGTTATTAGTTTTGGACTAAACATACATATTAATACTATTTTTTCCCTTTGCGCCTTTTTTCACCAAAACTTACACTTTATTTACGCTTAAATCCCCCATGGACCTTAAGAACTTTTTTGCGCTTTTCATCTTTGATAACATTGGTATAATCACATATCGGAGTTATGCCTTCACCTTAAAAAAAAAAAGACTTCTAACCGTTCCAATCTGATCGACTATATAATCTAGGTGAGTAAATGAGTCTAATCACACTATATTGAACAAATAAAAATTCGGATCAAAATCAAGTACAAGATGTCAGTTTAACACTGAAATTTTATTTCAAAATGAATTTAATCCATTTTTACATTACATCTTAAAAATACAATTAATCCCTATAAATATGCTCATAAGTCATATGTTCAGACTTTCCTTTTGTATATATAGCGCAGCAATACAATCAACGGCTAACTTTGAAAAGTAGAATTAGTTAGGGTTTAGCGAATGGCTTCTACATCGAATCCAGACACCCATGAATCACCGTAAGCAGAATCAATTCATTTCAAATCAATTTGCATCTTCGCAACTTCACATTAATCAACTATTTTTTCTGTTCCAATTTGCAGGCAGAAAAGCGTCTATAAAGATCTCGATGATGGGCGCCAACGTTTCTTACTCGAACTCGAATTTGTTCAATGCCTTGCTAACCCAACTTACATTCACTGTAATTATCTATCTATTCCCTTCTCTTATTTAAACATGATATTTTCTGGGTATTTACCAATTATTGTTAGTTTTATGTTATATATGTTGCTGGTGTGAAAATGAATATTGGGTTGCAAAAGCTTCAATGTTTCTATCCCCTTTTCATTGTTTTTTGTTTTGTGGACTTTGTATTGATTCTGATGCAGATTTGGCTCAGAATAGATATTTTGAAGATGAAGCTTTTATTGGGTACTTGAAGTACCTTCAGTACTGGCAACGACCTGAGTACATAAAGTTTATTATGTAAGTTAGTTTATAGTATTAATATGTGATAATAGTTATGTATATTCTTTCTACTGCAACTTTTTAGATGCAGTGGATGATGGTCCTTGTTCCTTTTCTGTTTGCTGTGGACTATGGATATCATTAACTAACCGTATTGGTTTTCCCTTTCTTGATGTTAATGCAGGTATCCGCACAGCCTATTCTTTCTCGAGCTTCTCCAAAATCCAACATTTCGTAATGCAATGGCGCATCCTGCTAACAAGGTAAAAAGTTATGTCATGTGTTGTCCTGATTTCCTTCTCCACTTTTGCTATACCCTTTAGTTAGTTAAGACTGTCAGCCACTATAAAGAAGGTTCGTCCCACTTTCTGTAAACACAGTTTCTATGAACTAAAAATGCAGCCAAAACACTTTATAATACATGTTACTTCATTGTCTTAGCCATTAGCCTTATTTCCATTTCTGAACTTTCCCGTAGTTTCTAGGCATAAAACTTATAATTATTTAATCGTGTTGTCGAGGTTAATTCTCGCCCCGAGGACATCTCATCTCATTTCACTGTTTATTATTTATTGCACTTTGTTTGCCAACCTAAAGTTCTGGCACATAAATCTGTGATAGGATCTGATCTACATGTTTGTAACAACTATTAGGAAGTGGCACATAGGCAGCAATTTTACTTCTGGAAGAACTACAGAAATAACCGGTTGAAACATATTTTGCCGCGGCCGCTTCCTGAGCCTGCAACTGCACCAAGTTCTGCTCCACCTGCATCACTACCATCAAGTGTAGCCCCTCCAACTGCTCCACCTCCTGCTCCTACACCTGTTACAGCCGCAGCTCTTTCCCCGATGCAGTATGCCATCCCTCCTGGATCTGGTCTTGCTAAAACAGACCCAAGGAATGCTTCTGTTGATCGAAGAAAGAGAAAGTATTTCCTCTCCTCTTTTACTTTTCTCTTATTGTGAAAACTTTGTCAATGCTTGTTGTTGCATGCTCCCTCTTGTTATGATTTTATATTTTAGGGTTAGATTTGTGACGTAATGTTTCTGACATGGTTATTGACTTGGATAATTTTGTTTTAGCAGGAAAGACGGATAATTTTATTTTACTCATAGCACAGACCTCCTATCAACTAATTCATGAATTAAGGTAATACATTTTGCACCCCATGATTTCATTTTTAGAATAAGTGTTGCAGTTCCTCATTGGCAAACACATTAATGAAATCCTATTAAGAGTGTGATTTGTTGTTTATTGAATTTTAGAGTCCTTCCCAAGTCTCAAGCATGATCAATGACCTGTACTTTCTTTCTCATGTCAGAAAACATAGTGCTAAAGTTTTGCGAGAGATCAACCACACATTTGTTGGGTTCACTAGGATCAAATTTCTTTAAGAAATAAATGTAGAACTAATTTTATTCCCAAACCAAGTAACCAAAACAGAAAGGAAGCAGCCTGCCTTTGAACTCTTTTGGGATGCCCTCATTTGTGGTTTCAATTGCTTAATTTTTTAGGCTTTCAGTTCAGACATCTGGTGATAGGTGACTGGAAGATTGCCAATGCACACTTATAGCAATAATGGGTTATCAATGGAGTGAAGAATTCGAATCACCATATTGACATGTGAACTTCATATTTTGATGATAAATGAAGGAGCAACTTCTCTAGTGTGGTCTAAGTATATGAACCTTTGCCTATAATCTATGGTAAATGGGAGGAGTATTTATGGTCTTTGATGCACTTCACTTGGGCAAGGTTACGGTCCCTCTCCTCGGCTAGCCTGTACGAATTCCTATAATCACCTTTGCCTTTGTAGTTATTCTTTCCCCTTCGACTGTTCCAACTTCGTGTCCTCAAAGTTGCAGGTACTGACTCTCAAGGGCCTACTGTCTTTCCAGAAAACTAACAAAAGAGGAACTTTATCCATTTGGCTTGATTTGGGTGGTGTGACACTTAAGAATTGGTACAACCTAGATCTATAGACCTGAAATTAAGTGCAGCACACAAAATTATATTAGCTGTATCACTTCCACAAACGGAATTCCAAGGATTTCATGTTATCACTCATCTCTTTTCTCGTTTTGGTCAAGTGAAGTGCTTCCCCATATATATTTATGAGTTTCAGTTTGAAACTATGCCGTGTGTCCTTTTCTCGACAAGATGTACTCTTTCCTATTTACTTAACACATAGTTCTCCAATGTAAAATCAAGTGTTGTGCTTATACTTTATTCTGGTTGGTCAAATTGACCTAATTGCGGACAACTCATTAAATTATATATGCTTAAGCGGAAAATTGGGTAATACTCCTATTGAGCATATGATGTGTTTCTTCCATTATCTTGATAATGACAATTCTTTAAATTTAAGAATGGATTTTGGGTTCTATAGGAGCATTACACTGAACATATTACTTTGTGTTAAAATATTCTGATCATGCGTTGGTTCTTTAATTATCCTATAAAAGCTATGTTGCATCCTATTTGTGGAATCTAATTTCACAACCACACTTGTAGGTGATCATCCATGAAATTAGACTACATCCTATGTTTCGAAAAGAAGTCTACCCTGTTTAATTGCTGATTGCAGTTTCAAGAATGGAGCTTTGCAGTTGTACACTGCAATCTGGTGCACCCCAAAACAAAACAAAAATAGAAATTTTAGTTCTTCCTGCAGGCAATCACTCATCAGCTTACTCTTGCTGTCACCTGTTGTGCTGCTGAAGCTTCATGTGGTAGTGTAAGGAGCTAAACCTTGGAATTGTAATACCATCGAAACACCCATTTCTCTTTTCTCTCATGCTGGAGAAATGCATGCCAGCCAGCAATAGCTTATTATTGAGTAGGCCCAGTGTGCTACTACTTCAATCTAATGAAGTCCTTGAATATGGTTTCTCATCCCTTATATGGAACTTTGAGGTAATATTATGTTGATGGTTTCTTATATAGTTACAATTGAATTACAAGTGTTCTCTTGACAATGTTAAGCTGGACAGCAAATATGGGTTAACCTGTTTGCAACCCATTATAAAACGTGTTATATACGGATTGAACGCGTGTTGAAGACAATTTAGAAATTTGTTGGTTTCTCTGGTAGATGTAAGCGATAATACTGCATTCTAGAGTATTTGACTCGGATATGCGATGGTTTCTCCCTTTTCACTAGGAAAATTATACTTCACAAAGCAAAGGCTGGGTTTTAACTTTTACATATATCCACTCCTTTGTTCTTGTGGATAGGATCTCTACTTGTTTAAGTTGTTTACATAGATATGTCACATGGTTGACTCAGTTTGTGGTTTGATGTGGTTTTTGGTTCGATTTTGTTCACCTGATGTATACAAACAACTAGCATTGTGCAATGCAAACTAAATCTTTTAGATAGAACTGATGAAACTTTTGCGGTGGGAAGAGTTTTTCTTGTTGGGATAAGGCACAAGTACCTTCTAAACTTATTTTAATTTTAATCTTCTAAACTTATTTTAATTTTAATTGGCATATATGAGACTTGGGAGGAGGGTGAAATATGAAGATGAAAAAAAAAGAACTTGAAAGATATGAAGGTAATTAGTTAACTAAGATACGTTCTCTATAATAACATTTTATTATAACAGTCAAATATATTTTACATCAAATAATAACATTTTATTATAAAAGTCAAGTATATTTTGCATCAAATAATAACATTTTATTATAACAGTCAAATATATTTTGCATGCAATTCGCCTTTCGGACACATTTAAGGGACAACTTGTGTATTTTCCCGTCCTTTTAACCTACATTCGAATTAGGTCCACAAGTAAAAAGGTGCAATGTAACTTTCAATAAATGGTAGATAGTGGAGTTAATTAGGTCTAGGTTAATAATATAGTGTATCTTCCCATGATGCCATCCACATACAATCTACTCTAAGCAACAGAGCTTCGAGTTTCTTGATTGTTACTTCATCTGTTTCAATTTATATGACATGTTTTTTTTATTTAATCCAAAAAAATGTTATATTTGTATATTCTAAACTACATCTTCTTCTTATAGTTTGATTTGTCAAGAAATTTAAAGAAGAAACAATGACTTTTTAAGACTAAAAATATGTTTCCATATGATTGTTTGATCATGTCTGATTGGATCAATATTTTTTCTAAGGTTAAAACTTTGTATATTAAAGCTTGGTAACTAGCACTAGTGAAAATGATAATCAAGTCGTTTAAAACAAGTGATAATTGAAAACGGAATGTGAACGTGTAAATAGCTTTTACATTAATTATTTGATCGTGTTTCTGGTATTAAGAATTTGAATGTCAACGTCAAATGATATATTTACTTTTTACATTTTCCGCCTTCATCTTAGAAAAAATGCAAAAAATAAAATAAACTTGAGAGATGGAATATAATCAAATTAAATATTTGGAGAAATAAATTATTTTCCATTTCAGCTTTTATTCTTTTCTTTATTTATCGGTCAAAGATTCTATTTAATTTAAAATTTTAAATGGAAGGCTTTTAGTCTCTACTATATGATGGGAATATTCATCAATATTGGTTTCTGAATATTTTCCAAATGTGTTTTTTATTTGGCTTTAATTGATAATTATATCCTGTAACTATGGATGTGTATAACTAAATACTTAAATTTGTATAAAAGTTGAACAAATAGACACATACATCCTACGTAGAATCCAACCTTGCATCCTTCTACGCAGAACACATGTATTTACTTAAGTACACCTAAAATTAAAAAAAAAAAATATAACTAGATACCAGTTAAAGTTAAGTTGAAATTAACGACCACATGAGTCAGGACAAGCTAAACTTATATCAACCACACAAGGACACTTGTATGAATCAGATGTTTAATAGGTCAAGAACTTAGTTTAATGTACCAATTAAGTGAACCATTTAATTTAGCCATTATTGCGTCTCCATGCATATTCCACAAACCCCATCAAATACAAAAGTGAATCTTCCCTGTATAGCTGACCCAGTACGTCTTTGAATTATTAAGAAAATAACGTCTAACTAAACTATGGTTCAAAATCAATGGATTTCTCAAAGTCCATAGATATATTTATTTTTATTTTTTCAAATTACCCTTCTTTTATATGAGATTAGCAACCAGAGTTGGACCTACAATGAGTCAAGTGCATTCATATTGAATCTACATTGTAGAAAAATAATATTATATCTACATTGTAGAAAAATAATATTATATATATGTATATGTATAATTTATCTATTTTTTAAATTTTATAGATATATATTAAATTTTGACTTCATTTATTTAACATAAATGTAACTTTTAGTCTAACGGTGAAACAGTTATTTTGCACATCTAAAAAGAAATTTGACATTTATGTTCGAAAAGTAATATTACTATTTTCACAATATTCCAATTTCCAACCAACAGGGCTTATTAGAATCTTGACAAACCAATGAAAATTTTGGATCGACATAGGTGGGGTCGAAATTTTCTATTTCAAATTTGAAGAACTAAAACACGCGAAAAGATTAATTATATTCTAACTATTTATTACACATTCACAAAAATAGTACTTCCTCTTTTTTATTTTATGTGACTTTTTTTTTTCCATTTTAATTCATTCTAAAAAGAACGACACATATTTATTTTATCCTTAGTAGAATGATATAAATTTCTATCATTCATCTTGAACTACAAATTTTAAAAAATCTTTCAATCTTTTTTAAAATCAGTATCGAGTCAAATTATGTCACATAAAATGAGACGCGAGAGGATATTAATTTTACATAACTAATGTACAATGTGTATAAATAGGTTGCATTTAGAATAACATTTCATATTTTCTAACATGACAAGTTTGAAAATCAGCAAAAAGCATCACAAACATTTCAATAATCCTTTTCCATGCACCCCAAACTCATCATTCATATATGGAACTTTAATCTTGAATTCACATAAACTCCCTTGTCATCAGATCTACCCCATTGGCAAAGATTTTCAGTTAAATTGGTCATCAAAAAATGGAGGATTTTTATCAATTTCTCACAAATCTGAACCTACAAGGCCTATATGGTCCACTCTCCCTGGTGAGCCATTCATTTCTGCTGCCATTGCTGAAACTCAAGTGGAAGAAAGCAGAGGTTCATTCGTCGTAAAAGATAAACATGTACATTCTCTTTCAAATAATCAGACAATTGACGATATAAAGATCATAAATGAATCTGATAAAGATCAACTTTTTTCGTCGAATCCCCTGTTTCCTGTTTTAATGATCACAGGGAAGGTTTTCGGGGTAAGTAAACGAAAGAAGAAGGTTGGATTTTCGCGAAGAAAAGATTCGGAGAAGGAAAATTCAACTTGTGCAAGATATTGGATTCTGTTTGATCAGAAAGAATGTCATCAAGTTGGTTTCCAAGTGAGGATTGGGAAAACAGATTTACAACTTCCAAAAAGAGTTTCTCCAACAAGTTATAGGATTTTTTCTCTAAAATTTGGTCGAATTCGGAGACGTAGAGGTGGGTGGTTTGGAGGATTGAAAAAGTCTGTTACTGTTTCATCATTAGCTGAGGAGAAAATAGTGATGAGAAGTAGTGAAGGAGTTGTTAATAATAGAATTTGTTTAACATATTCAAGTGAAAAAAATGAGAAAATATTTGGTTTTGGGGAGCAATTTTCTCATATGAATTTTAAAGGAAAGAGGGTCCCTATTTTTGTTCAAGAACAAGGGATTGGACGGGGCGATCAACCAATTACCTTTGCAGCCAATTTAGTTAGCTACAGGTACTCTCAAAGATGGAGTGTTTTACTTGCCAGTTGAGACGTCTGTTTATGTATTATACATTTCTTTTTATCGAACTACATTATATGTCGTATAGTGTGCCAAGTTTTTAAAATCAAAAGACTGAAATAAGCACTATTGTGCCATGTAGGGCAGGAGGTGATTGGAGTACAACTTATGCGCCTTCGCCATTCTACATGACATCGAAGATGAGGTCAATGTACTTGGAGGGTTATGATTATTCAGTGTTTGATCTAACAAAAGATGATAGAATTCAGATACAGGTGAGTTTCGACGATTTCTCTTTCTGATTTTGAATATTTTGAGTGTAACTCAAGCTTAAATTTTGGTGGTGTAATTTCAGATAATGTTAACTAGGCCAACATTAACACAATACAACAGTCGTATCTGAATTATCGGCAGCACAAAACTTGTATTTTCTCTTAAAAAAACACAAGACGAGATCTTATCTCGTTGTAATACCAAATCGAAAGAACATTAAGGCCTGAAGAAATAATCCAACTACATGTTGTGTTAAAGCGGAAAATATGAACGAAAGGATGTACATTTTGTTCAAATGTGATACTCACTTGAGCTCATACTTTGATATCTTGTTGCAGTTACATGGGGACTCATTGGAAGGTCGGATACTACACGGGAACTCACCTACTGAACTCATTGAATGTTTCACACGAAGCGTTGGTAGGCCTCCACTTCTTCCAGAGTGGATTATTTCTGGTGCAGTAGTGGGAATGCAAGGTGGAACGGACACTGTCCGCAGTATTTGGAATGAAATGCAAAGATATGACGTCCCAGTATCAGCGTTCTGGTTGCAGGTACACCAAGAGAAGATCATTTAAATGAAGGCATTAAAAAGATCTCAGGCCTCATAAAGAATACTTAGATTGATTCAAAAATAGATGAGTTATTGAAGGTTGCAACATCTTTTCGTATACGCTTTTTTTTCAGGATTGGGTAGGGCAGAGAGAGACAGTCATTGGATCACAACTTTGGTGGAATTGGGAAGCAGATGAAACGAGATACTCGGGATGGAAACAACTAATTCAAGACCTTAATAAGCAACATATCAAAGTGATGACATATTGCAATCCTTGTCTGGCTCCGGTATTCATCATAACTGTTAACTTTTCGTTATTGTGTGGAACTCCTCGTAGACAACCTTTACAAGTTTTGGCTCAAAAAAACTGCAGATGGATAAAAAGACAAACATAAGAAGACACCATTTTGAGGAGGCAAAGAAGTTGGATATCTTAGTAAAAGACAAGAATGGAGAACTGTATATGGTTCCCAATACAGCATTTGATGTAGGGATGCTGGATTTGACACATCCACGTACCGCTAACTGGTTCAAGCAGATTCTGCAAGAAATGGTAGATGATGGAGTACGAGGATGGATGGCAGATTTTGGCGAAGGCCTTCCTGTGGATGCCTGCTTGTATTCAGGTCCACCAACAACATCATTTTCTTCTTCAACATTTGTGTCTAAGAAAGTACTAATATATAGTCCTTTTAATTATCCAGGTGAAGATCCAATTGCAGCGCATAATAGATATCCCGAATTATGGGCCAAAATCAACAGGGAATTCGTGGACGAATGGAAAAACACACATGTAGGTAAAGAGGGAGAAGATCCAGAGGATAGTTTAGTTTTCTTCATGAGGGCTGGTTATAGGGATACTCCTAAATGGGCAATGCTATTTTGGGAGGGAGACCAAATGGTAAGTTGGCAAAAAAATGATGGCATCAAGAGTGCAGTCGTTGGCTTGCTTAGCGGAGGACTTTCAGGATATGCTCTTAATCACAGTGACATTGGAGGCTACTGTGCAGTAAACTTACCATTACCATTTTTTAAGTATCGAAGAAGTGAAGAGCTTCTTTTGCGATGGATGGAATTGGCTGCCTTCACCACTGTGTTTCGGACACATGAAGTAAGATTCAGCACATCTCCCGGGCTCATATTTCCTACTTTCTCCATTTCAATTTGTATATCTCCTTTTCAATTTTTAGTCCTTTTAAACAAGAATATTTCTCCTTTTTTACCAGCTCTTCGATTCCAACTTTTCACCTGACATGTTTAAGACAATAGGATTAGAGGGCATTATGGTACGGTTAGTTTGAGACCACAAGATTCAAAGTGTTTTTTACTTACTTAAACTCCGTGTCAAGTTAAAACCAGACAAACAAATTGAAACTGAGGGAGTATTTCTTTTTCTTTTCGTTCTCATGCTCAAAAATTTGACATGTTCTGTCATTTTTGATCATTCATTCAGGGTAAGCCATCTTGCAACAGCCAGTTCTACTCTAACAATAGAACTCTTTCACATTTCGCACGTCTTGCAAAGGTCTACAAAGCATGGAAGTTTTACAGGATTCAACTAGTTAAGGTAACATATACACAATCTCTCTACAACTGTTTTCTCCAAACTAGAATTATAAACCAAAAAGATCTAAGAGTTATTACCTTCTCTTTTTTTTTCCGATTACTCAGGAAGCCTCTCAGAAAGGGCTACCAATTTGTCGACATCTCTTCCTTCACTATCCAGAAGATGAAAATGTACATAGCTTAACATATGAGCAATTTTTAGTTGGCACAGAGATTCTTGTGGTACCTGTGCTCGACAAAGGCAAGGAAATTGTTAAGGCTTATTTCCCGATAGGAGAAAGCTCGTCATGGAAGCATATTTGGACAGGAAAATTGTATTCAACACATGGTTCTGAAGCTTGGGTGGAAGCACCAATTGGATATCCTGCCATTTTTGTTAAAGAAGGATCTTCTGTAGGAAAAACCTTCTTGGAAAAACTCCGCGAATACAACGTCTTATAATGCAACTTCTTACTACTGCCAGATGATGTACATTGTTTTAGGGGATTATAACCATGGAAATAGCATTTAGTTTTCTTTCTTGTTCAACAGTTACATAGATGTGGTGATAATACATGTGCAAAATAGTAGTGATGAATTTGCTTAGTCCATTTGATTTTATAATAAAAGTACTACTGAGAGATAATAACAAGAACATGTTTTAGTACATATAGTTGAAACTTTTGGTTGTTCTCTAATAAGTTTGTTGTAAATGTTAGTTGTATCAAGATTTTTTTTAATACTTCTTAAGGAATGTCCATATTATTAGGATCGAAATAATCAGATGTCATGCGAAAACTAGTAAAGCAAATCTAGAAAGATCCTATGTAAGAAGACAAACGAGAAATATACCAAAACAAACAAATATTTAACGTGATTCGGTCAATTGACTTATGTCCACAAGAGAAGATGAACAATTCGTTATATAAATATGAGAGTTCTATTCTATTCTTACTCAAGCTTGAAATCGAAGAAATAGGCCTATATTTGGTGTTTTGAGCTCCAACACACACTAATTAAAAAAGTGATTTGGTCACTTTTTCAATATTATAATCTTATTTCATTATATAAACTTTTAATTAAACATTATATAAATTGTATGTTTTAATTAAATCTCTTGTTTATTTAATTATTCTTTATGTAATATTTTTATAATATTAATTTTAGATATAAAATTCACTTTTTTATAAATTAATTTTTCTATATGACTTCTTTACAAAATTAATTTTTTTTAAATTCTACTCTAAATTATATAAACTACAATTAACTTTCACAAAAATTAAAAATGCAAACATATAAATTTTTGAAGAAATAATACAATGTACTTAAAAAATAATCGAAAAACATTCAATAAAGTAATCATTGACATACATCAAAATTGAAATACAAAATATATAGTAATATTAAAAAAAAAAAAAACACAATAACTTACAAAAATTACTATAATAAATTAATAATTTGATAGATTCAATCTCAATTCATCAATACTATTATAATATGAATTGTAAAGGATAAAGTTATTGTGGTTGTAGATGTGGTTGCGGCTGTTGAAATTGATGTTTTGTTTTCCATTATTCGACTTTGTTCTTGTCGAACAAATTCACCAACATTTGGATTCGCAATACCATCCATATTTATAAATATAATTTTATTTTCTTCTTTAAATTCTCTAAATTTCAAAGATCTATGTTTCATTTTGAACTATGTAATGCATTAATAGAACATTTATGGGAGCACAATAGTGATCTTGAATGTTAAATATTTAAGTAGAATTTAAAATATTTTTTTCAATTATGTAATGTTTATTTAATTGTATTTCATTAATGATTTCACTTGTATTTGTATTATCCATTATTATGTATAATATATAATATATAATATATAATATTTACTACCAATTTATATTATTTAAAAAATTATGGTACACAATAATTTTATACTTCATTAAACTACTATAAAAGGAAATAATATGAATTATATATGGTGAATGTTTTGGAAAGAATTTATTTTATGAAATAAGAAAATATAAATGAAATAATAAATAATAATATAATAATGAAAAGAGAGAAAATTCTTTTTTGATGTAAAATTTGGTGAAGTTAGTTGGAGTTGATTACACCAAATTTAATGTTAACATCAGATATGATGTAAAATTTTGTGTTTGGGTTGGAGATGCCATTAGTATAATATAAGTGTGCATTTTGGATTTCAGACATAGATTTGGGGATTACTTATGCATTTTCCTTTCGGTTTATCATACATTTGATATCTAAACATAATATCACATATTCTTTCTTAAATAACTATTTAAAATTTATTTTTCTATAATTTACTATTATATTTTTAGACAAAGGACGACCATGATTATAAAGAATTCTACAACAAGCAATACAAATTGTACTACATACTTAGCCTTATCCTCATCAATAGCCTCTAAACATGTGTAACAATGCGGCTCATTCTCTTTGTATCATTTTAATTTTATTATCTATTAAAAAATTAAAATGCTTAATCATTATCAACTTCATTAATATTTTGTGTTCCCCATTTGTTATTCAATGTTCACTATATTTTTACCTACCCAATTTTCAGCCCTCACAATTTAAATCAAGTTAATTAGCTTTTTCAGTACAATTTTTAAAATGTTTCTAACTATAAAAATCATCTTTTTGGTAATTTTAGAACTCAAATATTCTATTTTATTTTATTTTTAAACAGCATAATGCGATTTTTATTACTCTCATCATTCTTAGATGACATAGTTTTCTTTTTGGAAGTCAAATGATGCAAATTTTGATAAATACCAACTAATTCTCAATACTACTATCCTGTTGTCTCAAACAAGAAGGGGGAGTTAATTTTTTTAAGCAAACTATCTCTTTTTTTGAAATATTAATAAATTTCATGAACATACTATATTGACAACTTTAAATTTTAAAATTATTTTCTATGTAAATGTAATTCAAAAATTTAAGATTATTAAAAGACTTATCAATTAAATCTGGACAAAAAACTTACAAACATAACTTATGCTATAAAACTATATGTAATATCTTTCACTATAGACATAAATGACACAAATACTTTTAAGTATGAATCATCTCACCATAATAAAACAATTTAACGAATATTTATCATGCTAACAAACTACGGCTTCATCCAAAGTTTTTGTTATTATGTTATGAACAAAATTTTTTAATAAAATTATGGTTGTGCGAGTTAGATATAGTATTTTAGTATTATTCATTAAAACGAATTTATGACTTGGATTTATATATTAATAGCCCATTGAACTTGCTAAATTTCATTTCGATACTTAAACTATGGCTTCTTCCAATAGAGTATCTAGTCAAATGATATAGTATTTCTATCACACATTTTTTTTTCAAATTTTGAAAAAAAATATGTGTGCCTGGTAACAAACGCCTATTGGATATTTATGTTAACCACATAAAATATGTCATCCTATTTAGTTATCTACATCCACCAAATTGGAACATGCTTGAGATTCATCGTTTTTTATGCGAGTTGAATACATATAATCTAAGAAGATGACATATTTTATATATCACGACCCAAGGTACACTCTAGGATTAACATGTCGTACAAGACCCCGAGAGGCCCTACACAAGCCACTAAGCATGCATAAACAAGATTATCAAAATCTAAGAGATTTAAAACAACATTTCGTACCAAAGAGTTTATAAAACGAAGCGGAAGTCTACATAGTCTCAGTAGTTATCTATTATATCAAGAGTGACCGGGGCGTAACCTTGGCATCACGTATAATATCTGAAAGTAAAACTGAAAGCGATAGAAGGTTCGGTCCTCGAAACATGAGGACTCACCACTAGTAAGTATAATCAAGGTTACTCCTAGCCACGGGGGTGATAAACTGGAACTTCAGACCCTACATTAGTAACAATTTAGGCAAGAGTATGTATTAGTACAAAAATATACTAAGTATGATAGCAATGCATAGAGATATAAATTATGCTAAAAAGGACCTTTATATGCTCATGCAGAGACCAAGTTAAAATTCATAAGAAAAAGGTTAGAAAACATCATAATAATCATGGTCAAATGCTAGTAAAACTTCTCTCTTGAACACTTGGGAAACACTTCTTTAAGTAGCCTTCGTTAATCATAAGTGTGGGAATTAGTCTTAACCAACATAGAGACAATGTGAGCTATAACATAAAATTCGGCGTCTGACCAACACCGAAAAGGGTCTAGCTTAAGGATTCACTAGCTAATGTCTATATAAGACAATCATTATATAGTGGCATATATGTATGGGATAACGAGATTCCTACTAGAAACCGCACATCTAGTTACGGGAGATCTTCAACTGGGAAATTTTAAATTTAAAATTGGGGACTTTAGGAACTCTATGGAGGAAAGAACTCCATAGATGAAGACTAGTATACCTTGATACCAAAAGCTTGAAATTAACAGGGGATTAGGAGACTTGATCTTGTAACCCTAGCTTTCTTCCTCAAACTTCTAGAGAGAGAAATATTTGGGGAGGATGGACTTGTTCTTATTTTGTGAAATTTAAAGAATGAATTAATTGGATGATTTTGAGGTTAAAACCCTTATATAGGGCTTTGGGTAAAGGGTAAAACAATGTGGTATTGAATTAAAATAATTAGGAAAAAACTCAAAAGTCTCTGACTTTAAAACTGACTAACCATTCTCATGAGAACCTTCACGGCTCGTCTAAGACACTATAGGTTGTTATGGCCATCGTGGTCCTTAACCAGTGGTTAGGGGAGAGACCCTAGTGTCCTGGACCTCTTTATGACCACATTAACGGTCTGTGATGCTAAGCATAGGTCGTCTAAGGGTCTGCAGGAGGAGAACGGCATGGCCCTCCTTATGACCACATTAACGGTCTGTGATGCTAACCATAGGTCGTCTGAGGGTATGTGGTAGAAGAACGTCAGGGGAAGGTTCTAGAACCCTTCATGATTACCATAACGAGTTGTGGTCCCCTTGGCGGCCCATCGAGGGCTCTGTGGAGGATCCCGTGGCCTAGTTTTGGGTTGGTGTCTTGTCTGCTCGGCCTCTTTCCTAGCCTTCTTGATTCCTAGGTGTTATACTATCTCCCGTTTGGGAAAATTCATTTCTGAATGAGATTTTAAACATCTTAAGAAATGTAGGAACTCAAATCTAACAGCCCACATGCATGGAAATATATAAATGCACATATCAGAGAAACATCATTTATGGTTTATATGCAACTCATACTCAAATGCACATAACATGAAGAAATCAATCAACTAGCTCATTTTTCTCAAAAATCAAACTTTTTCATGAACATGTATAAATGAGGAAATCATGGAAATATCTAAGACACATGACACCAAAGGAGTAAACCATGAGAAACTAAATATCTTAAGATGGTTTAGATATGGAGGGAAAAAGATGAATATAGCAGATATCATATCGGCCTCAGCTTCCCAAATAGCACCCTCAACTAACTGATTCCTCCAAGAACTTTTACCGAAGCAATTTCTTTATTTCTTAACTTTCGAACTTGTTGGTCTAAAATCGAAAGTGAAACTTCTTCATAAGAAAGGCTATCCTCCATGCTAAGACTCTCCAATGTCACTATAGATATCGAATCACCAATACATTTCTTCAACATGGAGACATGAAAACTGGATGTACCGATGTCAAAGTCATTAGGAAAATCAAGTTCATAAGCAACCTTACCAACACCCCTTAAAATTTGATATGGGTCCACATAACGGGGACTAAGCTTCCTTTTTTACCAAATCTCATTACACCATTTATGGTTAAAATTTTCAGGTAGGCCCTGTCATTCACCTCAAACTCAAGATGTCATCTTCTAACATTGTCATAGGACTTTTGTCAACTTTGAGTGATTTTTAGCCTCTCAAATAATTTAAACTTTCTCCATGGCTTCATGAACCAACTCAAGACCTATCAAAGCAACTTCACCACTTCAAACTAACCTATGAGAGATCTACACCTCCTATCATATAGAGCCTCAAATGGAGTCATACCAATGCTGGAGTGATAGTTATTGTTATATGCAAATTCAATCAAAGGCAAATGATTTAATTACACATGATCACATCATATCCTCCAAAGTTTGGATAGTACGCTTTGCTTTCCTATTGGTTTATGATTGAAAGGTCTTACTAAGATTAACACGAGTACAAAAACCCTTTTGGAAAGATCTCCAAATCTGAGAAGTAAATTGAGTACCAGAATTGGAAATAATGGATAAGAAAACTCCATGCAACCTAACTATTTTCCTAAAATACAACTTAGCATAGTCCTCTGCCGAATAATAAACTTTGACAACTGAGATGATTTTATCATTCAATCTACTACAGCCCAAATCAAGTCATGTTGTCCCTGGGTGCGAGGTAAACCAACAATGAAGTCCATATTCAAATCTTTCCATTTCCATGCAAGAGTACTGATGTCTTGGGACAGACCTCCCCGTTTCTAATACTCAAATTTCACTTGTTGACGATTAGAACACTTAGCCATAAATTTTGCAATATCCTTCTTCATCTCATTGCACCAATAGAGCTCACGAAAAATATCTTTTTTCATCCCATTGCACCAATAGAGATCACACAAGTCACTGTACATCTTAGTGGCTCTCAGTTGAATGGAATATTGAGATATATGGTCTTTTAATAAGATTTGACCTCTCAATTCAATATACATTGAGACGCGCAAACGACGATATTAATGAAGCACACCATTTCCCTTTGGGAGAAGACCTCTACGGACTTTTTTAGCAACGATTCCTTTAATTCAATCATAGTCTGATCAAGAACTTGGTTAACTTTCACATCTGTCATAAAAGACAATTCTGAACCATTACACCACCATTGGTGGAGTCTATCAATCAAACACCCCTCAAGACCACGTTTACTTTACGAGGTGATAGAAAACACTCATATCGTAGTCATTTAGTAACTCAAGTCACGTCCTTTGACGAAGATATAGATCATTTTGATTAAACACATATTGCAAACTTTTGTGGTCAGTAAAGACATCAACATGAACACCATATATATAAGTAATGCCTCCAAACTTTCAAAGCAAACACAATTGTCGCTAATTTCAAATCATGGGTAGGATAGTTCTTTTCGTGCACCTTAAGTTGCCTTGAGGCATAGGCAATGATTTTCCCATTTTGCATAAGGACACACACTAACCTAGTTCTTAAAGCATCACAATAATGAACAAACTCATCGGTTCCTTCCGATAAATTCAATACCAGAGTAGAAGTAAGTCTATGTTTCAATTCCTTCAAATTTTTCTCACAAGCTTCCGGCCATAAGAATTTGGCTTTCTTTTTCGGTCAATGTCGGAAATGGAGAAGTAATCGATGAAAATCCTTCCACAAACTTCTATAGTAACCGGCTAAATCCAAGAAGCTTCTAATATCTTAAAGGATTAAAGTCTAGGCCAACTCTTCAATTACCACATCCGTCTTATTAGGATCTACCTCAATATCTTTTCGAAAACAATGTGACCCAGAAAAGCCATAAACTTCAACCAAAACTCACACTTACTAAACTTAGCATAGAATCTTTGTTCTTGAGGACTTGTAATAGAATCCTCAAATGATCGGTATGTTCTTCTTCACTCCTTAACTATATATATATATATATATATATATATATATATATATCATCAATAAACACAATCACAAACTTATCAAGGTATTACCTAAATACCCTATTCATCCAATCTATGAATATCGCCAAAGAATTAGTCAAAGTAAACGATATTATCAAAAACTCATAATGACCATATCAAGTTTGAAAAGTCGTCCTTGGAATGTCATCTTCCTTCCCACTTAATTGGTGACTTTAGAAAAGTAACTTGCCCCTTGAAGTTGATCGAACAAATCATATATTCTTAGAAGATGATATTTTTCTTAACTGTAACCTTGTTCAATTGCCGATAGTCAATACACATACGGAGCGAACGATCTTTCTTTATAATAAATAAAACTGGAGCATCCCATAGAGAAACTCGATCGGATGAAACCTTTATCCAATAAATCTTTCAATTGTTCTTTCAATTTCTTAAGTTCTGTCGAGGCCATTTGGTAAGGAAGAATAATGACAGGTTGTGTATTTTGGAGAATGTCAATACCAAAGTTTATTTCCTTTTCGAGAGAAATATTGGGTAGATCATCTGAAAGCACTTTCAAAAAAACTCACTTACAACGGGGACCGACTCAAGATTAGGGGTTTTAAAATCCATGTCTCTCACTCTAACTAGATGGTATATGCAACCCTTAGAAATTATCTTTCTACCTTTAAGACAAGAAACAACCCTACCTTTCGGCATAAAATTTCCTTTTTCGCACTCTAAGATAGGCTCATTTGAAAACTAAAACTTGACTATTACGTGTTTAATAATTAATAAATGCATAACATGAATGCAACCAATCCATACCAAAAATGACATCAAGATCTAGCATATCAAGCTTTACAAGATCAACATGAGTGACTTTATGGGACAAAGAAAAGGGACACTTTCTATAGACCCTTTTAGCCACAGTAAAATCACTAACTAGAGTAAAGACAGAAAAGAGATATAACAACACATCTAAAAGAATATCAAACCTCATATCCACATATGGCATAAAAAAGACAAGGTAGTACCTTGATCAAGCTAATCATAAACATCAAGATGAAAGACTTTCAACATACAGGTAACCACATCGGGAGAGCCTTCTTGCTCTTGGTGAGTCTGGAGTGCATATAATTTGTTTTTCTTTAGAGAACTTGAACCTGAACCACCAGGAGGAGCTTTCTTACTTTCCCTTCCCTTTTTTGTAAGTATTGGTTAATCCCTTATCTTATTGTCGATCTTACCACAACCATAAGAACCGTCCATACCGGCTAAACATATGCTCATATGCTTCCTTCTACACTTAGCACAGTTAGATAATGAAGATTCACCACCATTTCCTCCTTAGGGTTTAGATTTAGACACCTTATTTTTGTTGGATCTAAAAGTAGCATTAGAGGAGCCTTGGCCAGAAAACCTTTGTCGGAACTTAGAACGACTATGTCCATCGACATCGAATGCGGAAAGTTACCAACACTGGTCCTTGCCTTTTTTACCTCCCTAGTATTTTCTTAAGATTCTCCTCTTGAATTTGTTGAGTATGAACCATGAGACAAGAAATGTCCATATTATTGATAAGCATGGTGATACAACATTTCTTTACCACCATTTCGGATACACCCAAAATGAACTTACTCATTCTTTCCTTAGGATCAACAATCATAGTAGGAGCATACCTAGACAATTGTGTGAACTTCAAAGCATATTCCTTCACATTAATATTTCCTTGACGAAGGTTGATGAATCAAGAAAGTTTTCCTCCCTCATTTCAAGGGGAAAGAACCTATCAAGGAAAGAAACCTTAATTTTTTCCCGACCGAGAGGACCCATATCAACTACCCTTCCTTCTTTCAATTGCTTGAACCATATTTGATCAACACCTATAAGTTGGTAAGCGGATAATTTTGTCTTTTACACCAACGTCACTCTCATGATCATCAACACTTTATATACTTATCAATGAACTCTTGAGGATCCTTCTTAACCTTAGAACCATGAAATTCCGGAGGATTTATCCGAGTGAAGTCCCTCAATCTAGATGTCGTCATACCCACATTTGGGTTCACGGGGGCCACAACCTCTCTATTGACTTGGTCGTCATGGCTTGAGCCAACACTTAAAAAGTAGCCCTAAACTCCGCATTATTCACTTGTTGGGCCAAAGGATCGGTTGGAACCTAAGGAGCTTGTAGAGGAGCCTCTTGTTCTACATTCTCGTTCACATTCCTCCTAATATATGCTCTTCGAAGGGCCATTTCTTGAAAAGCATCGGATAGGGATTATGAGAGAGACATTTTGGAGTTAAACTCTATCGCACGACTTTAGAGTAACAAAAGAAGTGTAAGTAACCTAATCATCTTATAGCTTCCTATTAATAAATGTGGCGCGCTTCACACTCATTAACAATAATATTTTCGACGTGGCTTATGAGACTTTTTAGGACATTTCTAAACTTTGTGCTTTGAATAACAAGTTTGTCACGGCCCAAGGTACATCCTAGGAGTAACATAACGTATAAAAACCCCCCAGAGGCCCTACCACTTTGCATGCATTAACAAGATTATCGGAAACCAAGAAATTCAAAACAACATTTCATATCAAAGAGTTATAAAATGAAATGGAAGTATACATAGTCTCAATAGCAATCTATTACATCAAGAGTGACTGGGACATAACCTTTGTATAACGTATAATATCTGAAAGTAAAGGTTGAAAGCGATAAAATATTCAGTCCTCGGAACATGAGGACTCACCACTACTAAGTATGATCAAGGTGACTCCTACCTACAAGGATGGGAAACTAGAACGGCGGACCCTACATTAGAGAACAATGTAGGCAAGAATATGTGTTAATACAAATACCAAGTATGATAGTATTGCAAAGAGATATAAATCATGATAAATGACCTTTAAATGCTCATGCAAAAACCAATTTAAAAACCACAAGAAAGAGGTTAGTAAACATCACAATAGTCACGGTCAAATGCAAGTAAAACTTCTCTTTTGAACACTTGGGAAACATTTCTTTAAGTATCCTTAGTTCATCATTGATGTAGGAATTAGCCTTAACTGATAATGAGACCATGTAAGTCATGTAGGCCGAAAAGGCGTAGAAAATTATTTACAAAATAAGTTCAGGGGTAATAGGACCTTAGTATAGTATAAGTGTGTCTCTGATGTTTAGGGCATAGGTTATGGGGTTACTTATGCATTTCCATAAAATAATCAAATGAATCAACATTGCAAGGAACCCATGGCATGGAAGAAAACCCTAACTTCAATTGGGAAATTTAGGAACTCTATGGAGGAAAGAGCTTCATAGATGAAGATTATCATATTTGATGCCAAAAGCTTGAAACCAATGGGGTATTAGGAGACGATCTTGAAACCCCAACTTTCTTCTTCAAACTTCCAGAGAGAGAAATATTTGGGGCGGATGAACTTGTTCTTCTTTTGGGAAATTGAAAGAATGAATTAATTTGGGTGGTTTTTGGGGTAAAAACCTTTATCTTTGGGTAAAAGGTTAAACGACATGGTATTGAATTAATATAGTCAGCAAAAGATCCAAAAGTCCCTTACTTAAAAACCGATGGAACATTCTCACAAGAGCTTTCATGGCTCGTCTAAGGCACTATGGGTCTTTATGGCTGTCGTGGTCCTTGACCAGCGGCTAGGGGAGAACCCTACTGTCCTGACCCTCTTCACGGCCACCTTAACGGTCCGTGATGCTAACCACGATTCGTCTTTAATTATTGTATTTACATGAAAATGTTGAAAATTGATTCATTGTTTAAGAATGTGATTGATTACGTATAAATACAAGTTAACGGGTCTTTTCATATCTAGTATTATATAGAAGAGCCATAAAGTGGACGACCGATGACATTTTTGTAAATATAATTTCATTTCTAATTAACAAAATATTTATGTTACGCAAAGTATCAAAGGAATAATTATTGTCTTATATAAAGTCATGACATCAGAAGTATTAATTTTTTAATTAAAGATAAATAGTAGAACACTGTTTGATATTTTAGAACTTTCAATTAAAGTACTTAAAACTTATTATCTACTAATAAGATTTTTGGGAACAAAAACTAATGAATTGTATTTTAACAAATGGCTAACATTTTATTAATTTGATACCCCTTCACTCTTAGAGACTAAGATAAATCTATGGAAGAAATAAAATTGCTCAAAGTAATAGTATATGTATAAGTGAAAGTCACAACAGTGGATATATAGAAGAAATTTATCAATCTACAAAGAGGGCTAAAAGGCTTTATCAGATAAACCTAAATACTCATGTATTTTTCTATGTTAAAATATTTAATAAGGCACCCCTATTTATAACACCAACAAACTAAATTAAATTATGACTAGAAAATTTCATTAACAACAAAAAAGAAAAAAAGGGAAAACCATTATTTATTTGTGAAAACAAAAACTGCACTTCTTTGAATCCTTTTTAGAATGAGCAGCGACGTCCAGCGACAACAACTTCCAGCAACAAGCAACAACAAACATGATGTAATGTACGGAATTATAGTATCAAGTGTGTAGATGGATATCATTCTCATCCTAGATATTACTTTTCTGTCCTCTGTTTATGTCTCTGTAGGTTTGTAAATTATCATGTTTTTTGTGAGTTGTTGTTTTTCTGTGTTTCTGTATTGTAACCTAGCAACATCATTTTCATCATTAATATGTATTTTCTAGTTTCTGATCTCTAGTATCTATTTAGATGATTGCAATTTATTGATTGATTAAACTAGAATTAGTACAAGAAAACTACTCTTCCAACTATCATTGTTCATTCATCTATGTTTGCTAAGTCGCGGTTGTGATCTCTTAAATCTAATTAGTTGATTGAAATTTATTGATCGATTATACAAGAAATAGTACAAGAAAACCGATGTTGCAATTCGTGCTGCTCCATTATTGTCAAAACAACACATAGTCAATGTTTTGTTGATAGTAGAAATGAATTAGTGTCAAATTTAGTTCTTATGAATGAATATGGGAATAAACATAATGAAAAATCTCATACACTTGTCTCTGTTCCAGTATGGATAAAAATAAATTATATAAACTGCCGAGCAGTATCTAGCTAGTTACACCCACTCTTTCCAACTTGCTGGAAGTATCGATATTTGTGGCTAGATGGCTTTGTTTGATAATGAGATATTCTGCTTTCAGTATTGTTGGCTTCAGTAGTAGTGGCATATGTTGGTCGCTAGGAAAATATCGTAGGTCGAATGAAAGGGAGGAGGCGTAAGACAACTGTAGATAAATAACCAGAAAAGACTTGTAGATTAAGAACAAGAAAAGATGTGTAGTTCAAATATTATATTTTACTTCTTGTTGGTTGAACTGTCAAACCCAAATAAACCGATGCACAGTATGCTGCTTTTATTATGAAGGATGGTTCCTTAAAAGATTGATTAAAAAGGAGTTAAATCTAACTTATTATATAGGTTTGTCGCCAAAACACGTGGTATTTTCTATGGTTGTACAGTATGTTCCTTAAAAGATAAGAGGATGTTTTGATTAAAAAGGAGTTAAATCTAACTTATTATATAGGTTTGTCGCCAAAACACGTGGGATTTTCTATGGTTGTGCAGTTCAAATCATTATATATGAAATGTGTTTTGCAGCAGTACGAATGAGTGACAACCTCAGGCCTTAGGTTCTTGCTTACCAATAAAAAAGATTGTGAATGATGTTACTATTTGAAAACAATACATGTGAATGCATATATATAAATGCACACACCATACTTATTCACGTTATAGGTGATAGTTAAAGGAATAAGGTAGGTTGAATTAGCATCAACGCCATCACAATTTGAACTTACTATTAAGATATGCAATTACAGATGATATCATAATCAATATTATTCGTTTAATCAAAATCTGCCATTGAGAAAAAGAGAATACAATCAACAAACACATTAGTATCATAGATCAATTTTGTTTCAGTGAATGGCACTCCCCAATTAGATGAATCTTTGTCTTGTTTCTCTCGAGTTTATTTGATGTCCGTTTGGTTTCTATTTTGAATGCACAAGCAGTACATTTTATGTTTCTTCGCAGTTCACTCGTAGTCTTGGCTATCTTCTGAAGAGAGGGTTCATACTTTCCACATTTCAATACTTTAATCTTCTCTTTTGAAGTCAGGATCTCTTCACACGACAACCATTCCTCCGGTCAACGACAGCTAGAAAAGAATGCCAACTCCACCTCCATCAGCACTCTCATCTGCTGCTACATAATTTTTTACTGTCTTTTGAATATCACAGCAGCTACACTTTCTTAGTAGGGGTAGCCAAATTTAGAGGTGTTTCATCCTCTAAAAATTAATTCACTTCTTATATTTGGTGGCACAAAAATGAAAATGGATGCTTTTTACTTGTAAATTTTTAAAATTAGTCACACTGCTTTTTATACTTATATATTGACGCATTTCGTTTTTATATCAGGTTATACAATCTCAAGTTCGCAATTTTCATAGGTGGGTGATTTCAAAGATATTATTCGAAGAAGAGTAACAAAACTTACTTAAAGGCATTCTGTATCAGCAATTCTTTTTCTTGGTCTAGATTTAAAGCGATATATTCTATTTTATGAATTAATAGTAATATATATGTTTTCATCATTAGCAAATATTGTTGTTACTATGAGGCTCTCTTTTGCTAACATGTTTGTTTGTTAGATTTTTATATATACATTTTATCGGTAATGTAGTAGATATTACAATGGCGGCTAAACAATTGCCGTTAAATGTTATGATATTTAGCGGCAATTCAAATGAAAATTATAAGCCACAAAATATAGGTTAAAGGGGAAAACTAAGATATTTTTAGAAGGGATATTGTAGCAATTAGTCACTGTAATAAAATTGTCGTTAATACTATTACCTTTTAGCAATTATTTATTTTGATTTATCGACTAAAACAATGGACGCTAAATGACCACAAATAGCCGATATGAATAACCTTTAGTAGCCAACATAATTGCTGCAAACAGTCGCCACTAAAACTAATACCTTTTATCGGCTATTTATTTAGATTTATCGACTAAATAAATACACGCTAAGAGACCATAGTTATCCGAATGAATTACTTTTAGCTGCCAAGACAATTGCTGCAAAACAATTGACGATAAATGTACTACCTTACAGCGGCTATTTGTTTAGATTTATCGACTAAATTAATAGATGCTAAAAGACAATAGTTAGGCAATATGAATTTCCTTTAGCAGCCAACATAATTGCTGCAATAAATTGCCGTGAAATCTAATGGTTTGTAGCGGCAACTCATGCTACCGTTTACCAGCATTTCCCACAATGACTGCAAAAGCCTTTGCCGACCCCAACATTGCCGGCTAAAGTCCATTTGTTGGTACAAAGTATTGTGGCAAATGTTATTGCCACTAAAGCCATATTTAATTGCCGCTAAAGGTCCTAGTGAGCTAAGCAACATGATCTTGCTAAGATCCTCAAGAGCAGGGATAAAGCTTTGATCAGCAACTGTTTCAGATACTTTTTAATTTGAGTTTTGATCGTTCTTACGGCTCGATTTTAAAACTAAGTTTCAAAACATTTTCATAACTTGACTATTTAGATGAATCAGAGCTCGGATAAGGGTTCAAACAATCCTCTAAGAAAGGCTTTAAGCACATTAGAGGATCCGCTAATATGTGGTTGACCGGCAGATTTGAAACTTTGGATAACTTTAAAAGGAAAACTTTAGATTACTCTCACTTTAAAAAAAATAAAAGAAATATTTTGATACTTATACATTTATATTATCACAAATAATAAAATAATTCGAATGTTTAAGTGCCAAAATGATCGAGACAATCATTAAACTTGAATTTGAAAATTAAATACTAACTATGAAAAAATATGAATAATTTTCAAGTTAGTCTCGAAACTTAAGTTGTCAACTAAAAATTTGTTAAAGAAATATTGCATGATACTCTCCTTCCATACTCACAGATTCACTTTTGACTTAACATAGCTCTTAAGGAGCAATCAATACAATGTCGATTTTACTATATCATTTTGAATATAACAAATTCAATATTTTAAAAAGTGCATTGCAGAAAAATGGATTTTGAAATTTAAACACTTAAAGTAAATAAGTAATGTAATTGTGAAAGAGTGACAAATCTAAAAATGGAAAAATTACTGGAATGAATGTTATTTAATAAATAATTACTGATTTTGGCGGTACTTTTTATTTATTATCATTTATAGCAATACTATATTTAATTTTCAATATGTATTAAAAGTGAATTAAATATGCAATATATATGTATTATAATTATTTATAAAATATATATTATGCTTGTTTAGTAAGAAGTTGACACATTGTATTATAAGTATATTATAATGTGTGATAAACCTATTTTTCATTAGTAAAACTTATATTATATGTGCATAATAAATTATTCTTTGTAATATGAATTAAAAATAAATTATACATGTATTAAAGGTGATCAATTGAAGAAAAAAAATGTTATTGCTATAAATGGTAAACATTTTTATTTATAGTATATCTATGTAAATTTCTGAATAAAAATCTCTCGAGGATTCACCTAAGTTAGTTAAAAGTAGCGATAATCATCATAAATTTACAAATAGAGTAAGGAGCTAAATAAAATGAAGAACTGGATAAAAAGGGCATTTCATGGCCCCTCTGCTTCGTGCTGCTAGTGCTGATCAGTTTCGTGTTTTAACTCACTTATGTCCTTGTATACTAGTATATACAGCTGTGTATATCATGTATACTGATGTATCTGCTCTATATTCAGTGTATATTGATGTATACAACTTGATTTCTGGCTCCCTTTCCCTGAATTTCAGCTTCCTTTTCAACTACTTGGTCCATCCATTTTGATGAAGTTTACTCGATAAGACAGGACTCAGGGTCTGTTTGGATTGACTTTTGGCTTATGACTTAGACTCAGGGCCTGTTTGGATTGACTTTTGGCTTATGACTTATAAGTCAAAAGTCATAAGTTAGGATTTCTAACTTATGATTTTTGACTTATTTTTGTTATTTTGGTTTTAAAATAAGTGCTTATAAGCACTTTTTAACTTTAGCAAACACTTAAAAAGTGCTTAAACGATATTTTGACTTACAACACCTAAAATAAGTCAATCCAAACGAGCACTTAGGCCTCCGTAACCGACTCGAAATGCAAATGAGGGAACCATTTGAGTCCAAATTAGACTCCATGGGATTTTACATGCATCACAAAAAAAACATACATATAAGAACTAGTTTGAAAACAGTGTAAAATGCAAAAGTCAAAGAAGGGTTGAACTGTTACTCTGTTACTGCCGCTCATTAAGCCATAAATATTAAACAGAGCTACAAACCAATATATATTATATATATAAATGAGGATCTTCATTCCGCTGATGTGGTATGCTTCAATGATCAGAAAAATATTTATTTTTTAAAATTTCTTTTAGGGCTTTTAAAAAAAATTTACGCAATGATATTATGTGTATATATATATTGCTATTGTTAAGTTACTTAACGAACATTACATCTCCTAACCTTTTAATATATCTATATATATATATATATATATATATATATATATATATATATATATATATATATATATATATATATATAACTCCTAACCTTTTGTTAGTGAAAAAACTTACAAGATAATAAAATTGCAAGATTACAATTGAAAATAAAATGAAGAAAGTAATCTCTTCAGGCTGAGGCGCGGATATCTCGCTCTCTTTAAGGAGATTCAAGCCCACTCCAGCAAATGTTTTCATCGGTCCAGCAGTAGTCCTCTTTGACTTGTCCCCTCCAGGATACAACAGCCTTCACAAAGTATAACTCAACAACTCTGGACAAGAGTTGAGTCCAAAGCTCCACAAAAAAGAACACCTCCCTTCAACTAATAAGAACTCTCTTTTAAACTAACTCTTTCACTCTTTGTTTTCTCTTATTAATTGTGTGTCTCTAAAACCAAATGAAGACTACCACTATTTATACTACAAGAAGTCTTCCTAGCAATGAATAGGAAGATAATGGAGGTAGTAAATAGTGAAGATAATGGCCTTACGAGTTACAATGGGAGTTACATAGGTTACATAGGTCACAATGGGAGTTACATAGGTTACATAGGTTACAATGGAAGTTACATAGGTTACAATGGGAGTTACATATGTTACATAGGTTACAATGGGAGTTACATAGGTTACATAGGTTACAAAGATTATACATTGATGAATAACCAATGCTAATGAATGACGTAGAAGTCATCCATTCCAATTTTCATTCTTATAACTCCAAAATAAAGCAATTTAATATGTTAAATATTAATATTAAAATGCTAATAACCTAACAATCCCCCACTCATTTTAATATTTAGATAAGAGAGTATATCAGTTGAAGGAAGACTACCATGCATAATGAAGGTGTGCTCTGCATTGAACCTCCACTTAGTGAAACAGTAACTTTTACTCCAGAGTCGTAGTGGTCTCAGACTTGAACTATGACTGCTTAAGGGAAATAAAATATCACTGCTCACACATAATAATCAAGGTGTTGACATGAGCTTTAACAGCCAGCACGTTATGGCCATGTGCTATCCCGGTTTCATGAGTGCATTTGAGAATAAGCCCCATTCTCATAGGAAGCGACCTACTTCCACACATCACATAGGTGAAATCTGTCGAGAGTGCTCCTGTAAGATTAACACTCCACCCATACGGGCTACAGATATTCATTAAGAGTTTTATCAACTCAACCTTCACAAACTACAGGAAATAATGCACTCACATCATAGGGAGGGGAAAAATAGTGCATTTTTCACAACAAGTCATCATATGATTAGTTTTTCCCTTTGAACCTGGTTATAGGATCTCTAGTCCCCAGGTTGGGTTTCCTCATATATGACTCAAGTATTTGTAGGCTTCAATCCCATCCCCCTCGATGTGCTCCAGACCTTTTCTCTTGTTAAGGCCTTTGTAAGAGGATCTGCAAGATTATCACAAGATTTGACATAATCAACATTAATGGTACCATTTGTCAAATACGATCTTACATTACTGTGTTTCCTCCTTATAGGTCTGGATTTACCGTTGTAATAACGGTTTTGAACTCTACCAATTGCAGCGGTGCTATCACAATGAATTAAAATAGGAGGAATTGGTTTTTCAAAATAAGGAATTTGAAACAATAAATCTCTTAACCAATTCGCTTCCTCACTAGCTGAAGCTAAAGCAATTAGTTCAGCCTCCATGGTAGAGTTAGCAATTATAGTTTGCTTTTTTGATCTCCAACAAACAGCACCACCACCTAAAGTAAAGACATAACCAGTTGTAGAACAGGAATCACCTGACAAAGTGTTCCAATCCGCATCACAAAAGCCTTCAAGTACAGCAGGATATTTTTTATAGAACAAACCACAATTTTTCGTTCCAATTAAATATCTCATAACTCTTGTTATAGCATGCCAATGTTCATTACCTGGCTTGCTTGTAAACCTGCCAAGTACTCCTACTGCATATGCAATATCAGGCCTAGTGCAATCAGTCACATATCTCAAACTTCCGATTATACTAGCATATTCCTTTTGATTTATTACATCATTTTCACTTTCAACAGGAAATAAGTGAACACTTGAATCAAAAGGAGTAGCAACATGCTTGCAATCATGAAAGTTATATTTTTTCAAATTTTTCTCAACATAATGTGACTGGTCAAGGAAAGTCCCCTCACATGTTCTTGTTATTTTTATTCCAAGAATAAAATTTGCCTCACCAAGATCTTTCATATCAAAATGGCTTCTAAGAACATTTTTAGCTTCATCAATAACATTCATGTTAGAGCCAAAGATCAACAAATCATCAACATATAGGCAAATGATCACATGTGAATTATTCCAAGACTTATGATATATGCACTTATCACACTCATTTGTTTTAAAACCATTTTTAATCATGCAGGAATCAAACTTTTCATGCCATTGTTTTGGTGCCTGTTTCAAGCCATATAGGGATTTAGTAAGTTTACATACTTTACTTTCTTGGCCTGCTTCAACAAAACACTCGGGTTGGTCCATATAAATTTATTCATTTAGGTCTCCATTTAGAAAAGCAGTTTTTACATCCATTTGATGAATTTGCAAATCAAAAATTGCAGCCATAGCAACTAAAAGTCTAATGGATGTAATTCTTGTTACCGGAGAAAAAGTATCAAAAAATTCTAGGCCTTCTAGTTGTTTAAAGCCTTTTGCAACTAGCCTAGCCTTGTATTTATCAATAGAACCATCCGGTTTCAACTTTTTCCTTAAGACCCATATGCAACCAATTGTTTTACAACCCGGTGGTAAATCAACTAACTTCCAAGTTTTATTAGAAATTAGAGATTCCATTTCATCATTTACAGCCTCTTTCCAAAAAATAGAATCATGTGAAGATAATGCTTCTTTCAAAGTTAGAGGGTCATTTTCAACATTAAACACATAAAAATCAGGACCAAAATCTTTTTCTACTCTAGCTCTTTTACTTCTTCTTAACTCAAAATCAACAACTTCTTTATTTTTCAAAGTTGAAGTAGAAGAACTAGGTAGTAACAAAATATTTTGTTCAATCCTATGACCCCCACTATTTTTAGTATCAAAAGGAAATTTATTTTCATGAAAAATAGCATCACTAGATTCTATTACAATATTATCTTCAAGATTAAAAAATCTATAGGCTGTACTATTTGAAGCATAACCAAGAAAAGCACAAGTGTAACTTTCTTACCCAACTTTGTAATCTTGGGATCCATTAGCCTCACAAAGGCTAGACAACCCCAAACTCTTAGATATCCCAAACTTGCTTGTAAGCTTTCCACAATTCAAAAGGTGTCAATTTAGACTTTTTATGAGGCACATGATTCAACACATAACAAGCAGTTAAGATAGCTTCACCCCAAAAATTTAAAGGTGCATGTGACTCAATAAGCATGACATTAGTCAATTCAACCAAAGTTCTATTTTTCCTTTCTGCTACTCCATTAGACGAAGGAGAGTAAGGAGGAGTAGTTTCATGAATTATTCCCAATGATCTAACAAAAGAATTAAACTCATTTGATTCATATTCACGGCCTCTATCACTTCTAATTCTTTTTATTTTTCTTCCAAACTGATTTTCAACCTCATTGAGATAAGTTTTGAAATTTTCAAAAGCATCACTTTTATTTTTCATCAAGTAAACATATGTAAACTTAGAAAAATCATCAATGAAAGTGATAAAATATCTATTACCTCCACGAGTTAGAATTCCACCAAGTTCACAAATATCAGTATGAACTAATTCTAACAAATCAGTTTTTCTTTCAACTTGAAAATGAGGCCTTTTAGTGATCTTGGCTTTACTACAAGCCTCACACTTTTCAAAATTCTTTTTAACCATTGGATTAATCCTAAACTACTCATGATTCCAACATAACGATCATTAATATGACACAAACGAGCATGCCAAAAATTAGTAGAAGAAAGCATATAAACAGAAGTAGAAGTTTTATTCATCTCAACATTCAACTTAAACATCTCATCACATGCATACCCCTTCCCCACAAAAATACCTTTCTTCACTATTACATATTGATCAGATTCAATAATCTGTTTAAAGCCTGCTTTATTAAGAAGAAAACTAGACATCAAATTTCTCCTCATAGAAGGAGTATAAAGTACATCTTTCAATGTTAATATCCTTCCAGAAGAAAAACACAATTCAACATCTCCCTTTCCAAGCACTTGAGTAGTGTGAGCATCACCAAGCATGATGGTTTTGGGCTCCTCAAAATGAGTATATTTTTTAAACCAGTCTTTGTCATAACAGACATGACGGTTTGCACCAGAATCAGCCCACCATCCATCAACATTCTCAACCATTTTTATGTCGGTAATAACCGCCACAAAAGGTTCTTCGGTAACGTTTGCCTGAGGGTTAGGACCACGTTTCCGGAATTTGCAAAATCGAGCAATATGCCCACTCTTGCCACAAACAAAGCATGGTCCCTTTTCTTGAACTTGTTGATTTTGTGCTTGGTGATTTTCACCATTATTTTTCTTGGGAGGTCTACCATTATTTTTCTTGAATTTTTTCTTCTTAGGATTTAAAGAAGTATTTTTGTGAGTTTCAGGAGTAGAATTATTCGAAGTAATTAAATTTACCTTCGATGTGATGTTGTTCTCTTCTGTTTGTAAAAGTGCATCTTGGCCTCTTGCTTCTTCTTCCATGCGGATTTTCATTATCAAGCTTTCAAGAGAGGTTTCCTTTTGTTTGTGGCGCATAGTTTTTTGAAATTCCTTCCAAGAAGGTGGAAGTTTATCCACTATGCCACAAACAATAAGGTTATCTCCAATTTTAACCTCTTTGGACCTAAGCTCTCCAACAATCATGATGAAGTCTTGAGCTTGATCTACCACTGATTTGTTGTCCACCATTTGGAAACGAAAAAATCTACTAGCTGCATATTTTTTTGCTCCAGCCTCTTCGGTATCATACTTACTCTGCAATGCCTTCCAAATTTTCTTTGCACTAGAGTAAGTTCTATCATAATAATCATAAAAATTATCAGATAGACAATTAAGAAGATAATACCGACACTTATAGGAATCACCATCGTATTTTTCCACTTTCTCTAGATGAGAAATAGTTTCGTCATCATTCATAGTGGTGATGTCTTCTTTATTTGGATTCTTCTCCGTTAATACATAAGAAACATTGAGAAGACTTAAGTAGAAAAGTACTTTACTCTTCTATCTCTTGAAATGATTACCATTGAACCGAAATGGCTTGTTAAGATCTCCCATCTTCACATCCGCAGTTTTTTCAATTGTAGCCATCTTTGAATCTCCTTAAAATTGTTAGTGAAAAACATACAAGATAATAAAATTGCAAGATTACAATTGAAAATAAAATGAAGAAAGTAATCTCTTCAGGCTGAGGCGCTGATATCTCGCTCTCTTTAAGGAGATTCAAGCCCACTGCAACAAATGTTTTCACTGGTCCAGCAGTAGTCCTCTTTGACTTGTCCCATCCAGGATACAACAGCCTTCACAAAGTATAACTCAACAACTCTGGACAAGAGTTGAGTCCAAAGCTCCACAAAAAAGAACACCTCCCTTCAACTAATAAGAACTCTCTTTTAAACTAACTCTTTCACTCTTTGTTTTCTCTTATGAATTGTGTGTCTCTAAAACCAAATGAAGACTACCACTATTTATACTACAAGAAGTCTTCCTAGCAATGAATAGGAAGATAATGGAGGTAGTAAATAGTGAAGATAATGGCGTTACGAGTTACAATGGGAGTTACATAGGTTACAATGGGAGTTACATAGGTTACATAGGTTACAATGGGAGTTATATAGATTAAATAGGTTACAAAGAGTATATATTGATGAATAACCAATGCTAATGGATGATGTAGAAGTCATCCATTCCAATGTTCATTCTTATAACTCCAAAATAAAGCAATTTAATATGTTAAATATTAATATTAAAATGCTAATAACCTAACACCTTTCATATTCATAACCTTCAAATTATTTAATGTAAAAAATTATAACTCCTAAATATTACATCTATAAAAACCCACTTTGAGACATATATGATGGTCATTTTATTTTTATTTTCCTTATTCTTCATTTTTTATTTCTTTGATTTGTTAATTTTTTGGTCTTCTTTGATCTGATTTTTGGAGGAGAGGAATGTATAATGAAAAATGTTAGATATTTTACATAGTTTGATTTTGTGAGGTAAAATAATTTGACATGTCATTATCACTTTTGTTCTATTGTAATTATACATTTAATATTATTAGTTTGAATTGTTGATGATACAAATCATAATTTTTTTTATAGAAAAAATAATTTGTTCATTTTCTCTTTTGCTTCTCTTTGTAATTTTTTGAGATTTTTTTCCTTATTCTTGTAGTTTCTAAAGACACTGATTATTTTTATTCACTTTGCAAATTTTGAAGAATTGAACTATGTTATGTTGAGAACATGATCCTTCTTCCTCTTCAAATCATATATAACTAAATATTTTTAGTATTTTTGCTTGATTAGTTAACTATAATTTTATGTCTTTTTGTTGTTATTATTGTAAGGATTTTTTTATAGTTCTCCGGTTAAACCTCCAATGCAATAAGAGTTGATTGGTTCCTTATCAGCTTAATTAGTTAATTGAAGAAACACCAATATATCTTATTTTTAATTTCGTCTAACAATATTTTCCTCCTCACTAGCTATAAAAATGTTATACAAATATATAATAAATATTAGCAATAAAAAAAGTAATATATCACATCTCAATATAAAGTAATAAAATACGAAATATTAAATACAAACATGTTATATAGCTAAGAATCAAATAAATCAATTTCTCTTACAATTTTGTAAAAATAAATAATTTTAGCGTTGCATTATTTATTATATTATTTATATATAGAAATTATTTATAGGCCAAAAAGTTGTTTCACAATTTTCAGAATTTAATCAACAAAAAATTAACTATTTTTTAATTTTATTTTAAAACATCCATTGGATAAATTTTTTTTTTACAATTTTAAACTTTTTATATTCCTTCTGATTAACTTTTTAATTTTTCTAGTCGTAAAATTCTTTCAAGTATAACGGATGAAAGTAGACAAAAAGGTGGAAATCTCCATGATGGCATAAATTTGTTTTAATTAATTTTTTTCTTAATAGATTTCTCTCCTATAATATAAAATAAGAGAAAAAATGTATATTGTTCAAAATGATAGTAATTACTAAAAATATGTTTATTAGTAGAAGCATAGTTAGAGACTTTTAATTAATTTGAAATTTCTAAAATGAGGTAAAAAGAAAATATGTCATATAATAAAATTAAACCATAAAAATGATAGAGGATTTTACTTAAACATACTTTTGTTTATTAAAAAAATAAGTAACTTTTTTTTTACTTTTTCTCTTATTTTTATATATTAATTTTAATTTAATTTTAATCATAAACTCACACTTCTTCATTTTTCATAACCTCTATACTAAATTAATACTTATTAGGTATACCTATAACTTCCAACTTTATACCTTCATAACCTCCCATTATTTAATGTTTAAATTTGTGACATCTTGAAAGCACATTAAAAGAATATTTCTAACCAAATATATTTACGTATAGCTTAATTGTCCTCTACTTTAATCTTGTTATGCAAAACCTATCGACAAAGACTATTTTTTGTAATTATTTTTACTTCTAATAAGAATGATACAAAATAAGATATATAAAAAAGAATAATTGATTTGTTTTTTTGTATAAAAATTATAAGAGCAAGATCATTAATAAAAGTCAGACTAAAAATGATTCTTGAAAACATTAACATGTATTTGTAGATACGCTTAGCGGCGGGAGATAATCAAAATTATTATGAAGTTATTTTTAAATTTTCAATATGAATCATGAAAAACATAATAAAAATTAATTAAGAGAATTCATTTTAAACATTTTTCATAAATTAATAAAAAGCTAAAGACAAGCTAACTATTATGTAAAGATACGATGCTAATTGTTACTGTTTTAAAAAATATATATAAATTATTAAAAATACTAAAGACGAGCAAACTTGATTCTCTTAATTACGATACTAATTGTTAGTGTTTTCTTAATGGAATTAAATAAGCAAAGACTAAAAAAATGAAAAATAAAATAAGAAAAAAGGGAGACTAGAAAAATAGCGTTGAAATAAATTTAATAAAAATGTAGAATTATAGAAGAGAATTTATCAAGAAAAAAATTAATACAGATAATTATTTCAAATATACTTATTACTTAACCATTCATCCTCCATTATAATGATTCTAAAATTTACTTAACTTTTTCTCTTGCACTTTAGTTATATAAAAATATTATTTATCGTTAATAATTATTAATATTCATATTATTTGTGAACAATTTTTTTATATTTACCTTATTTAGAAAAAATTCAAGAGTCTAATTATAAGTTTTTATTAGATATTATAAGATTTTTTTTAAATCTTAACATAAAACCTTTTATCATTCATTTATAATTGTTCATTTATTACTTATTTTATTATGTATTTTAACAACAATATATTTATTTTATGTTAATTCTATATCACTAAGAAATCATTTTACCGAACTAAAATCACGTATCACCCATTTCCTTCCAAAGAATCAAAATATAGAGAGAAATCATATTTCTAAGATTGTTTTTGGATTTGTTACTATTTTAATTCTTTTGATTTTTTTTTAAAAAATTGAAAGACTAAAAATCTCACTTTAATTTTTTAACAAAATATCAAAGTTGACCATATTTAATTTTGAGAACTCATTCAAATAGATAATAAAGTCATAAATTCTTAATTACATATTATAACTAACATAAAAGAATAGGTACTATTCAATAAAAAAAAAGTATAGGTATTAGGTAGTACTGCTAATTTAAGAATATTTATTTTTTGATAAAACTAATTCATGAATTGAATTGAAATTACAAATCTAAATGATAAATTTATTAGCTAATCTATTTGGATTTAAAATTAAAAAAAAAAAAACTTTTATACATCGCGCATAGCACCGCTAAATTTACTAGTTAATTAGTAAATGAAAGGCCACACTTATCCTATTATTTTGGACAAATATTCAAGAATTATTTTGGACAAATATTCAAGAAGGCATGTTAACAAAACCTTATCAAATAAAAAAAAATCAAGACATGTAATGACAAAATATAAACCCATACCACATATATTCAATGTTGTGGCAAAAGTTTAGCTTGGCAAACAATGAAAGGCTTTTTTTTCCCCAAGGAATCACAAACAAAATGTTGTCAACTTAATATGCTTTAAAGACAAAGGCATGAACAAAGGTAACATCTTGGCGTCGAACATATTTAAAAAAAGAAAGGGAATGTGTTACAACTAAATATGTGCGATGCTAAGATTTTACATTTCTTTTTTTTTAAAAAAAAAAAAAAGATTTTACGTTTCATCTTTTTCATCACACTTATTTGCTATTTATATATTAAAGAAATGTTCTTAAAAAACATATATATCATATATTATTATAAGAGGGAAGCAAAAAAATGAAAAGTTGAATTACGATTTTACTTTTATTATAAATTAAAATGTTATAAAAATATTTAAGTATTTAATTTAAATATTAAGTTAGATTATTTTAATAGAAATGTTAATGACTTTTGCACTTCTTTAGAATAATTCTGAATTAAAATATCTAATTTAATTTATTTTCTTGAAATATTTACCCTCTAAATAGATACATGTTTATGGTTTATCTTCTAAATTAATTTATGTTCTTGATTAATATTTGTCTTTAATTTTTGTAACACTTGACCTTTAAACTTTGTAAGTGAATCTTCATATTCCAAAGCTATATTTTTTCCTATAAATACAAATCTTTTAACATTATTTTTATAGAAAGATTTATATGTGATACAATTTTTGTATGTGGAAGACTAGAGAAGCTTTAATTAAGTGAAGAAAATTTCAAAGGCAAGAGGATTTGTGTCAAGATTACAAGGCATAATGTGATTATAGGAATGAATGTTAATTACTAAAATATCGAAACTTGATGTATTTATTTATTTTTTTACTTATTTATCGAGATCAGAAATGGTAAGACCCCTCCATTTATGTAGTTGAATATCACTTCCATTAACTTGTCTTCCAAAGGTTTTAATTTTTTATGGTCAAAAGTTGAATATTCATTATTATAACTTTGTTTCAATTTGCATTATCAAGAAAAAATAGGAAAAAGATTGCCTTAGAATTTTTCTATTCTTCATTGGTTGCGTTATGCTAAACTTGCTCCTATATATGATACTTTTTCTTTGTATTTGTAATTTTGTTTTAAGAATATATTTGATTGAAGGGTGTATTTTTTGCTTTAGAAAATGAGACAAATACATTCATAAAAATAGTGTATAAGACATGCAAAACAATTAATGCCAACAAGATATTCTAATTTCAAATTATTAATAATTACATTTTTACATTTTAAATTTTAAACATTTGTAAAGAATCATTCTTACATGTGCTTGTGGATAAAATCTATAGTTTTTAGAAAATTTTCATTAAAATTATCATGATATCCAAATCCCTAAGTCAAAAAATTGATACACCAAAATGCTTAAGAAGTTAGAAGATCTTTTATCCTTTGACCAAATATTGCTCCTATTAAATTTTTAACAAAAAAATGTAAAATATATTTTAACAAACTTTTAATTGTAAGAATGAATACTAATATTGTCATTTTGACACTCCATTAAATTAAAATCTGATTTATTTAATTAAATATTAATATTTTATTTGTATAATTACATAATTTAAATACCAATTATTGCACTTTAAATCTTAGTTATTTCCTTCTAATAAGTTTTTTATTTATAAATTTGAATTACTTAATTGCATTCTATTTAATGAGTTGGAGAATTTCATCTTTTACTAATTAATGTCAAACATTTTATCTTCTTGATATGTATAAATATTAATTTAATTTCAACATTTTTATGACACAAAAAGACATTTAAGAAAGTTAATCATAAGATAGTGTGCTTCCATTTTTATTTTTGCTACTTTATTTTATCGTTTAAAACAAATATATAATTTCTATATCAAAATTATAATAAAAGGAGGACTAAATGTAAAAAAATGGGATAATGCACAAGTACCCCCTCAACCTATGCCCGAAATCCCAGAGACACACTTATACTATACTAAGGTCCTATTACCCCCTTGAACTTATTTTATAAGTAATTTTCTACCCCTTTTTAGCCTATGTGGCACTAGTTTAAAAAAAAAGTCAACCATCGTTGGCCCCACAAGATAGTGCCACGTAGGTCGAAAAGGGGTAATAAATTATTAATAAAATAAGTTCAGGGGGGTAATAGGACCTTAGTATAGTATAAGTGTGTCTCTGAGATTTCGGGCATAGGTTGAGGGGGTATTTGGGCATTATCCCTAAAAAAATTCTTCAAGTTAACTATATATTACAAAGATTTTTTTAAAAGTTAAATTGTTTGTCATTTTATTCATCGTTATGAAGTAAACGTGCAACACACGTGCCCATATATATATATATATATATATATATATATATATATATATATATATATATATATATAATTTCACTTAATCTCTACAATTAATGCCTCTTAAGGAAATATTTTTTAAAAGAAATAATTTAACTAGAAAATAATGGATTCATTAAATGTTTTGAATTTCATGAAAATTAGCAATTTTATTCTCCAGATGGAATATAATTATAGATATTGTAAATTATTATTCTAATTTTGTAGAGTTATTATCAATAAATTAATAAATATTACTTTAAAGAATGTTTTTAAAAACAAGTGATACTAAAATAGAAGAACAAACAACAATGAAAAATGAAAAAATTGAAAGAATAAATTACAATAAATGCTTTTCTTTGACAAATTTTTTTATTGGACAGAAAGAAAAAAAAAATTTAGGCAGGGTAATTTTTTGAAATCATCAGGTGGTTTTGAGACTTTTATTTTTGTAATTTTACTCTAAAAAGTATTTTGGATACAAGAAATACATAAATTTACCCAATCATCTTTTCTATTTGAGTGAAATTACAACATTACCTGAAATTTACTGCTATTGCGATTTCATACCAAATATATTTATTGATAGAAATAAATACATATTCTTTTGATAAGTGTCACATCCTAGTCATATAAATAATTATGGCTAGTAAATCTTTTTGTAGAAGTGTCACATCCTAGTCAGTTAGATAGAAATTAATTGTCACATTCTAGTCAAATAAATAGAAATTATTTTACTCAATTTCCTTGTTATTGGTTAGTCTTCCAAAATAGTGTAACCAAGAAAACATCAATTTGCTGCTATGAACGCTCTCGCTGCAACCAACCGCAATTTCCGACAAGCCGCTCGAATTCTTGGCTTGGATTCCAAAATCGAAAAGAGTCTTCTCATTCCCTTCAGAGAAATTAAGGTTTTTTTTTTTTCATTAATTAATGAGTATTCAGTTTTAAATTTTGAGTACAAAAAATAGAAATTTTCTTTCAGGTGGAATGCACAATTCCCAAGGATGATGGAACGTTAGTTTCCTATGTTGGATTTAGAGTGCAGCATGATAATGCTCGTGGCCCTATGAAAGGCGGAATCAGATACCATCCTGAGGTAAATAATAAATGTTAGTTGACTGATCGTCTTTAAAATCTAACTATGATTGTTTTGTTTGTACTGCAATTTTGTGATTGGATCTCGTTTTTTATGACAACTTTGTGAGTAATCGTGGATATGATATGGTAAAAAAAATTACTGATTGGGGGATTCGGTATGGAATTTCAATCATGATACATAATCGTCTGCCGTTGTGTTCTTATTCAAAGAGAATCCTTGTAACTTCTGATGTTGGTTTTTGAGGGATAGGTGACTTCTTGTATAGTATAGCAAACTATAGTTATGATGAGTAATTAAGTAGTATAAGCTTGCTCTGCCACTGCTCGACTTATCAAGACAATGATTGTTAGATGGTTGGTTATTGATGCTAGATTTCAGTGAAACCAAATGCAATTAGAAATGATAATTTATTCGAGTTCTAGTATCAATAAGATTCACTACTATATACGCGTATAGACATTTGCTTGTAAAAAAATATCATGGTATCGATAACTCATGTTATGCAACGCTTGATGAGGTGTTTCAGACATGGAGCACTGGTTTTATTAGAAAAGAAAAATGTTACCATAGCTGTGGAATGGGATTTAGCTTTTTCAGCTTTGCGAAAGTATTTTGCATACGGAGGTTCCCCACATATAATTTTTTGTTAAACTAGTAGTTGTTTTATCAGCCATGTCTAGAGACTTTCAGTGTTTGTTGCAGTTAATTGTTGGTCGTTGTTGTTACAATTACGTTTAGTGAGGTGTTATGCTAGAAGCTGTTTTAGTTGATTAAATATTGACTGTTATCATAAGATAAATGAGAGATTTAGAGAACTCCTAATTTATTTTGAAAGACAAAAAGTATTTAGTATTGGAACAAGAAGTTCCAGAATATAGCATTCACACTCTTGAGCTGTAGTTTATCGATTCTTCTGACGATCAACTCTTGTAAATTTGGTATAACATTTGTATCTGAAGGATTTCTCTCTTTTATAGTTGATTTAACTTCACTACAGTCTACATCCTTCTACAAATCTACTACCGTTTTATGATAAGAGCTCCACTAATAAATGATTCTATACTGAGATGCTATAAAATTTCTATAAGGTTGACCCTGATGAGGTAAATGCCCTTGCTCAACTGATGACTTGGAAGACTGCTGTAGCCGACATCCCATATGGGGGAGCTAAAGGTGGAATCGGCTGTAACCCAAAGGATTTAAGTGTGAGCGAGTTGGAGCGACTTACTCGTGTTTTCACACAGAAAATTCATGATCTAATTGGAGTTAATACTGATGTGCCTGCCCCTGATATGGGCACTAATGCTCAGGTTAGTAACACAATTCTATTTGCAAGTTTGTCGATATTATGTTCTTCATTTTGAAACTTTAGAATAAGGTGCGATTAAAAGTCTATGTAATGCTTGCTGTCAACAGACTATGGCCTGGATTTTGGACGAGTACTCAAAATTTCATGGTCACTCACCAGCAATTGTGACTGG
>CM064965.1:55657615-55719352 GCA_032847665.1 Solanum chilense
ATATTTGACTAAGTTATTACCTCGTACCAATCAATACTAGCCTATTAGATAGTATACACTAAATTTATGTTAATAATTCTTTTCCTATTATCTACCTCCTTGGTCCGGCAAGTAGCATTAAGGCGAGTTTTAACGTTGATCATCCGTTAAAAAGACTTCTAAGCGAAAGAATTATTA
This sequence comes from Solanum chilense, assembly GCA_032847665.1. Taxonomy (NCBI): domain Eukaryota; kingdom Viridiplantae; phylum Streptophyta; class Magnoliopsida; order Solanales; family Solanaceae; genus Solanum; species Solanum chilense. The sequence continues at coordinate 55,657,793 of CM064965.1, forward strand.
ATACATGCAAGACACTATTCTAGAATTGCTATTCAAGCTAGATTTATCTCATTATTTGCCTATGGTTCCCACAACCCTAGTTATGGAGTTTAGTTACTCATAGCCATAAACACAACATTCAAATATGTTAAATGAGAATTCATGAACTTACTGCAATGAGGAAGAATAAAATCCGAAAATTGCTTGATTAATCACCGAAAATCGCTTGTAAGAATATCCAAGAATCAAACACTATTTTGCCAAAGTTTAATCTCACAAAATCTAACTATATGGAATTTGATAATGGAAGAGTCACAAAATCTCTCTAAAACCGAGCTCTTTCGCCGCCTCCCGTCTGTCTGATCAAAGATAAAATGAAAACCTAAATAAACAAGGACTTTAATTGCTGGAAATCTGCCAAAATGCGGCCGGGTCGACGGACCATGCGACGGATCGTCGTGGTCGCGACGGACCGTCGTGGACTCCGTCGTCCTATACTTGGTCATTTCTTCTGCTGCTCTCTTCTTTCCCTCGACGACAAGTGTGACGAATCGTCATAGGCACGACGGTCCGTCGAGGGTCTTCGTTTCAAAATACTTCAACTCTTGAAATCTGGGTACTGGGATCACTTCTCTGATCTTCACGACGGACCTGCAGGACGGACCGTCATGTCTATGACGGTCCGTCACAAGCTCCGTAATCCCACACTTGGTCAGACTTCCCCATCTTCCTTCAGCAGCTGCACTACGCTGCCACCTACGGACCGTCACAGGCACGACGGACCGTCGTAAGCTCCGTAGGTGGTCTCTTCTGCATTTTTTCGCTCAAAATCTCCGCATTCAGCTCTGGACAGATTTCCTGCAAAACAAAGAGAAACTTATATCAAAATTATCACAAAAAGGCTTTCGGACACACTAAACTTAAGGAAAAAGTATTAATTATACCGTGAAACCACGGTATATCAACGGCGACCATCCTTTTCTCATCAATCAAAGCTAACTGATCGATCCGTTTGCTAACCCACTCAGCATTACTTAGCTCAGCTTCCTGGATGACCCTTAGTGACGGTATCTCGACTTCAACAGGTACGACTGCTTCAGTTCCATATACTAGCAAGTATGGAGTGGCCCCAGTCGATGTTCTGACCGTTGTTCGATATCCTAGTAGAGCATATGGCAACATTTCATGCCAACCTCGCTGTTTGTCAATCATTTTCCTCAGAATTTTCTTGATATTCTTGTTGGCGGCCTCTACAGCTCCGTTCATTTGAGGGCGATAAGCGGTTGACCTTCGGTGAATAATCTTAAATTGTTCACATATCTCTTTCATCAAATGACTGTTGAGATTTGTACCGTTATCAGTGATGATGGATTCTGGGACTCCAAATCGGCATATCAGATTGTTGCGGACAAAGTCGGCCACCACTTTCTTGGTTACCGATTTGTAAGAGGCTGCTTCCACCCATTTGGTGAAATAATCAATGGCAACCAAGATGAATCTGTGTCCATTAGAAGCGAATGGCTCTATAGGACCAATGACATCCATTCCCCAAGCTACAAATGGCCAAGGTGAGCTCATAGCATTAAGCTCGTGAGGTGGCACTCGTATCAAATCCCCGTGCACTTGACATCTGTGGCATTTTTGCACGAATCTGCAACAGTCATTCTCCATGGTCATCCAGAAGTACCCAGCTCGTATGATCTTCCTTGCCAAAGTGAGCCCATTCATATGTATGCCACAAACTCCGGCATGTATCTGTTCAATAAGCCTCATAGCTTCAACAGCATCCACACATCTTAGAAGACTCAAATCTGGAGTTCTCCTATATAGGACTTCTCCATTTAGGAAAAAATTGAGAGCCATACGGCGTATCGATTTCTTCTGATTGTTCGTGGCGTCTTCAGGATAAGTCCCAGACTCCAAATACCTTTTTATGTCAAAGTACCAAGGCAAACCGTCTGGTTCTGATTCAACATGTGAACAATGGATTGGGTGTTCTTTCAGCTCTATATCCAGTGGGTCGATGTAATCTGTATCCGGATGTTTGATCATCGAAGCAATGGTGGCAAGAGCATCGGCCAATTCATTCTGTATTCTGGGCGTATGTCTGAACTCGATCTTGCGAAACCTTTTGCACAGCTTCTGCACATACTGTACATAAGGTATAATCTTCGGGTTCTTCACAGCCCATTCACCTTGAACCTGACGAATCAAAAGGTCTGAATCCCCAATGACCAATAACTCGTAAACATTCATGTCGATGGCCATTTTCAGACCAAGAATACAAGCTTCGTATTCGGCCATGTTGTTGGTGCAATTAAATCGGAGCTTAGCTGCTATGGGATAGTGTTGACCAGATTCTGACACTAAGACTGCTCCGATACCTTTACCTTGATGATTGGCCGCTCCGTCAAAGAATAATCTCCAACCTGGATAAACTTCAGAGATATCTTCACCCACAAATGACACTTCTTCATCGTGAAAATATGTCTTGAGAGGTTCATACTCTTCATCAACAGGATTTTCCGCAAGATGATCAGCCAAAGCTTGTGCTTTTATTGCCTTCTGAGTCATGTACACGATGTCAAACTCACTCAATAGCATTTGCCATTTAGCTAACTTCCCGGTCGGCATCGCTTTCTGGAAAATATACTTCAACGGATCCATCCTGGAGATAAGATATATAGTATATGACGATAGATAGTGTCTTAGCTTCTGGGAAAGCCACGTCAGAGCACAGCATGTTCTTTCCAGCAAAGTGTAGCGAGACTCGTACGGAGTAAATTTCTTGCTGATGTAGTAGATTGCCCTTTCCTTCTTTCCTGTCTCGTCGTGTTGACCCAGTACACATCCAAATGCACTATCTAAAACTGACAAATATAGTAGCAAAGGTCTCCCTTCTCGTGGAGGAACCAATACTGGTGGGTTAGACAAGTAGCTCTTGATAGCGTCGAAAGCGGTCTGGCACTCCTCAGTCCACTTAGTCGGAGCATCTTTCTTCAGCAACTTGAAGATAGGCTCACATACCACTGTCGATTGTGCTATAAACCGGCTGATGTAGTTTAACCTCCCCAAGAAACTCATCACTTCTTTTCTCGTCTTCGGTGGAGGTAACTCCTGAATTGCTTTAATTTTGGAAGGGCCAAGCTCAATACCTCTTCTGCTGACTATAAACCCCAACAACTTCCCAGCTGGGACTCCAAAAGCACATTTGGCGGGGTTTAGCTTCAGGTTGTACCGACGCAAACGTTCAAAGAATTTCCTCAGGTGTGTCACATGATCCGAACTCTCGCGGGATTTAATTATGACGTCGTTCACGTACACTTCAATTTCCTTGTGAATCATGTCATGAAAGATAGTCGTCATGGCTCTCATGTAAGTGGCACCGGCATTCTTGAGGCCGAACGGCATTACCCTGTAGTGATACACACCCCAAGGTGTGATGAATGCCGTTTTTTCTGCATCTTTTTCATCCATCAAGATTTGGTGATAACCCGCGTAACAATCCACAAATGACTGCATCTCATGTTTGGCACAGTTATCAATCAGAATATGGATATTTGGCAACGGAAAATTATCCTTTGGACTAGCCTTGTTGAGATCTCTGTAATCGACACAAATCCTGATTTTTCCATCTTTCTTGGCGACCGGAACGACATTTGCCAGCCAGGTGGGATATTGTGTTACCTCTACCAATCGAGACTCTATCTGCTTGGTGATTTCCTCCTTAATCTTCAAACTCAATTCAGGCTTGAATTTCCGAGTTTTTTGTTTCACCGGCTCGAACCCTGGGTTGATAGGTAGCTTATGAGATACGACATCGGTACTCAACCCCTCCATATCACCGACTTCCCAAACAAACACATCATTGTATTCGGCAAGTAAATGAACCAGGCTCTCTTTCTGAGTCTCATTCAGGTGGGTGCTGATCTTAACCTCTTTGACGCATTCTGAATCTCCCAAATTCACCGTCTCTGTTTCCTCCAGATTCGGTTTATGTTGATTCTCGAACTGTCGGAATTCTTCTGCTATATAATCTGGTTCCCCACTTTCTTCGTCATAGTCGTCGACCTTGTCGTCCTTTGTCTCATTTTGTTCATTTAGCCCATGACATGACATGACATTGGCAGGTCTATAACTTATGTTACTGAAATTATAAACAGATAAAATTAGGAAAGTAAAGTATGGCAAACAACTGAATAAGCAAAGTCAAAATAAAGAGGCTTTCATTTAAAAAATGCAAACTTCTGGCATGACATGGAGCCATGCTGCTTTTCGAACGTCACAACAAAATTCAAAACTTGAACAATTAAGAAAATGTAGAAATGGCGGGTCTTGGGTATCCTCTGGACAACCACCGATTTTGGTGTACACAAAATAACTCTTTTCTACCGAAGAGTTCGGGACATCAGGATCGGCGTGGAAGTCCAGTTTTGCAGCACCTCCCCTGGTTCAGCATCACGAATACCAGCTGGCTCAACCTCCTCCTCGACAATAGCATTGATCTCTTCGAAGAGGTCACAGATTCCTCCCCCAAAGTCTTTAGGCTCGACACACTTCCTGATTGGAAAGGATTGATACAGAAGCGGGATGGGCTTATCCAACTCTTGACCCCTTTTCTTCTTTGTCTTCATGTCGTCATCTGTGGGGATGTACCCCAAACCATATTTGGATCCTTTAAGAAAGGCCGGAATAGGCTCAATAGTTCCTTGGGAATCTCTTCCCAATCCGAAACCTGGCTCGAACCCATTCTGCAGCATCACCGTGGCTATCATTTTGTGTACGGCTGGCATGGGGTTCCGCGGGGCCAAATCCTCATTGGTGGCTTTCACCAGCTCCACCGTGTAAAAGTCTGCACCTTGCGGCATCTCATCAATGACCGACACCTGTTTGCCCGAGCGACTTCCCTCGCCGTGAATCACTAACTCTTCATTTTTCCATACAAGCTTTATCATTTGATGGAGAGTACAGGGGACGGCTCCAGCCATGTGGATAAACGGCCTTCCTAAAAGAAGGTTGTAGCTAGTGTCTATGTCCAATACTTGGAATTGCACACTGAACTCCGCGGGGCCCATTTGAAGGGTTAAAGTCACTGCCCCCAATGTGTCTCTTTGCACTCCATCAAACGCTCTTACATTGACCTGGTTTTGCTCCAGGCTCCCAAGGTCAAAATTCAGTTGCCTCAACATCGACAGTGGGCAGATATTCAAACCGGATCCATCATCTATCAAAACACAGTTGACAACTTTTCCATGACATATCACGGTAATGTGCAGTGCTTTGTTGTGGGTTCTTCCTTCGACTGGCAACTCATCGTCACAAAAGCTGATCCGGTGCCCCCGAATGACTTGATGAATCATGGCAGCCACGTTGTCACTACTTGTACCTGAGGGTACATATGTATCATCAAGAGCTTTCATTAAGGCCTGCCTGTGGGACTGAGAGCTCATTAGCAGGGCCCACACGGAGATCTGAGCCGGAGTCTTCTCTAAATGTTTGACGATGGAATAGTCCTTCGGTTGCATCCTTCTCCAGAACTCTTCTGCTTCCCCCTCGCTTATCGGCCTCTTAGTATGGTCTTTCTTCTGTCCTCCGAGAGCAAGCTCATCAGGAGTGTAGCACCTTCCGGACCTGGTCATGCCTTGGGCCACAGCAGTTTCGATTACAAATTTAGGCTTGATGAGAGTTTCTGAAGGCACCAAGGCAACAGCCTTTGCGGGTGTCAGAATAACAAACTTTCTCTTTTCCTTGACGCTTAAAGAAGCGACAGCCCTTTCCAAGTCCTCATGCACAATAGGAGTAATCATCTTTGTTTCACACCCGTCTTCATCCGTTTCAATCATATTAACGTTGCTACCTCCATGATCCGGCAACGGATTTGTGTTGACGTTTGGCGCCGCCGACTGAAGAGAAACTACCTCCTGATCGATCAGGTCTTGGATTCTGTGCTTAAGGTTGATGCAATCTTCCGTGTCATGTCCAACACTGTTGGAATGATAAGCACATCTTTGATCTGGCTTGTAGAACCTTGAGTTGACATCCATGGGCTTGGGTCCCACAGGGTGGAGGTATCCATCTGCGGCTAGCCTCTCAAATAGTTTGGTCCGACTTTCAGCAAGTGTGGTAAATTTCCTTGAAGGCCTTTTTTCAAACATCAAACGGGAAGGATCATAACTACTTTGCTGAGGGGGAGGTACCTGCTGATAATTTCGAGTATTCGGACGAGGAGCTTGCCTTCGAGGATAAGGGTTTGCCTGGTAATTTGGTACTGGAGCTAGGTAGTTCGGGAGGGGGTTCTGATATAATGGAGCTTGGATTTGATAAGTGGGCGGAGGTGCTTGGTAGCTCGACTGTATATTGGCACAGTTGGGAGCAATATTCGGATAAGGGTAATCTGCGTATATGGGAGAAAACTTTTGGAGATTTGGGGGTGGGCTTTGGTATGACGAAATTTGAGCATTCGGATAGGTGGGGGCAGTATTGTGGTTATTAGGATGATTGGATTGTGAGTAGTAGGATCGGGAGGGCCTGGAATGATCTCGGGAGTGTGACGGGTCTCTAGGGGTTTTTCCTCCCCCATACGAGACAGCAGCAACTTCCTCTCTTCTTTTCCTTATCAATCCTGAAGACCCAGGTGACGCGGATACACGGGCTATTTTCCCCGATTTCAAACCATCTTCGATAGTCTCACCAACTTTGACTATCTCAGCGAATTTAGCTCTGACTAGCAACATGATTCGATCATAGTACTCTGGTTCCTGTACCCGCACAAACACTTCCACAATCTCTTTCTCGGTCATGGGCGGCTTTACCCTCGCGGCTTCTTTCCTCCATCTGTAGGCAAATTCTCTATAGCTTTCAGTTGGTTTTTGCTTCATCTTCTCTAGAGAATACCGATCGGGAACTATTTCGACATTGTAGGCGAATCGGTCAACGAAATCTTTAGCCAATGCATTCCAATTGGACCACTATCTGGTTTCGTGTAAAGAAAACCACTCGAGAGCCTCCCCACATAGACTTCGGCTGAAAAGCCGCATCAACAAAGCCTCATCCCTGCCAACTCCCACGAGCTGGTCACAATATGCTCTCAAATGTGCCATAGGGTTGCCTACTCCCCCAAAGGTGTCAAACTTTGGAATTTTAAACCCTTCGGGAAGGTTCAAATCTGGGTGGATGCACAATTCTGCATAACTGAGTCCGACGACGTCCGGGATGCACTGTAGTTCTTTCATAGCTTTTTTGATTTCCTTTTTTATATTGATTTTTACTTCTTCTTTTGCCTTCCATTCTCTTTCCTGCTCTTCATAGTGATCCAACTCAGAACCGTGCACCTCGTGCTCGGTAGGAACGGGAATTTGGAAGGTGGCTCTTTTTGGGAGGGGTGGAGCTATAGAAGGACTTGGGACATTTTGGACGGTCTGGTAGTTCTGTGGGTAAGCCTAAGGATTGGTGTTCTGGTTTAAATGTTGATAAGGTATTTGGGGATTGAAGGCAGTTTGAGTTTGGTTTTGATTTTGTGGTGGTGGAGCAGTTTGAGTGTTCTGAGGATAGGGTGGCATTTGAGGGTGGTTATTTGGAAGAAGTGGAGGAGTTTGGTAAAATACAGAAGCATATTGGGGATGTTGGGTTGTTAAATCTATCACAGATGGATTATGCACAGGTGTAGAAGACTGGTTCTGAGTCGGATCCATGTTTGCTGAAGGGAAGTAGACCGGAGGTCTTGTATCAGCAATATTATCACCAAATCCAGGTGGAGGCGCATCCTGTCTCCGTTGCATTTCAACTTTCATTTCAGCAATCTCTCGCATTAATTGCATGATCAGTTCGTTCTGTTCCACTAAGGCGGGCTGAGCCACCACAACATCAGTAAGACGCGCTTCGTCGTTGTGGTCTCCCATAACTTTCTTTCCTTTGTCTGAATTGGGTCTAGGGAAGGAATCTGTAGGACCTTTCGATCTAGTGAAGTAAGGATGATCTGCCAGCTTTGATCGACACAGACCAGTTAACAGGTACCTGAGAAGTGAAACAACTCAAAGGCAGATTTGTTAGTGCATATTCGGGGTATAAAAATGCATAATATCACATAGAGAACAGATAAACACACAAGTTGCTTTGTTTGAGGATATCTTTATCCCACGAATGAGAACTGGAAAACATTTTTTTTTGTGAGAAACTTGAGACTCGAAAATTTTTGTCGGACATCTTGCAATAGTGGCTTCTGTATATTTTTTGGAAACTTCTGGCTAGGAGTGGGGTTTACGATATCCTCATTCATAGCAACAGAACACATAATCATTTAAACACACATATGTACATGCATATCGCGTCCTAAAACATATAGGGGGACCCTTTTGTGCCAAGGGTAGGCCTAGCACATTCGAATGATGTACGTGTGAATTTGAACCAAATAAACAATTCCCCCCAAAATAACATTCACTAATGAATAATAATGTTTGCAAAAAAAAAGGGAAACAAATATTAAAGACAAACCCACGCAGGGGCAATTCGAAAGTACAACAATAACAGGCCCACGCAGGGGCGAAGTTCACTATGCCGCTCCAGATGATCCTGCTCCATCAACGTCACTCCGAAATTTGTATTGCTGAAACATGTGCCTTAGTATCAGCAGAAAACCTTCACCCAGACGTCCTTTGTCTTCCAAACTTTCGTATCGCATTCTCTCAATTTTCTCTTTGATCCAGTTATCAAAATCATCATAACCACGTCTCAGTCTTTCAACTTCTCGAGTCACCTTCTCAAGAGCGTCTTGATTTTCTGCAAACTTAGCGTACACCTCCTTGGTCTCTTCTTTTATCTCTCGTAGCTCGGCCACTGCTTTGGCTTCTCTTTCTGTTATACTGTGAAAGTTACGTGGAGTTTGAAAGGAGACGTTTTGTATGTCCCTTTTGAGCCATTCTTTGTAACCTCCGTCGTACCCCGCATTGAAGCGGTCAGGTTCGATGGTGTCCTTATTCATACGTTTAGCGCATTTCCATTCTCTGAACATTTCAGACACATCGTGAACTCTATCATCTCCAATATCGTACACATAAGCGCCATAGTACGCTTCTTAGGGTATAGTTTGTCTTCTTCCAAACTGCCGCAAGACTCGAAATGGTGCGTAAGGGCGAATTCCCCGAATGCCTGGTAGAGGAAGCACAATATTTCTACGACTTCCCACGATGACTTCTTTGGATATAAAACGGTTGAGCATCCATTGGAGGTCTTCTTCCCCTAATTCGGAGAAAATTTGGGCCCATTTCCCCTTTGTCCTCCGATTGTTCATATTTGCCCAATACAAACGGTCATTCAAATCCTTAAGGGTATTTTTGTTGTCGAGGGTATGTAACTCCTGAGTCCCAGTAACCTTTATTAAGTGGCTGAGGATCCACCACTGGAGGAGTAAATTACATCCTTGAATGTATCGGTGTCCCTCTTTACACTTTCCCAAGGCTCGATACATGTCGGACAGGATGACCGGAGCTATAGGATAGTATCTTGTTATCCCCTGGTTTTCATATCCTTTGAACAAAGTGTGGACGAGTGTTATGACTCGGGTATTTATACTCAAACTCGGACCATGAGGGAAGACCATTATTCCCAATAACGCCACAACAAATGCCAGGGGACGGATCTCGTTCCATTCTCCGTAGGAGATCTTGAACTCTCGATTGTATGTGACGTAGAAGCTCGCATGCCCAAATCGGATATAAAGGTCCTTTAATGCTACATGGGATTCCTGGCACCAGTAGGCAAAGTCCTTTCTCAACCCAAACCAGTTTGTAATATTATCTACGGAAGGTTTATTGGGGATGAAGATGTCTTCTTATTTTCTTGCTCTTCTTTCTATTCCGGTGCCCACGGTGTCTATACAGTCTCTTATTTTCTCCAAAGTTGGGGTAATTTCGGCAGTTCCAAACCGAAACACCATCCTCCGGTTATCCCAATATCCCGTGAGTACCTCAATCAGTTCTGGCCAACCATTCATATTGATCAGTTCGGTCAATGCACCTACGTATTTGTTAAGGGTCCTTCTGTGATCTCCATCCAAATCATTATACCACATCGTGAGTTGAGGTGGCGCTGAGATGACCATATCGAACTTCGAGAAACGATCCATATCTGTAAAAAGGAACCAATTAGATTTCTCCCCTCCCCAAAACTGGTTTTCACACGTACATTATTCGAATGTCAAACAATATGATGTGTCGTGAGGTCGAAGACCTTAGACACGATTTTGGCATTTTTTTCTACTAAATGAGCTTAATACACCTTGGGTATTAAGCCTTCTTAGGCTAATGCTTAATTTGGTTTTGGTTTCGCTCTATCTTAGGCTTTCTAGAATAGTTTTCAATTTGACGGTTACCCGAGTCGGACAAACATCGGGGTGAAGCTACCAAACAAGCGTCGGATGACCGTATTCCAACTAATTGTTTGATACTTCCAAATGAATTTTTGGGGTATATCTGAGAGAAGTTGCGGTAAGCCGCGTAACTTCCGTTTCCTAATGCAATCTATTTGCCATTTGGCGGAAGTTATGCCATGAGAACAATGCAAATTTTCAAAAACTAAAGCTTTAAACAATTTAAACAAGTAAACAGTTATCACAAATAGTCAAACGAGTTAACCTTAAGGTTAGAATCCTCCAAATAGTCCCCAGCAGAGTCGCCATTTCTGTTTTATCGAAAAAATTAATTTTCGAAAAGGAGTCGTTTTATTTTAAAATTATTAGGAGTCGCCACTTAATTTTTTGGGAAAAATCAAGAAAAACTTATTTCCAAAACAACTTAAACAGAAAAAATCGTTTTGAAAATTTTAAGGGGTTCGGGATTCATATTAGTGTCTTAGGAAGGTGTTTAAGGCACCTAAGACACTCCGTTAATTACGGTTTTCCGGCGATTAACTTATTTGACTATTTTTGTTTTAAAGACTTGCGAATTTTTGAACTTCTTAAGCTATCTAGGCGATCTTTAAAAGTTATTGAAATATTTATCTTGCAATTTTGCGAATCTACTTCTGAGTTAACTTTCTTATGGTTTCATCTAAACACGTTATAAGTTTTGCCACACTTATTGTTTTAAGACCTGTTAAAGTTAAAACTTTTAAAACTTTACTCTAAGCAACCTTCCAATTTAAACCCCTATTGTTTTAAAGTTTCAATTTTTAGTTTTTAAGTTAGATAAAAGAAAGGCGCCAATGGGGGTTTGGAGTTTCCTAATCCTAAGCTAACGGCATTCAAAACAAAACAACGTAAGCAAATAATAAAGAGAGAGAGAGAGAGAGGGGGAGAGAGAGAGAGATTCGGGTCCAAGTTTCGGATGCTGTTCGCCTTGGCCGAAACTCGGACCCACCTGCTTTTGAGTTCTTTGACCCATTTTTACCTGCCCTATACTAAACATGTAAAACAAAATACAAGAGAATAAAAACAACGAGGGCTTATGCCCATTACAAATAAAAATGCAAAAATATAAAAATAGAGGAATTATTTGGTCCATCTCTTCAAGCTCTTCAATCTTCAAGGTATTTGATTCTCGTGTGTCCGTCTTGAAGGTTTGACTCGAAAAAAGAAAGTTAAGCCTTTTACGGCTTTCTCAAAAATGCCGAGAATGAAAATGGGAGTCCGTAATGAACTCGAGGCCAAATTTTCATGCAACACAAAATAAGGAATAGTCAGAGGAAAGTGACATAGTAGAATAAATAAATTAAATAAACAAACCGAATGCATAAAAACATAAAAAAAATAAAAAAAAAAAGAAACCAAACTCATAGTCCCCCAACGGTAACGAACTGGGAATGAGGAAGACGGAACAAGCGATCAAGCCATAATAAGAAAAACAAATCTTCATGGCAACATATTCGGACGCATTTAATTGAGCATGCTATAATGCAAGACATACACTTAACCAAATACGTCAAACCGAACTTGGATTTCGAATCAATGCATATCCATGGATAGTATCCAATCGGATCAATAGACACACGACAACATGTAGCAAGAAAGGTCAGGCTAGCGCAACATGAAGGAGACGAGAGAAGAGAAAAGTAATGACAAACGCGAGTCGACCCAAGGTAAATAACTATGTTGAGGCGATTTTACTTACCCAACCAAACAATGAACTTTCAATTTCACGGAACAAGGCATGCATATGGCAGTCTTTGAATTTAAAATTCGAGTTGTCGAACTAACAACAAAGAAAAATGACAAAAACTCCAAAATAAGACATCACTATTATCATTCAATGCACTACTTTGCTTTTGTCGAACCCATCATCAAATCAGTTTGACATCAAAATGCAAAAAAAAAAAAAAAAAACAATAAAGATGATGACACAAGGGTCTGAAAGAAAATTGGATTCCACTTCGACCAAACGGGTAACATCTACAACTCATTATAACCAAAATAACGAAGGATTCCCTTAGACGAATTCATGTACGAATACAAACAGGAGGAAGAAGCAGGAAACGAGCAGAAACAGACTCGGCTAATCGAAATACCCAAACACGCCGTTCGTTCCCTTTAAAACATTATCAAATACAGGAAGTTGTGACAAAATCAAGCGAAGACAAGACAAAACCAAGAATTTCAAACAACTTCTGCAATACAACAAATTCACAGCAGCTAGGACCAACCTAAACACTAACGTACAAACAGCAAATACAACTAAGAGTCGAGGGTCAAGATGGGTGTTACCTCTTTAAGTGCAGCGAACAGGGACGATGGCGAGCAGAGAGGCGACGACTTCACAATCGGAAATGTAGCTGTTCAAAAACAACGGACGAAGAGACTCGAACCAAGAAACGCGACCTCTTCTTGTATTCTAGTTCTATTTCTGAAAAATCCAACAAATCGCTAATCCAAATTTTCTAAAAAAAATCCTCCGAATCTCCAATTTTTCAGCCTGTCCTCAATCTGAAGAGGGAGGGGGTCTAAATAGAAAGACAATTAGGGTTTTCGCAGAAGGGGCGGGCAAAACGAATTCGAAATTCGAAATCCGACCCCATTGCCAAAGAGAAAAGGGAATTTGTGGCTGTCGGGGGGGTCTTCGCGTGGGGTAGGGAGAGAGCGTGAGGGAGACACGGATTCCACTTTTTCTGGGATTCGCGGCTGTGTTTTCTCTTTTTTTTTGTTTTCGTTGGGTTGTTGGGTCGTGAGAGAGAGACGCGGGGCCGGGAGAGAGGAGAAGAGAGCGTGGGGAGAGAGACGAGGGCAGGGAGAGAGCGTGGGGAGAGACGAGAAGAGGTGCAGGAGAGGGGCGTTTCTGGGTTTTTGCGTGTTCTGTTTTTGCTGGGTTTGTCAAGTGGGTGGAGGGAGACGAAGGAGAGGGAGAGAGAGAGCGTGGGAGAGATGAGAGGGAGATGAGAGAGGGGCCAGAGAGGGGGGTCTGTTTTTTCTGGGTTTTCTCTGGGTTCTGGCGTCTGAGGGAGGAAGAAAGGAAGGGGAAATGGGTCATTGGGTTGGAGCGGGTCGAGAGATTGGGGCTGGGTCGGGTTAATTTAGTGGGCTGGGTCGGGTTAGTTTAGTGGGTTGGGTTGGGTTAGTTTAGTGGGCTGAGGGAAAATTGGGCCTGGAATGTTGGGAATTAATTTGGGGCTGGAAATTGGGTTGAAGAGTTGGGATGATTTTGAATATACACAAAATATACCGGCTATATACACAACTATGTAAACATTACATCGCTATATTTTCGCAAAATTGTAAAACTAATTGACTTGAATAATTTGAAAAACTCACGAAGCTCGATAATTAATTTATACCAAACGCGGGTCAAAAATTGGGTGTCAACAGAAAGTTACCAACACTGGTCCTTGCCTTTTTTACCTCCCTAGTATTTTCTTAAGATTCTCCTCTTGAATTTGTTGAGTATGAACAATGAGACAAGAAATGTCCATATTATTGATAAGCATGGTGATACAACATTTCTTTACCACCATTTCGGATACACCCAAAACGAACTTACTCATTCTTTCCTTAGGATCAACAATCATAGTAGGAGCAAACCTAGACAATTGTGTGAACTTCAAAGCATAATCCTTCACATTAATATTTCCTTGACGAAGGTTGATGAATCAAGAAAGTTTTCCTCCCTCATTTCAAGGGGAAAGAACCTATCAAGGAAAGAAACCTTAAATTTTTCCCGATCGAGAGGACCCATAACAACTACCCTTCCTTCTTTCAATTGCTTGAACCATATTTGATCAACACCTATAAGTTGGTAAGCGGATAATTTTGTCTTTTACACCAACGTCACTCTCATGATCATCAACACTTTATATACTTATCAATGAACTCTTGAGGATCCTCCTTAACCTTAGAACCATGAAATTCCGGAGGATTTATCCGAGTGAAGTCCCTCAATCTAGATGTCGTCATACCCACATTTGGGTTCACGGGGGCCACAACCTCTCTATTGACTTGGTCGTCATGGCTTGAGCCAACACTTAAAAAGTAGCCCTAAACTCCGCATTATTCACTTGTTGGGCCAAAGGATCGGTTGGAACCTAAGGAGCTTGTAGAGGAGCCTCTTGTTCTACTCGTTCACATTTCTCCTAATATATGCTCTTCGAAGGGCCATTTCTTGAAAAGCATCGGATAGGGATTATGAGAGAGACATTTTGGAGTTAAACTCTATCGCACGACTTTAGAGTAACGAAAGAAGTGTAAGTTACCTAATCATCTTATAGCTTCCTATTAATAAATGTGGCGCGCTTCACACTCATTAACAATAATATTTTCGACGTGGCTTATGAGACTTTTTAGGACATTTCTAAACTTTGTGCTTTGAATAACAAGTTTGTCACGGCCCAAGGTACATCCTAGGAGTAACATAACGTATAACCCCCCCCCCCAGAGGCCCTACCACTTAGCATGCATTAATAATATTATCGGAAACCAAGAAATTCAAAACAACATTTCATATCAAAGAGTTATAAAATGAAATGGAAGTATACATAGTCTCATTAGCAATCTATTACATCAAGAGTGACTGGGACATAACCTTTGTATAACGTATAATATCTGAAAGTAAAGGTTGAAAGCGATAAAATGTTCAGTCCTCGGAACATGAGGACTCACCACTACTAAGTATGATCAAGGTGACTCCTAGCTACAAGGATGGGAAACTAGAACGTCGGACCCTACATTAGAGAACAATGTAGGCAAGAATATGCGTTAGTACAAATACCAAGTATGATAGTATTGCAAAAAGATATAAATCATGATAAAATGACCTTTAAATGCTCATGCAAAAACCAATTTAAAAACCACAAGAAAGAGGTTAGTAAACATCACAATAGTCATGGTCAAATCCAAGTAAAACTTCTCTTTTGAACACTTGGGAAACATTTCTTTAAGTAGCCTTAGTTCATCATTGATGTAGGAATTAGCCTTAACTGATAATGAGACCATGTAAGTCATGTAGGCCGAAAAGGAGTAGAAAATTATTTACAAAACAAGTTCAGGGGTAATAGGACCTTAGTATAGTATAAGTGTGTCTCTGATGTTTAGGGCATAGGTTATGGGGTTACTTATGCATTTTCCATAAAATAATCAAATGAATCAACATTGCAAGGAACCCATGGCATGGTAGAAAACCCTAACTTCAATTGGGAAATTTATGAACTCTATGGAGGAAAGAGCTTCATAGATGAAGATTATCATATATTGATGCCAAAAGCTTGAAACCAATGGGGTATTAGGAGACGATCTTGAAACCCCAACTTTCTTCTTCAAACTTCCAGAGAGAGAAATATTTGGGGCGGATGAACGTGTTCTTCTTTTGGGAAATTGAAAGAATGAATTAATTTGGGTGGTTTTTGGGGTAAAAACCTTTATCTTTGGGTAAAAGGTTAAACGACATGGTATTGAATTAATATAGTCAGCAAAAGATCCAAAAGTCCCTTACTTAAAAACCGATGGAACATTCTCACAAGAGCTTTCATGGCTCGTCTAAGGCACTATGGGTCTTTATGGCTGTCGTGGTCCTTGACCAGCAGCTAGGGGAGAACCCTACTGTCCTGACCCTCTTCACGGCCACCTTAACGGTCCGTGATGCTAACCACGATCCGTCTTTAATTATTGTATTTACATGAAAATGTTGAAAATTGATTCATTGTTTAAGAATGTGATTGATTACGTATAAATACAAGTTAACGGGTCTTTTCATATCTAGTTATATAGAAGAGCCATAAAGTGGACGACCGATGACATTTTTGTAGATATAATTTCATTTCTAATTAACAAAATATTTATGTTACGCAAAGTATCAAAGGAATAATTATTGTCTTATATAAAGTCATGACATCAGAAGTATTAATTTTTTAATTAAAGATACATAGTAGAACACTGTTTGATATTTTAGAACTTTCAATTAAAGTACTTATTATCTACTAATAAGATTTTTGGGAACAAAAACTAATGAATTGTATTTTAACAAATGGCTAACATTTTATTAATTTGATACCCCTTCACTCTTAGAGACTAAGATAAATCTATGGAAGAAATAAAATTGCTCAAAGTAATAGTATATGTATAAGTGAAAGTCACAACAGTGGATATATAGAAGAAATTTATCAATCTACAAAGAGGGCTAAAAGGCTTTATCAGATAAACCTAAATACTTATGTATTTTTCTATGTTAAAATATTTAATAAGGCACCCCTATTTATAACACTAACAAACTAAATTAAATTATGACTAGAAAATTTCATTAACAACAAAAAAGAAAAAAAGGGAAAACCATTATTTATTTGTGAAAACAAAAACTGCACTTCTTTGAATCCTTTTTAGAATGAGCAGCGACGTCCAGCGACAACGACTTCCAGCAACAAGCAACAACAAACATGATGTAATGTACGGAATTATAGTATCAAGTGTGTAGATGGATATCATTCTCATCCTAGATATTACTTTTCTGTCCTCTGTTTATGTCTCTGTAGGTTTGCAGATTATCATGTTTTTTGTGAGTTGTTGTTTTTCTGTGTTTCTGTATTGTAACCTAGCAACATCATTTTCATCATTAATATGTATTTTCTAGTTTCTGATCTCTAGTATCTATTTAGATGATTGCAATTTATTGATTGATTAAACTAGAATTAGTACAAGAAAACTACTCTTCCAACTATCATTGTTCATTCATCTATGTTTGCTAAGTCGCGGTTGTGATCTCTTAAATCTAATTAGTTGATTGAAATTTATTGATCGATTATACAAGAAATAGTACAAGAAAACCGATGTTGCAATTCGTGCTGCTCCATTATTGTCAAAACAACACATAGTCAATGTTTTGTTGATAGTAGAAATGAATTAGTGTCAAATTTAGTTCTTATGAATGAATATGGGAATAAACATAATGAAAAATATCATACACTTGCCTCTGTTCCAGTATGGGTAAAAAATAAATTATATAAACTGCCGAGCAGTATCTAGCTAGTTACACCCACTCTTTCCAACTTGCTGGAAGTATCGATATTTGTGGCTAGATGGCTTTGTTTGATAATGAGATATTCTGCTTTCAGTATTGTTGGCTTCAGTAGTAGTGGCATATGTTGGTTGCTAGGAAAATATCGTAGGTCGAATGAAAGGGAGGAGGCGTAAGACAACTGTAGATAAATAACCAGAAAAGACTTGTAGATAAAGAACAAGGTAGTTCAAATATTATATTTTACTTCTTGTTGGTTGAACTGTCAAACCCAAATAAACCGATGCACAGTATGCTGCTTTTATTATGAAGGATGGTTCCTTAAAAGATAAGAGGATGTTTTGATTAAAAAGGAGTTTAATCTAACTTATTATATAGGTTTGTGCCAAAACACGTGGGATTTTCTATGGTTGTACAGTATGTTCCTTAAAAGATAAGAGGATGTTTTGATTAAAAAGGAGTTAAATCTAACTTATTATATAGGTTTGTCGCCAAAACACGTGGGATTTTCTATGGTTGTGCAGTTCAAATCATTATATATGAAATGTGTTTTGCAGCAGTACGAATGAGTGACAACCTCAGGCCTTAGGTTCTTGCTTACCAATAAAAAAAATTGTGAATGATGTTACTATTTCAAAACAATACATGTGAATGCATATATATAAATGCACACACGATACTTATTCACGTTATAGGTGATAGTTAAAGGAATAAGGTAGGTTGAATTAGCAGTATGCAATTACAGATGATATCATAATCAATATTATTCGTTTAATCAAAATCTGCCATTGAGAAAAAGAGAATACAGTCAACAAACACATTAGTATCATAGATCAATTTTGTATTAGTGAATTGCACTCCCCAATTAGCAAGACCATCAGCAAATTTCATATGTGGGTGATTTCAAAGACATTATTCGAAGAAGAGTAACAAAACTTACTTGAAGACATTCATTTTTAAAAGTTGTGATTATCATATTTTGTATCAGCAATTCTTTTTCTTTGTCTAGATTTAAAGCGATGTATTCTATTTTATGAATTAATAGTAATATATATGTTTTCACCATTAGCGAATATTATTGTCACTATGAGGCTCTCTTTTGCTAACATGTTTGTTAGATTTTTATATATACATTTTATCGGTAATGTAGTAGATAATACAATGGCGGCTAAACAATTGCCGTTAAATGTTATGATATTTAGCGGCAATTCATGGAAATTATAAGCCACAATATATAGGTTAAAGGGGAAAACTAAGACATTTTTAGAAGGGATATTGTAGCAATTAGTCACCGTAGTAAAATTGTCGTTAATACTACTACCTTTTAGCAATTATTTATTTTGATTTATCGACTAAATAAATACACTCTGAGACCATAGTTATCCGAATGAATTACTTTTAGTTGCCAAGACAATTGCTGCAAACAATTGACATTAAATGTACTACCTTATAGCAGCTATTTATTTAGATTTATCAACTAAATTTAGTGGACGCTAAAAGACAATAGTTAGGCAGTATGAATTTCCTTTAGCAGCCAAAATAATTGCCGCAATCAATTGCCGTAAAATCTAATGGATTGTAGCGGCAATTCATGCTACCGTTTACTAGCATTTCCTACAATGACCGCAAAAGCCTTTGCCGACCCCAACATTACCGGCTAAAGTCCATTTGTCGGTACAGAGTATTGTGGCAAATGTTATTGCCACTAAAGCCATATTTAGTTGCCGCTAAAGGTCCTAGTGAGCTAAGCAACATGATCTTGCTAAGATCCTCAAGATCAGGGATAAAGCTTTGATCAGCAACTGTTTCAGATACTTCTTCACTTTGAGTTTTGATCGTTGTTACGACTCGATTTGAAAACTAAGTCTCAAAACATTTTCATAACTTGACTATTTAGATGAACCAGAGCTCGGATAAGGGTTCAAACAATCCTCTAAGAAAGGCTTTAAGCACATTAGAGGATCCGCTAATATGTGGTTGACCGGCAGATTTGAAACTTTGGATAACTTTAAAAGGAAAACTTTAGATTACTCTCACTTTTAAAAAATAATAAGAAATATTTTGATACTTATACATTTATATTATCACAAATAATGAAATAATTTGAATGTTTAAGTGCCAAAATGATCGACACAGTTAAACGTGAATTTGAAAATTAAATACTAACTATGAAAAAATATGAATAATTTTCAAGTTAGTCTCGAAACTTAAATTGTCAACTAAAAATTTGTTAAAGAAATATTGCATGATACTCTCCTTCCATACTCACAGATTCACTTTTGACTTAACAGAGCTCTTAAGGAGCAATCAATACAATGTCGATTTTATTATATCATTTTGAATATAACAAATTCAATATTTTAAAAAGTGCATTGCAGAAAAATGGATTTTGAAATTTAAACACTTAAAAGTAAACAAGTAATGTAATTGTGAAAGAGTGACAAATCTAAAAATGGAAAAATTACTTGAATGAATGTTATTTAATAAATAATTACTGATTTTAGCGGTACTTTTTATCTATTATCATTTATAGCAATACTATATTTAATCTTCAATATGTATTAAAAGTGAATTAAATATGCAATATATATGTATTATAATTATTTATAAAATATATATTATGCTTGTTTAGTAAGAAGTTGACACATTGTATTATAAGTGTATTATAATGTGTGATAAACCTATTATCCATTAGTAAAACTTATATTACATGCGCATAATAAATTGTTCTTTGTAATATGAATTAAAACTGAATTATACATGTATCAAAGGTGATCAATTGAAGAAAAAAAATGTTATTGCTATAAATGGTAAATATTTTTATTTATAGTATATCTATGTAAATTTCTGAATAAAAATCTCTCGAGGATTCACCTAAGTTAGTTAAAAGTAGCGATAATCATCATAAATTTACAAATAGAGTAAGGAGCTAAATAAAATGAAGAACTGGATAAAAAGGGCATTTCATGGCCCCGTTTCTGCTTCCTGCTACTACTGCTGATCAGTTTCGTGTTTTCACTCACTTATGTCCTTGTATACTAGTATATACAGCTGTGTATATCATGTATACTGATGTATCTGCTCTATATTCAGTGTATATTAATGTATACAACTTGATTTCTGGCTCCCTTTCCCTGAATTTCAGCTTCCTTTTCAACTACTTGGTCCATCCATTTTGATGAAGTTTAATCGATAAGACAGTACTCAGGGTTTGTTTGGATTGACTTTTGGCTTATAATTTAGACTCAGGGCCTGTTTGGTTTGACTTTGGCTTAGGACTTATAAGTCAAAAGTAATAAGTTCGGATTTCTAACTTATAACTTTTGACTTATTTTTGTTATTTTGGCTTTAAAATAAGTGTTTATAAGCATTTTTTAACTTTACGCAAACACTTCAAAAGTACTTCAAAACTATTTTGATTTAAAAACATCTAAAATAAGTCAATTCAAACAGGCATTTAGGCCTCCGTGGTCGATTCGAAATGCAAATGAGGGAACATTTGAGTCCAAATTAGACTCCATGGGATTTTACATGCATCACAAAAAAGAACATACATACAAGAACTAGTTTGAAAACAATGTGAAATGCAAAAGTCAAAAAAGGGTTGAACTGTTACTGTGTTACTGCCGCTCATTAAGCCATAAATATTAAACAGAGCTACAAATCAATGTATATTATATATATATATATATATATATATATATATATATATATATATAATTTCACTTAATCTCTACAATTAATACCTCTTAAGGAAATATTTTTTAAAAGAAATAATTTATCTAGAAAATAATGAATTCATTAAAGGGCAACTTTCACATATAGCAAACAAAAAATTCATATTTGTATAATATAGCAAACTTTGCATAATTGCGCTCCATAGCAAACATAAAAACTGTATAATTCGCTATACATATACAAGTGTATAATTCGCTGGCCTAAATTGTATAATTCGCTGGCCTAAATTGTATAATTCGCTGGCCTATTTCGCTACAATTGTATGATTTGCTTTGCATATAGTTGAACCGAATTAAAATGTATGTATATTGCATAATTATAAGTGTATAGCAAGAAGATATATGTTTTTCTCGCTTTATACAAAAACAGAAACACAATATATACACTTCTGTTGTATAAAGCTAGAGAAAATTGTATTTCACTGCAATTGTATAATTCGTAATTGTATAATTCGTTGGCCTTTTTCTCTGCAATTTTTGAAGTAAAATGTTTGTAAATTGTATAATTAAGTTTATGACACGAAGATATACATTTTTGCATGTGTATATACAATTTTCTCTCGCTTTATACAAAAACAGAAACAGAATTATACACTTCTGTGTATAAAGTGAGAGAGGCGAGCGAGAATGGAGAGTGGCGAGCGAGATTCCTGGGAGAGAGACGCTGGCAAATTTTAGATAATGTTTGCTATGGAGCACAATTAAATCAAACCCTAGCTATTCCA
Source organism: Solanum chilense (assembly GCA_032847665.1). Taxonomy (NCBI): domain Eukaryota; kingdom Viridiplantae; phylum Streptophyta; class Magnoliopsida; order Solanales; family Solanaceae; genus Solanum; species Solanum chilense. The sequence continues at coordinate 55,679,651 of CM064965.1, forward strand.
TTTAATTTAGGTTATTAATTTGCTATTTTATACAATTTTCCCTTCATTAAATGTTTTGAATTTCATAAAAATTAGTAATTTTATTCTCAAGATGAAATATAATTATTGAAATTGTAAATTATTATTTTAATTTTGTAGAGTTATTATCAATAAATTAATAAATATTACTTTAAAGAATGTTTTTAAAATTTAATGAATACACCTTATTTCTCATCTTATAAAAACAAGTGATACTAAAATAGAAAGAACAAAAGACAATGAAAAATAAAAAAAAATTAGAAGAATAAATTACAATAAATACTTCTTGGACAATTTTTTTTATTAGACAGAAAAAAAATTTAGGCAGGGTAATTTTTTGAAATCATCAAGTGATTTTGAAACTTTTATTTTAGTAATTCTAATTTAAAGAGTATTTTAAATACACCTGAAATTTACTGCTATTACGATTTCATGCCAAATATATTTATTGAGATAGTTTTAAATATGAATTCTTTTGATAAGTGTCACATCCTAGTCATATAAATAATTATGGCTAGTAAATCTTTTTGTAGAAGTGTCACATCCTAGTCAGTTAGATAGAAATTAATTGTCACATTCTAGTCAAATAAATAGAAATTATTTTACTCAATTTCCTTGTTATTGGTTAGTCTTCCAAAATAGTGTAACCAAGAAAACATCAATTTGCTGCTATGAACGCTCTCGCTGCAACCAACCGCAATTTCCGACAAGCCGCTCGAATTCTTGGCTTGGATTCCAAAATCGAAAAGAGTCTTCTCATTCCCTTCAGAGAAATTAAGGTTTTTTTTTTATTATTAGCTAATGAGTAATCTGTTTTAAATTTTGAGTACAAAAAATAGAAATTTTCTTTCAGGTGGAATGCACAATTCCCAAGGATGATGGAACGTTAGTTTCCTATGTTGGATTTAGAGTGCAGCATGATAATGCTCGTGGCCCTATGAAAGGCGGAATCAGATACCATCCTGAGGTAAATAATAACTGTTAGTTGACTGATCGTTTTTAAAAGATTGTTTTGTTTGTACTGCAATTTTGTGATTGGATCTTGTATTTTATGACAACTTTGTGAGTAATCGTGGATATGATATGGTAAAAAAATTAGTGATTGGGGATTAGGTATGGAATTTCAATCATGATACATAATCGTCTGCCGTTGTGTTCTTATTCAAAGAGAATCCTTGTAACTTCTGATGTTGGTTTTTGAGGGATAGGTGACTTCTTGTATAGTATAGCAAACTATAGTTATGATGAGTAATTAAGTAGTATAAGCTTGCTCTGCCACTGCTCGACTTATCAAGACAATGATTGTTAGATGGTTGGTTATTGATGCTAGATTTCAGTGAAACCAAATGCAATTAGAAATGATAATTTATTCGAGTTCTAGTATCAATAAGATTCACTACTATATACGCGTATAGACATTTGCTTGTAAAAAAATATCATGGTATCGATAACTCATGTTATGCAACGCTTGATGAGGTGTTTCAGACATGGAGCACTGGTTTTATTAGAAAAGAAAAATGTTACCATAGCTGTGGAATGGGATTTAGCTTTTTCAGCTTTGCGAAAGTATTTTGCAGACGGAGGTTCCCCACATATAATTTTTTGTTAAACTAGTAGTTGTTTTATCAGCCATGTCTAGAGACTTTCAGTGTTTGTTGCAGTTAATTGTTGGTCGCTTGTTGTTACAATTACGTTTAGTGAAGTGTTATGCTAGAAGCTGTTTTAGTTGATTAAACACTTAACTGTAATCATAAGGATAAATGTGAGATTTAGAGAACTCCTAATTTATTTTTAAAGACAAATAGTATTTAGTATTGGAACAAGAAGTTCCAGAATATAGCATTCACACTCTTGAGCTGTAGTTTATCGATTCTTCTGACGATCAACTCTTGTAAATTTGGTATAACATTTGTATCTGAAGGATTTCTCTCTTTTATAGTTGATTTAACTTCACTACAGTCTACATCCTTCTACAAATCTACTACCGTTTTATGATAAGAGCTCCACTAATAAATGATTCTATACTGAGATGCTATAAAATTTCTATAAGGTTGACCCTGATGAGGTAAATGCCCTTGCTCAACTGATGACTTGGAAGACCGCTGTAGCCGACATTCCATATGGGGGAGCTAAAGGTGGAATAGGCTGTAACCCAAAGGATTTAAGTGTGAGCGAGTTGGAGCGACTTACTCGTGTTTTCACACAGAAAATTCATGATCTAATTGGAGTTAATACTGATGTGCCTGCCCCTGATATGGGCACTAATGCTCAGGTTAGTAACACAATTCTATTTGCAAGTTTGTCGACATATGTTCTTCATTTTGAAACTTCAGAATAAGGTGCGATTAATAGTCTATGTAATGCTTACTGTCAACAGACTATGGCCTGGATTTTGGACGAGTACTCAAAATTTCATGGTCACTCACCAGCAATTGTGACTGGAAAACCAATTGTAAGATTTTCATAATGTGCTACTACCTTTTAAAACTGAAACAATTCATGTGTGACTCTTGTAATCATCCTTTGCTGCATTTTGTTTAGGATCTTGGAGGGTCATTGGGAAGAGAAGCTGCGACAGGGCGTGGCGTCGTCTATGCTACAGAAGCTTTACTTGCTGAATATGGGAAGCACGTTAAGGATTTGACTTTCGCAATTCAGGTTATTATGCAATTAGATTAGTCCTAACACATTCCACAATATTTGGTCGAAATGATGTCATAAATATGTATTTGGATTCCTTAGGGATTTGGAAATGTAGGAGCCTGGGCAGGAAAGCTCATTCATGAGAGAGGTGGAAAGGTAGTTGCAGTGAGTGACATAACTGGAGCGATCAAGAACCCCAATGGGATCGATATACCAGCTTTACTCAGTCATAAAGAAAAAACAGGAAAGCTCATCGATTTTGCTGGTGCGGATGTGATGAATTCTGATGAATTGCTAACGCATGAATGTGACGTTCTCATCCCTTGTGCTTTGGGAGGAGTTTTGAACAGGTTCAACCTTTATCTTGTTGTTTAATTCTTGAAATTTGCTTTTGTGTCGAGAAAATGGAGAAGTCAATGTCAGCAACTGTTCCAAAATTATGGGCATAAGCTCCGCAATAGAAACTTTTCCCTTTTTTGTGAGCTAAATGTACCTAAAGTAGAGTATCTTACTTGTCCTTGTATGTTCTGATCTTTTTTTTGTTTGAAGAGAAAATGCTGATAACGTCAAGGCCAAATTCATTATAGAAGCAGCAAACCATCCTACTGATCCAAATGCTGATGAGGTATCACTTTTTTTTCCAGGACTTTCAAGTCTCTTGGACTAGCATGAATCATAATTTTCCTCACACAATTGCCTTCTGCAGATTTTATCGAAGAAAGGAGTAGTAATACTTCCAGACATCTATGCCAATGCTGGAGGAGTGACTGTCAGCTATTTTGAATGGGTTCAGGTAACTTTTGATATTTATGCCTCCCCAATATTTTTGCCATTGCAACATATAGCATCATGAAGGGTTTATGTTGAAAAATATTTCAAGCGAAAATTTAGTGAAAGATGCAACAGTATAGTTAATTGGGAATCTTGCATCTTTATCAAGACAGTCTTTGTAAAGTCATTTCTCGAGAAAATATAGTTACTAAGTTCCAATTTGCTCAAACTCTAAATGTCGCTTTAACTGTTGTTGAGATATGTACTTACTCTATTCTTTTTATCTGAAAACTGAGATGTAATGAACATTTGGAGTTCTTATTCTCAAGAAATCTTCTTTCATATGCAGAATATTCAAGGATTTATGTGGGATGAGGAGAAGGTTAATAGGGAGCTTAAGAAATACATGACAAGAGCCTTTCATAACCTCAAGGGCATGTGCCATTCACATAATTGCAATCTTCGGATGGGTGCATTCACATTGGGGGTGAATCGTGTGGCGCGTGCCACTCAATTAAGAGGTTGGGAGGCATAATGGCACTTTTTTCACAGCACAATGTACTCATCCTGCAGCAGATCATTCGCACTTCTTCCTTTCAAGTACGAACTGAAATGTGTACTTGAGACATTAATCATAACTTGAGTCATCAATTACTTAAAATTTTATGTTTTTTTCATTTGGGACCTTGGAGCCATTTGGCCCCTATCGCCATTTTCTTATGAACTCAGGTGCTTAACTGTTTTTTCCCCTCATTTTCTAGCATGAGGATTGCCTGTTATGGAGTAACTTATACTAAGAGCATGTTGAATGCATATTATTGCATTGGTTTATCTTTACTCTGATGTGATGTGACAGAAGTAGTAGTTTTGAAATTCCTTATCTGTTCCAATTTCTTTGATATTATCTTCCTTTAAAAAACAGTTCCGTAATTTGGAAATAATTAGCTTTAAACTTCTCATTTTGCCTTTAACGAGAAGTTTTTATAGTCACACAAATGTTATGACATGTTTATAACGGCTATAAGTTTTTAAAATCTTCATATCTTTCTTAAACATCTTGCAGAGTCAAACAATAAAGATGAAATCCTATCTGGTGCAATCAATAGGCCATAATTGTATGGACATATATACTAAAAGCAAAAGGTTTCCAAATTCTTACTCCAAACTCATTGGGGCTCAAGGCCCCAAAATATATAGAACATGCTTGATTCACTGCTGGTGCCAGCAGTTTATACCCTGCTCTCATCATACAACAACATATCCAGTGTAGTCCCGTAAGTGGGGTCCAGAAAGGGTAGTGTGTATGCAACCTTATCCCTACCTTGTGAAATATAAAGAGATTGTTTTCAATAGACCCTCAGCCTAGGTAACACGTATCCTCTGCAATTGTTATATTCTTAAAAATAGTCACCAAAAGTGGAAGCAGATATGGTCAGGATTAGACATGGGCTGCCATGCCCATGATATTGCAGAAAAAAGTTACAGAATTGGATAAGCTTTTTTAATTTCAGAATGGGCCTTTTTGCATCTTATCTTATCACCATTTCATTCAAGATGAAAAGATCAGTAATTTGAGCCAAACCAGAGAAAACACTTACAATTATGGCTGCTTTTACTATTACTTCATTTACACATACACCTTGCACCTCCCATAACTTCAAGAAGAAACAATGGCCTCGTCAAGCCAAGTCGATGAAGATTACTAACGTTATGACCCCAAAAGTCGAAGAACAAACACACTTAAATGTTGTTGAAATCAAAGATCAATCGTCTTTGCTGATTGATGATAATGCAAAGACCACAAGGAATGATGATGAAGTGCAAGGTGATACTACTACAGGTTCATCAGAGTCTGAAGATCTAATAAGGTTTTCGGATAAGCGATGGAAGAATGGGACATGGGATCTAAATATGTTTGTCAAAAATGGCAAAATGGATTGGGATGCTGTCATAGTAGCTGGTAAAATTACAAAAGAACAAGTCTTTCAATTACTAAAAACACCGCGATTTTTCAAGTGAATTAATTTATTCATTAATTAACGGTATGTACGTTGCAGAAGCAAAGAGAAGGAAATTTCTTGAACTATTCCCAGAAGCAGCAACAAATCAACAACCTGTTGTCTTTAGAAGTTCTATCATACCATGGTGGGCATGGATGATGCATTCTCACCTCCCTGAAGCTGAGCTACTAAATGGTTTGTATTATCTAGAAAAAGTACACAAGACTATACTCTCTGTGTTTCAATTTATGTGACATAGTTTGATTCATTAAGTTAAAAAGAAATGAACTTTTGACCTTAAATATTGTCATATCATTTGTATTTCTGAGGAAATAGTGTTACGTAAATTGAGACGGTACTAATCGAGTACGGTTAAAAGTTTTCAGGAAGAGCAGCAATGGTGGGATTTTTCATGGCGTATCTAGTGGATGTACTAACGGGACTTGACGTAGTAGGCCAAATGGGAAATTTCTTGTGTAAAACTGCTCTTTTGGCAACAGTTGGAGGTGTAATTTTGTTTAGGAAAAGGACAGATTTTGATAATTTAAAGAAGTTGGCTGATGAAGCTACATTTTATGACAAGCAATGGCAAGCATCATGGCAAGATCATTCTTCTACTAATGATGATTCCAAGCAACAGAGAAAAAAATGAGACTAATTGAGTTGTTGTAGTTGTATTTGTCACACACCATGATTCCCTATTATATACCACAAATATGTTATATTTGGATGATACATTTAAATATTCAAATAGTTTCAGAATCGCTCTCTGATTTTTTTGATAATTTCAAAATATTATACTAACCTTGTCTATATAGATATTTTTAGAATAAAATTTATTTAAATGATAAATTTTCTATGTGCTTTGTAATTTGTATACCCTTTCGTGACATGAATAGCCGGATATAAAAATAAAGTAACTTGAATGTTCAAACTAAATCAATTAGCTTATTTTAAGCGTTTTAGGCTAAAAAATAGTTTTTAAGTATTTTTAAATTATTTGGGTAAATGTAAAAATGTTAACAATAGCTTCTTTTTTTTAAGTAAAAAAAGACAAAAATAAGCTAAAAGTTATAAGTTAGAAATCCTAACTTGTAACTTTTGACTAATAAGTGAAAAACAATTTTATAACAATGATTTTTAATGATAGATTCTAAATTTAATATTTATACATATATAGTTAATTTATTAACAAAAATATATTGAATTTGAAATTAAAAATGACTTATAAGTTAAAAGCAACAAGCTCTAAATTAGTTTTTTTAAAAGAAACAATCAGAGGAAAAATTAAAATTTAATTTTAATAGGTTCTAAATTTTAAAATAATAACTTTTAGCAATAAAATTAGGTTTTAATTTAAATTTATACATATATAATGAATTTATTAACAAAATATATGAAATTTGACCAAATCGACAGGTGAGCTACTAGCCCCACCCCTACAGAAGTTAGAGCTGAAAATTTAAGGAGTAGTATAAACATGTTATAGCTGATTATTTTATATTTAAAATTAAATGTATACATTTTTTGGTTTTAACACGATATCAAATCTCTAAAACAAACAAAACAAAATTATGAGTTACTAATTTTCTCAAAAAATATTAAACAAAAAAATTATATGTAAATAAATAGAATACAACAACTAATAACATAATTTAAAATGACAATTTTAATCCTTATTATGTCTATATATTTTATCCATGAAAATTAACAAATATGAACATACTATTAATTTAAATTAAATATTATAAATATATTTTAATTTAAATATCATCCATAGAAAATTATTTGTATTTTTGCTTCTCGGTGGAATCTCGCTCGTCACTTTCGTTTTGATGGCGATCTCGCTAGCCTCTCTTGTTTTTGTACAAACATAAATATTTAAAAATGTATTTTGTTTGTATAAAATGAGAGAAAATTATACAATTATTTTGTTTGTAAATGTATAGCGAAATATAATGCATACAAATGATTTTTATGTTTTCTAAATTATATTTTCTAGGATTTAAAACAATATTTTGGAATTATTACATCATCATATACAAAAATGGCTAATGGCTGCACATCTTTCAAAGTTACCCGAAATCATCTCTCCTTTTTCTCCCAGATCAGATGCGAGACCCCTCATTGATCGCCTTCTCTGCAAAATGCGTCCTCTGTCCTCTTCTTCGCCGCCGGTTTTACCCAACGACGCTTCTGAAAGCGGTGAATCCGCCGAGCGCCGTCTTCATGAGGCGGAGGAGCGCTTAAGAGAGGCAATTGAAGAGCTTCAACGCCGGCAACGTCGTGCCAGAGGTATCTATCCGCCCTGTGACCATGCCGATGAATCATGTGTTGCTAACGCAATTGGTAACGTTTGCCAAAGTTTTCTTCTCTCTTATGGTGTGCGCGTTGGCATCGGTATCCTCCTCCGTGCTTTTAAGCTAGCTCGTCGCCAGTCCTATTCTTCTCTACTCGATCTCAAGGTTCCAAAATTCTTACTTAAGCATTTGTTTAATTATGTAACTTATCATTAATTTGATTTATGAATGTTTTTAGTTTTACACTAGACTGATCTCAGCTAGGTTACATTTAGAAATGTTCCTGTCCTCGGTTGGACAATCTATTTGAATAGACTAAAATCTTTTGAACTGACTGGTACTCCTTTAGTTTTTCAGTTTCGTACTTTTGTTGAATGCTTGCCTTTGTTTGAACTAAAGCTTGCTCCTTTGTAGTTCCTGATACATCTACTTTGGTTTTGAGAAGATCATGATCTAGAAATAAACTTCCTTATTAGAAAGATATTCCTGTTGAAGTATAGTTTCAAGATCAAGATTTTCTTTTTTTCGAAATTGCTTCAGTTCTGATGAAACCAGTTTAGGATTTATATTTTATTTTTCAAATTGATCAAGTTTTGATGAAACTAGGATGAAATAGTTTTGCACAGATGTTATACATGTTATGATTCATAGCAGCATTCCTATGATTGCAAGGGAAGGGACATTTTGGCTTAGAAGCACCCACAGCCTTGTTAGCTTTGTGTTCTGAATGATTTTTTAGATTTCCTCGCATGAAGAATATTGATTGCAATTCTTGATAGATTGAATGGATATGAGTCACTCAATATCTATACATTGAAGCATTGCGCCTTATTTGATTGATTGATATGTTGATGGAATGGTTATCAATTCCGAGATAGGATATCTTGGTCCTTTTAGTACCTTGGAGTATCATAGTAATGATGATTACACTCCAAGGGGTTTATGTTCTGGCAGTGTATGTATTGTGTTTCCATGATTTCACCTGCTACTGGGATATGTGGGTTACCAAAATGCTTGGCCATAGGGATATTTAGTCAATCAACGATTACTGAGCTAACGCTACTCACTCTCCCTCTTTGTGTGAGTGTGTTGCACGCTCCTGTGCGTCATGCATTTCGCCTGCATGAGTGTATCTTAACACCATTTGAACGTCAGCTGATGTCAAAAGTCGTACAGAAAACTTTACGCATGTGTTACTTTCCTATCTCTCACTTCCCTTCTCTTCTTATTTTTTTGGATAAAAGTCTGCTCTTTCAGGAAGGGCGAACCATGTGGGTTTTCTCCCAAACACTTTGTAAATCCAATTTTCCCTCTGTCCCACTTTTTGTTCCTTTTTCTAGTGGTGAAATGCTGATAGAGTACACTTTGTGCTCTGTTCTCCACAGTTGTTTTAAGAAATGAACATATTACGATCTAATCATTCAGGTTGTCTTTTTAAGAAATACTTATATTAATGCAATTTTAAGGAATGGAAGTTTGAAGGGGCTGGATCTTTTGACTATTTAATGGTTTAAACTTGTTTCACCTTAGTATTTTCCTCTTGATAAGTTTCTTGGAGTTGCGAACCTCACGAAGTTCTGTGAAATAATTTAGCAATCTTAACTGTAGCATAAATGATGAATGGAGGTTATTCAGATCTGACCCTATGAACAATCCTCAAATCCTAAGGGAAGAAGCAAAAGAGAATATAAATGAAGATTTTCTAGAAGAGGATATTATAATTTTTAGTGTACATGTGTGCTGATTTCTGTCTGTTCGACTGTCCTTGGTCTCATCTATAAATACATGGGAGATTTTATTCTTTTCTGCAATTGTTTGAATCCTTGTGGTTTTGCAGCAACTTGTGTCTGAAAAAGACCTAATTGTAAGAGAGGAAGCATGTCGAATTGGTTTGCTCTTTGGGGGATTTAGTGGTTCATATCATGCTCTAAGATGTTTGCTAAGAAAGCTGAGAAGAAAAGAGACACCCCTAAATGCGTAAGTACAGAATGCTGAATTCTCAACTTAAAAGTTTTTACTTACTTTTCTGTGGTTTTGCTTTGAGAAGCTTTTGATAGTTGATATCCTATCCGATATATTTGACTTGGCTAAAGGGGATGATGGGCAGAATTTTAGCAGGTTCAGTGGCAGGTCTGTCTATTTTAGCATTAGATGATTCCAACAGGCGGCGGACTCTTGCATTGTATCTTCTGGCAAGGCTATCTCAGGTATAATCATGCTTTGGCTATTCCCCTTCCCCACACCCCCCCGGCAGAACAGAACAAAAGAACTACCAAAAAAAAACGAAGGATAAAGATAAAAGCGGCTAGTACTAGATTACTGGCTAAACACAAAGTCACTAGTACCAGTTTACTTGAAGTTTTTCATTTCTGTTTTTCTACTGACTTGTATTCTGATGACTTTACAATTGTCAGTGTGCGTATAATTCTGCCAAATCCAAGAACCGGTTTCATCTCTGGGGAAGTCACTGGAGTCATGGGGATTCTTTACTCTTTGCATTCGCATGTGCCCAGGTAGTTCTCGTGTTGCTTAACCTTTGTGGCGAATGTTGAAGAGCCTTTTCAGTCCATGTTTTAATTTCTTTTACTTGCCCACAATTTGGTGGTTGGAAAGGGGTGGCTGGGATATCGTAAATGTTCAAATATCCAAGTTTAAACCCTAGGAGATTGAACTTCTTCTTCAGTTCTTTCTTGCTTTTCTCTTCTTTTTAAATAATATAATTCAAATGTGCAAGGGGATTGAACTTCTCTACGATACTAACGTACTAATGATATTAGATAACTTGTTCTCTTTTATATCTGGACAAAGTAGTTATATATCTATCTTTGTTCTTAAAAAAATGTTTTGCAGGTTATGTATTCCTTCATAATGCGTCCTGAGAGCCTTCCAAAAGCATATAGAGATTTCATTCAGAAGACAGGGCCTGTTGCAGCACCAGTATACAAAGCTGTTAAGGATTGCTGTAGAGGCTCTCCAGTTGATGTTGCTTCATTACATGCCTATTTGTCCAAAGCAAAGGGCTCTACTACTATAAAGTTGGAAGAGTTTCCTTCTATTATCCCATGCTCTGTAATTCACCCTGGGACCAAATCTTGCTTAGTTCACGATGCTAATGCAGCAGCTGCTACTTTCCGGAAAACATTTCCTCTTTACTTCTCTTTGACTTTTGTGCCCTTTGTCGTTCTACGCTTGCAGAAGGTACAATTTATTAATATTGGTTTCTGTTTCACCTGTCTTTCTGCTTTGATTTCTCATTAAGCTGTTCATGGAAAAATCATATAACTGCGCTGCTGGTACTTCTGTTAAACAAGATGAGATCATAGACCGACATGATTTGCTTTTCCTTGGTATATATATGTTGGACTTTCTAGAGTTATAAGTTGTAAATATAATGATTAAGATACTAGGGCTGCTAAGTATGTTGTCAATTCGGTTATATTTGTCTTCTGTTGTTTGTTGTTTGAGTTGCTTGGACCTGGTAGGAAGCAGTATTACGAGGACCATGTGATGGAAATTATGATGGTCTACACTTTTAGGTTATGTAATTGTAAGCTGGAGTGGTAGAATTGCTACTAAAGTAATGAAGTTCCAAAAAATGCTTCCGACACATTTCTCAAGGTAATACTCTTAAGGGATCCTGTATGAGGGATAAAAAATAATAATCCCTGGATAAATGCAGGATTATTTTATCTTGTATTTGCTTAGGGGTATTAGTTATCCCATCATTTATACTATAATGATGAGAAAAGTTATTCCATATAGGGTTGGAATACTTTATCCCATGGGATAACTTTGTTTATCTCATTCCCCATCCATACCAAACAAACCGTAAGGTCTTATTTTGTCTTCCCACCCTCTTCCAGAGAGAGACTGTTTTTTTCTCAATCATTTCATTAGTGTTTGGTTGAAAACTTAGTTTAAGGGTTCAATGCAAAACAAAATTTATTTCATGGTGGAAGACAAATCTTTTACAGGAAGTTACTCAAGAGCAGGGGGTGTGGTATCAGGAATGAATGGTTGAAGCAAAATTTAACTTGAGGGAGCAAGTTTCTGAAGGAGCTATTTCCAGACTTTTTCAGTCTGGTATTATGATGCAAGGATTCATGAGGTATGGGATTAACAGGGATGGAATCTAAATTGCAGAAGATTCTGAATGACTTGGGGGGGAGGGGGTAATAGAATGGCTGAACCTATTCAAGGTGCTGGAACAATTTCAAGGAACTACAACAAATGAAGATAGATAAATTTTGATGCAACATAGCAGAGAAATCTGCCTACATACACTCTTTGATCTGGAAACATCTGGCCTTTGAAGCATAGTTGGAAAGTTAAAATATCATGTTTTGACTTGATTTACTTGGTTTGGACTTTGGTAGTTATAAGAAGCATGTCAGCCCTAGAAATCTGAAGGGAAAGGGGATTCAACTATGTTCTAAATGTTATTATATGGGAAAGAATCAGAGAGCAACCATTTATTTTTGCGTTCTGTTGTGATTTATGAGCTGTGGCAACTATTTTTAACATGTAAGAGATCAAATGAATCATGCCAAAACTTCCTGGAGAAATGATTGCTTCGTGGAACATAGGAGGAAAAGTGAAACAGAAGAAATGGTGGGCCACAAATCCTGAATGTATTTGGTGGTCTATATAAAAGGAACGGAGAATGTATTTGGTGGTCTATATAAAAGGAACGGAATGCAAGAAGTAGCTCTATTCATAAATTAAAATGATCCGTCTGTTTTATTCCACTTTTGGTGTAAAGAACTTTTAGAAGCAGACTCACTGTTAGACATTATAGAACCCTTATAAGAAAGGACTCACTTTTGTTTTGTGTTTTGAACTGTTATATGACTCCCAGCAGAGACTTTGTGCTGAGGATATGTTATACTGTTACTTTCCTAGAAAAAACAAAAAAAGAGTTCCTACTGAAGTATTTCATTTTAAAACTCTTGCTGATCACAGTTTCAAAAATTTAATTCTTACTGGTCTTATGTAAATCTTATCCCAGTTTATGGACGCTCCTACACGCACCTGTTGGTATGCTCTTACAGGGGCTGTTCGCTCGACAACCTTCTTGTCCGCTTTTGTTGGAATCTTTCAGGTAGTTTATGTTCTTGATGACCCATACATCTGGGAGTCTCTAGGATCTTTTTTTTATGCTGCTGGAGTGCTAGTTGACTTGCTTAGCTTTACTGATGATTAACTTCTCTATCTCAATAAAAGGCTGTCATATGTTGCCACCGGAAGGTGGCATCAAAAGACCATAAGCTTGTATATTGGTTAGCTGGGGCTCTCTCAGGCCTCTCTGTGTTGCTTGAGAAGAAAGCTAGACGTGGGGAACTTGCCTTGTATGTTCTTCCTCGAGCTGCAGATTCTTTGTGGTATATATTGGTGAATCGCCATTTGCTTCCAGATATCAAGAATGCTGAGGTATCTTATCTCACCTTTCATGCAATTTGGTGTGTCTGCTCAGTCAATCACTCATAAATTCCATTGTACAATTTATGACTACTTACTTGTCTACTTGTATAATTAAAGCATATTGTGGATAAACATAGAAACAATTTAACTATTTAAGGGAAGTTTGTTCTGGAAATATTGTGTCTCTTGAAGTAAGTGCAGGGGTGATTAATTCAGAAATCGTGAAGTGAAACTTATCCAAGCAAATGTCATTTCTGATTGTTATACAGGTGCCCTTGTTTTGTGCCTGTATGGGTGGTATTATGTACTACCTGGAGCATGAACCAGACACCATGGCTCCCTTCCTCAGAGGCCTGATCCGCCGCTTCCTTGCTAGCAGAATCAGCAATCCTACTCCCCCATCAAATAAGGGTGCCTCCTATACATATCTACACACTCACGATGCCACGAAGGAGACAAAAATGCCAGAAATCCGTGAGACTGAAACTTTAACTGCAGAGAAATACAACCTTGAATCAATATCAGGACTTTGAGCAACTTTTTGACGCTCGGGCCATGTTTTTCCCTATTCATTATACCATTTCATATTGGTTATCAGGCGGCTATTCCATGCTCATTTTGATTAAACTAGAACTCTAATTAAAGCTTGATTAACCCCCTTTTTCTTTACATAATTGATTCATGGCATAATGTTCTCATTTTGTACGTAGGTGAAAGCCAGTAGTTCTGGTGAGATAAAAATCTAACCAAATCTTGTAAATTAACGTGGCTTGTTTAGTTTTTGCTTGGACTGTCAGATATATGGTGTAGTCAGTTCTAACCGTTAAAGTTGATAGATCTTATTTTTTTCTGGTACGAGTTGATATACGTTAGCATTTTTTTCTGGTACAAGATATACGTTAGTACATTATCATAATTGATCCATTTTGTTTGATCCTGTATCTCAGCCAAGTCGTTACACCATTATTATGACTATGATGGTGTCTGTTACTTTTCTTGCAAAAATCAGGCTGCGTGAGCAACGGATGTTCAGAAAGGAGCTGGGGTTCATTGCAAAAATTATGTTGGGAGTGGATTCAGCTGGAACAAGTTGCATCGGATTGTGTGAGTTGGTAAAGTTTGGGTTTGATTTTGCTAACTCTAGTAGTGGCCCTCAGACTTCTTGGGAGTTGGCCTTGTCTTGGCATCCTTGCCATTGCTAATCACATGAAAGTTTAAGAGGAGAAAGCAAGAAAAGGGCGTAGTTTAGGTACAAAGCTATGGCACTCAAGGGTGTGGCTTAGTGGTGAATTAAGTGTTTATAATCATTAAATCTTAGGTTCAAATTTTAGCAGAGACAAAATAAAGATTAGGTGGGTTTTTTCATTTTCATAGCTTTGGTGGATAGAGTTACTTAATATTGGTTGTTGGTGGGAGGTGGTAGGTATCCCGTGAAATAATTTGAGGTGTGAAAACTAGTCCAAAAATCACGATTATAAAAAAAGAAAAGGGTGCAAAGTTATGGTTGAGCTAGAGTTGGTTTCTTGAATGGTTAAGCATCCAAAGGCGGAACCAGAATATTCAATAAGGGGTTTAAAATATGTAGAATTAGACACATGAATTTGTCGAAGGGAGTTTCACAACTAATATATATACATGTAAAATTATTTTAACTATGTATGAATAATATAATTTTTCCGCTGAAGGAAGTTCGGATGGACACCCTTCCTACAAGCTAGCTACGCCCCCTGTAAGCACTCCTCATTTCCAACCCTAAAGTTATGAGTTCTTTCCACCCAGGGAGCAAAAAGGTAGAAGCTTTTGCGGTAAGTTAAAAAGACTTAAAGAGTGGGAAATACACTTTTGGAGTAGTTACATAAAACCAAAGTATGGCAAAGGTGACCACCCGACAAGCTGCCTGGGCAAGCGAGTAGCGTTTGGTAATTCTTCAACTTGGGAGAGAATGGTTCAAGTTTGAAAATAGTCCATTAGCAATGTTAATATCAAGTGAGGAGGAAGAAATTAAAAAAGAAAGTTCGGGACTATTTTTTTTATATATACCTAATTGTAGTGCTCGGTTTAGTTTTTCGCTTATCTATCTTTTACTAATAATAGAGATATCGGGTAATTTATCCATCTAATGTTTTTTGGTTACATTGAGTTTTGAACTTGAGACCTCAAAATTCTCTATCACATCATTGATCACTAGGCTACACTCTTGATAGAAATTTACGGACTTTGTTTGCAACCATGTTTTAGAATAAGGCCACACTTAAAGTTGTCCTCATATTTCACTTAAACACCTCAACTAAGGAATGTACCTATTGAACACTTAAACCTTAAAAAATTTATACCTATTTGACACAACAATCAATTGAAAAATAAAAATGCGTATATTTCAAACGCGAATTCATAAATAGTTTTACCAATAATATGATGACAAGTGACATTAAATTTAATTTTTTTAAAACCTTTATTTAATTAATTCAGAAAGTATTTTAAAAAATTAAAAAAAAAAATCTTAATTAAAGATTCCCCTTCTGATTTTCCACGGAGCCAGCGTCGCTCCATCTCTTTATTCTCTTCCATTGGTATCAACACTATAATGATACACCATTGTTCTCTATTCAAGTTGAATACTCATTCTCTTTCATTTCGATAGCATTAAAATTTTTCACTCATTCCCTTCATCTTTTATACATTAGTAACTATTTATTATAATTGAAAAAAAGAAAACCGATTTTTGCCCAAAAAAATCTATTCGTATTTTTTTCATCATGATGAATGAAACTTCTTCTGAAATATTTGAGACGTAAATCGACATAAGAAAAAATAGGAAAATAGGAAAGAACAATGAGGGTAAGAGAAAGAGAGGTGGAGGGAGTTAATAACAGATAGTATTAAATAAATAGTATTAAATAATATTAGTAATTACTGTGTACTAATCCTAGTCCTATTAGGATTAGTACTCCTTCCTATATCTCCTATATATATCTCCCATGTATTCCCTTATTAGGTTAACACTTCAATACAATCAATATTCCTTCATGGTATCAAGAGCCAGAAAACCTAGATCTTCTTTTCTCTAGGTATTTTTTTTCTTTTTAGGGCACCGATCGTTCCCTCTCTTCTCTTGGGCGGCGGCAGCCATGACAACCGAGGTGGATCCTCTCGATTCACTTCCTACTGGCGTTAAACTCCTTCTCAGGCATCTTCATGCCCTGATTCCCGAAAAATTATCAGACATAAATTACCCTACATGGAAAATCACCGTTCTTACAGCCCTTGAGGCCAATTACCTTCTCAAATACGTCGATGGAAGCACAGAACCGCCTCCGGCAGTCATCACCGCCACGGACAAATCAGAAAAAATCAATCCGGCCCATACCGCCTGGAAAGCCGTGGATGGCCAAATCCGATCATGTTTGATTGCGGTCATCTCTCCCACGGTTCAGAAACACGTCCGATCCTACACAACTGCTTCAGCCCTGTGGACGGCCCTCACAACACGCTATGCATCAATTTCCCACTCTCATATTTTTCAATTGCGTGATCGTCTCCACACAATTACCAAAGGCACGAAAACTATGGCGGAGTATTTAGACGAGGTCTCCACCATCATCACAGCCCTCGACACCGTGAACGAAATCATTCCCAAAAAAGATCTCGTCATGTGCGTCGTTCGGGGGCTCCCATCAGCTTACTCCTCCATTAAACAGGCGGTTCGCATCAGTCCAACGCCCGTTGACCTGACTACTCTCTCTTCGTGGCTAAAAAGTGAAGAAATCAACGTGGATCTGGAGAGCAAACTTCTTCTCCGAGAAGCCGCTGTTATGGAGCCGGCCACCGCCCTCACCGCAAGCCAGAACTATCGCGGGGGGCGTGGTGGCGGCCGGCAGNGGAGCCGCGGCGGCTACGGCAGAAACAGCGGAGGCCGCGGGCGCGGCGGTCGGCAGGGCAGTCGTCCGCCGTACGACGGTCAGCAGCACGGCAGCAACAACAGCCTGCACTCCTTCGGCAGCGGCGGGCAGTAATCTTCCAGCAGCGGGCAGGGCACTTACGAGCGGGATCGTCCAACTTGTCAAATCTGTCAGAAAACAGGACAAACCGTTGTTCGTTGCTGGTTTCGGTATGAGGAGAGCCGAAATAGTGATAACCGTGCCAATTATGCATCTCAAGCCGGCCCTTCCTCTGAATGGCTGTTGGATACTGGGCCAACATGCACGTTACTTCTGATCTATCCAAGCTTAACGCTCCAAATCCATATCATGGCTCCAATGGTATTACTGTTGGCAACGGTGAGTCCCTAAATATTTCTCACACTGGCACGAGTACCATTAAAACCCCACCGCTATCTTTCACCTAGGTAATCTTACCCACGTCCCTTCTATTAAACCAATCTCCTTTCAGTTCACCAATTCACAAAACACAATAATTGCTCACTCATGTTCACCTCTAATGATTTTCAAATTCTAGACAATACTACCAAGAGGGTGATTTTTCAGGGCCCCTGTGAGCATGGTCAGTACGTTCTTCTTGGAATAAGTTCGTCTGCCCACCCAGTTTCAGAAAGCGTTTCTGTGGCTTCGGTGGCTCTTTCGGCTGATGGCCACAGTCTATTGTGGCACAGTCGTCTGGGTCACCCGTCTACTCAAATAATAAATTCTTTAATGTTTCAATTAGGTTTTTCTTCCATTCATGTAAAAAATTGTTACTCCTGTTCAATTGCTAAATCTCATAAATTACCTTTTACTTTATCTGAGAAGCGTACAACTGCACATTTTCAACTTATTCATTCTGACCTATGGGGTCCTACTGCTGTTCCTTCATTTGCTGGTTTTCCTATTATATTTGTTTTGTGGATGATTTTACAAAATACACTTGGTTGTACCCACTAAAACACAAATCACAGGCATACACCACCTTTGTCACTTTTGAAAAAATGATCAAAACACAATTCAATTCTCATGTTAAACTTTTTCGAAGTGACAATAGAAAGAAATATGTCAATAACATCTTTGGCCAGTTTCTGCAATCCCTGGGAATTATACATCAAACCTCCTGTCCATCCACTCTCGAACAGAATGGGGTGGCTGAGCGTAAGCATCGCCATCTCATTGAAACGGTGGTTACTCTTCTACATCAATCTCATCTCCCTGTCTCCTTTTAGGTAGAAGCTCTAGCCACCGCAAACTACCTCATTAACAGAATGCCCAGTCACACTCTCTCCAACAAATCACCCTATCAACTCCTTTACCAAGAACTTCCCAATTATACCAACCTCCGCGTCTTTGGGTGTCTTGTCTACCCTTGGCTACGCCCTCATATTACTCACAAATTACAACCCCGATCCCGTCCTTGTATTTTTTTGGGCTATCATCCTACCTCCAAGGTTTATCGCTGTCTTGACCCACAAACTCATAAAGTCTATATATCTCGTCATGTCAAATTTGTCGAAAATGAGTTTCCCTACGAGTCTATTTCCTCCTCCACAAATACATCATTCATTGGCGTCCTTCCCCTTTTTCCAATATACTCACAGGGTCCCTCACCACCTTCCCCCACACCTCCACCACTACCCAACCACCCCTCATCACCCCTTCGACCGTCACCCACAATACACCCGCAACCACCACCCACACTCACAATCAACCCGAACCACCCCATACCCACAACATCTCCAGCCCAATCCATTTTGGGTCCTTCCCGGCCACCTCCGAATCACCACCGCCCGTGCCACCCCCCAATACTCATCCCATGTTAACCCGTGGCAAAGCCGGTATCTTTAAACCCAAAACCTTTCAGGCTACCATACTACCAAATACTCCCCTTCCCGATAGTGAACCAACAACTTACTCTGTTGCCTCAAAAAATGCTTATTGGCGTCATGCTATGGATGACGAGTTTAAGGCTTTGACTGATCAGAAAACTTGGGTTCTTGTACCTAAGCCCTATGGGCGGCACCCAGTGGGCTGTAAATGGGTGTACAAAATTAAACAAAATGCAGATGGCAGTATTTCCAGGTACAAGGCTCGTTTGGTTGCTAAAGGCTATAATCAGGAGTATGGGCTTGATTACTCCGAGACATTCAGTCCTGTTATTCGGCAGGAAACCATTCGCCTGGTACTGTCACTCGCCGTGCGCAATAATTGGCTCATCAATCAGTTGGATGTTTTCAATGCTTTTCTTCATGGCATGCTTGATGAAACTATCTACATGACGTAACCACCGGGCTATGTTGATCCCCGCTTCCCTTAACATGTTTGCAAACTCCAGAAGTCTCTGTATGGGCTCAAGCAAGCCCCCCGTGCTTGGTACACATGTCTGGAAACGTTCCTCCAGGGACTCGGCTTCACGTGTTGCGTACACGACACGAGTCTGTTTACTCGACATTCAGCACACGGTACAGTCATTCTTCTTGTCTATGTAGATGATATCATTATTACAGGCTCTACTGCAGCTCTCATTCAGGATGTCACTCGAGCTATGCATACTACCTTCAAAATGAAGGACCTTGGCCCGTTACATTATTTTTCTGGGAATGGAGGTCTCTCGAACAGGCAGCGGCTTGTTTCTTCATCAGTCAAAATATGCTCGAGATCTGTTGCAGAAAGCTGGACTGGAAAAATGCACCAGTCAACCAACACCGATGGCAGTCTCTTCGTCTATGAATGGAGCCGACACCCCCTTTGCCGATATCACCCACTTCCGCAGCCTCATTGGGGCTCTACAGTATCTGGCCATTACCCGTCCTGACATCCAGTTTGCTGTCAACCGAGTTGCTCAGCGCATGCATCAACCAAGTGAACATGATTACCATTGTCTAAAACGCATTCTCAGGTACATTTTTGGCACTCTTGGTCGTGGTTTACTCAT
This sequence comes from Solanum chilense, assembly GCA_032847665.1. Classification (NCBI taxonomy): domain Eukaryota; kingdom Viridiplantae; phylum Streptophyta; class Magnoliopsida; order Solanales; family Solanaceae; genus Solanum; species Solanum chilense. Next base: position 55,699,659 of record CM064965.1, read on the forward strand.
TCGACCCGGGGACTTGGAGCTTCGGGGTTTCTCAGATTCAGATTGGGCGAATGATAAAAATGACAGAAAATCTACATCGGGGTTTCTCGTTTTTTTGGGGCCGAACCTGATCTCCTGGTGTACAAAAAAACAACCCAAGGTCTCTCGGTCCTCGACTGAAGCTGAATACCGCGCCCTTGCTCTTCTTGCTGCTGAGACCATGTGGGTCACATATATTCTTCGCGAACTCCGCGCCACTCACACTGTTCCTGCTCTCTATTGTGACAACAAATCAACCATCTGTGTGGCCAAGAAGTCCGTCCTACACACCAGAATGAAGCATGTTGATACCGATTGTCTCTTTGTTCGCGATGAAGTTCAGGCCGGCACCATGACTGTGCAGTATGTACCCACTGAAGAACAACCGGCTGATATTCTCACCAAGCCTCTCCCGAGCCGACAGCACGATTACCTCAGTTCCAAGCTTCCGTTCGCTTCCGCTCAGCTCAGCTTGAGGGGGGATAATAACAGATAGTATTAAATAATAGTATTAAATAATATTAGTATTTACTGTGTACTAATCCTAGTCCTATTAGGATTAGTACTCCTTAATCCTAGTCCTATTAGGATTAGTACTCCTTCCTATATCTCCTATATATATCTCCCATTTATTCCCTTATTAGGTTAACACTTCAATACAATCAATATTCCTTCAACTTCCCCAGTCAATTAGTGAAGATGACTTACCCTCGATTTGAAAGGCTTCCCAAGTAGTTGGACAAATAAGTTATCAATTTTATTTTTTCTTAATTTTTTGTAGAACAAAAATGATAGATTTTTGTTATATGAAATTAAAATTTAAACTTATGTTGTACAAGATATTTCCATAGTGCAATTCAAAACCATATCATAACTTGTAAATCCATAGTGCAAATAATTGTCAATAAATATTTTTATAACTTTTGTTCTTTTATTTCAATCATGTGTAGCAAGCTAATCATGAAGGTCTTACTACAAAGGAAGGATCGCTCCAACTTCGTAATGATCCCCCAAACACAACAGTTGAGGTGACTTCTTATATACCTATTGTTTATTTAATTTTTTCTTATGTTTTTGTTGTATATAAATGATCTACTTTTGTTATATGAGTAGTTAAATATGTGTTGAATAAGATAATCTAAAATTGAAGATCAATATTTATCATTATTTGCAAACAAATAGTGTGAAAATATTTGTCATAAACTGTACTTACAACTTTTGGTGTCATTACTTCACTATATGGAAAAAAAATTAAGCAGGTATTATTATATATTAAAAAATGTTCTTTCTCCATACTAGTGTTCTTACAAATTTAAAAGTTTTGATAGTTTTTTATATGTCTATGTTTGGTCATAGAATATTATATTCTAAAAATATACTTACAGAGTTACCAGGTTTTGAGGCATCTCTGCCTCTACATTGTTGCCATAGTTGGCTAATACTGTTAGATTATCAAAACCTGCTAACTTATTGCAAGTGGTCCTTAAAACTAGTTTAGTAGATATTGCCCTTTGTTGATCATCCTTGACTAGAGACATAGTATGATCAGGAGGAGAAGATAATATAGTAGCTTGATCGAACGGTGTTAGCTTTGTACCTCGTCTTGACAAAAAGTCTACTACCTTGTTTGCTTGTCGGAAGCTATGTCTGATTGGTGGATTCCCCAACCTCTTCATAAGCAACCTTGAATTGAGTCTAGCTCAATTTCTATAGGGACAATAGAACAATCAACAACTAATTTTAAACCACCGAGAAGAGCTTTTATTTCAGTGAATCTTTGGGTAGTGATGTTACGATAAACACTCATTACCAATTGCCATTGCGATCCCTGATAACTCCTCCAAGTACCGCCCTTATTACAAACTTTGAAAAGGAGTCGTCTTTGTTAAGTTTGAAAGATCCTACCTGGGGTGGGGATGGAGGGAACCACCTAATTCTAACGAGGTCGGATGATTCAGGATCTTGCGCCTGATGAGTATAATCTCGGTATTATGTCATTTTATTATTCACCAGGGTAGACGGAAGGGATGTGTTTTTGTTGTTGAAAATATTATGGTTTCTATTTTTCCATAAACTCCAAAGGACGAAAGGGAAAAAATCCGACCAGTTGGATAGGTTGCTATGTTGCAGCAACTTAAGATCTTTCAATGAGTTGAGCGAATGGGTATGTGGAGAGATGTAGGGTGGGTGACATATTGTTTCATCCTCTTGTTTATAGAATGTGCAAATGGATTCTGGGACAATGCCAAAGTGGTGCAAGTAGGGGTTGGTAGGAAGTCTATAATGTGAGCACAACCAAAGGAAAAATTTGATTTTGTTTGGAATTTTTTGCTTCCAAATCCAGCTATGATGAAACGGATTGGGAGGGGGTTGTTTCGAAATATGGAGGACGGATTTAATGGTGAATAAACCATTTGGGTTGCCCATCTAGTAGTGCTTGTCGTTGTTCAAAGGATCATGGTCTAATCTAATGAATTTTATTTTTTCCATGATATTCTGAGGGATGTGAAGATTAAAGAGTGTTCCAGTTCCAGTTAGAATTGTCCCAAATAGAAGAAATAGTAACATTTTAATCTTTCAATATAAGGAGACCTTGAACTGTCCGAGATCCATCTATGGTACCAAAGGCTAATATATCTACCATTATTCGGGGACCAAGCTATATTATTTGAGCAAATAGATTTGTGAGTAAGGAAATTAAGTAAGCTTGTACATACTATTATTTTACTCTTCACTATTTGTCCCTTTTTCCACTTTCCTTCCACTACATAATTAGTGGATATAGTTGTATATTTTTAGCAGAAAGAGTTTTCAAATAATTTGGTTGGTTAATTTTGAATTAAATTATATTTTATATTTTTGCGTAACACAAATAATCAATCTTCATTATCGAAATGTTTAATTCGAGTTGTATAAAATATTTCAATAATAAAACTCAAAATTATATCATAACTTATGAATTCTTAGTGAAATATTTGTCAATAAATATCTAACAATTTTTGATGTCTGATTTTACTATGTAGTAAAATAATTATAAAGGTGTTACCGTAGAGGATACATCGTTCCAACACCACTATGTTCTTCCATATTTGGACCTTGATGTAGTTTTTTTAATAAACCTACATGTGGTTAATAAACATTTATATTTTGAAAATATAATTACAAAATTAAGAGATTTAAAAAAGTTTGTACACACTATCATTTTTTCACCATATGAACTTTTTATCCACTTTTCCTCCAAATTAATTAGTGGGAGATCCCAAAATTGACTCCGTCAATTAGTCCCATTAAGCCCAAGGAGCTTGAACCCCAAAAACGGAAACAATCTGATCTCCAAAAAGATCCAAAATAGTTCATGCAACAACAAGAATCACAAATAACCATATATAAGTCTAAGAAGGGAGGTTCAGGATAGGTATTAACCTCCTAGACGAGTCCCCAACACAAAACAAAATAGTCCTATCTCGAAGCCCCAAAAATTTTCAGCACTTCGCAATAAAAATCAGCTCAAGCGAAGCTAGAATGATCATAAATCAACTTCAGAAAGTTAGAAAATGATTATGAAATTCATGCTAATCACAATATAGTAGGCCAGTTAAATGACCTCCACGACCAGGGGCCTCATTGACGCAATGCGGTGGTACTGACCAAGACAACTCTGACCCTTCTCTGCGTACGCAGGACCTAGTCCATGAACGACAAAGGGTGAGAAGCCTAACACTCTACGAATGATGTGACCAATTCCTTAGCCTCCTTGAATGCAACTCTAAGTCTGTGACCTCGAAGAACAAATGCATGGTGCACTAGCAAAGGCTTCACCAACTGATGTTGGACTTGGTGAAGTGCCATGAAGGGGGCTCAAAATTCATTAGAAACCACGTGCACGCAACGAACTATGTTACCTCACCAAATTCGACGTTTAATACTCAACAGAATTGTCAAAACTTCCAAAAATGGTAGTCTCCCACACCTAAGCTCCATTTAAAGCCAAAATCCATAAGGTAGCTTGAAATGAGCCATAAGCCTCGGGGACCACACGAAAGGTCCTTTTGGACCAAACTTGACATTCTAGAGCTAATAGAATCGTTAGAAATGCATTCCGAGTCCGTTTACCTAAATTTTTTATCGAAAGTCAACTCCTCAAGTTTCAAAAGCTTCAAAACATGAGAACACACATAATAACCAAACGAATGACCTGGTGACCAAATTGTCAGTCCTATCAAGTCATATATGACTTGGAGTCGGTAAAAAAATGTTTTAAACGATGAACATAACTAGTGACGATTATGTTCTTATTTAATCATAAGGTATTACTTGCTTGATATGACTCTTTTTTCCTTTTCCAAATTTTACATTTGCCATTCTTCTTGTGCTTAGCTTCAAGCTTCTTCTTCTTAGGCATGTCAGTGTTGCTTTCTTCATTATTATCGTCACCACCATTTCTTTCGCTGTTTGAGCTGACACCAGCACCGAGTCAGAGTTCTAGTGTTTAACATATGAATTGAGCAACTTTGTATAGTGCTTCCTAGAACTCCACATCTAGTGCATAGTTTATCTAACCCTCGTAAATAATTATTCGTTTATGCACTGTCAAATATGTATGTTTTTTCACACACACCAATAGGGACCTCAACACATATATGGGCATAACATCCTCACAGTGTCTCAACTGTACATACATCTATGAAAAATAAAAATGATTTTTTGGAACTACAAAAATCCTAGACTTTTAGGAATATTTCTTGTATAATTTAGTGTAGTCAATTGGATAAGTATCTTGTATAAATAAGTAGATAATCTAGAGTAGAAGATAATGTTACCAGACTTTTCTAGTAGATATTCTTGAGAAATTAGATATGTATAGAGAATCATGGAATATTCTAAATTTTGTAGTATATAGAACCATCCATAGGTTAGTATAAATATGGGTATATGTGTAAAAACAAGCCCTAGAAAAACTCAAATAAAAGAGTCTTTTTTATAAACAAGTTCTCTTTTCTAACTTCCTCTTCCTTAGTTGAATCTTCTGATATTAGTTAACGATCTTGGGCTAGCAAAAGACTTTTCGAATTATATTTTTCTTTTGTTATTCTCTACATGGTATCAGAGCCATAGTCATTTTTTGAATTTGGATTTTATTCAAGATCGGGTTAGGTAGATTCATCTGGGTTGTCCATATGGATTCTAGCGGTCATGTTAATATAATGGATTGGGGATGGAGTTGTTGAATCAGTCCAATTACAAGGTATGAAAAAATATATGAAATCATACCTTGTGGGTGAGGATTTGTGGGATGTTGTGAATGAGAGTAACACAATTTCTCCTGTTGAAGGACAGGGAAATAGTAGCTTATACAAGAAGTGGAAGCAGGTTGATGCGAAGGCGGAGTTCATTCTAAAGAGGACAATCTCCTCCGATTTATTTTATCAGATTATGAAGTAAAAATCAACTCATGAAATATGGAGGACCCTCGATCGTTTGTTCATAAAGGAAAATAAAGCTCGACTATAGATAGTGAAGAATGAATTAGCTAACACCACTGAAGGTAATCTTTCTATGTCTGGTATTTTTTAAAGATTAAGAACTCATGTCATAGATATATTTATTGAATTCGGAGGAGGCTATTTCTGAAGCACAAATAAGAAGTATAATTCTTAGTGGGTTGAAATCTGAATATATTTTATTTGTGACGTTAATTCAAGGATGGAATCAACAACTATCCTTGAAGGAATTTGAAAATTTGTTGTCGTCACGGGAATCACTAGCCAAGAATGTCGATAGTGTGTTTTTCAAAGATGGAGAATGAGATACTCTTATAGACAACAAGAGAAACTTTAAAGGAAAAATAAGAGATGTGTCACACTCTCGATCCTTAGGTGGTTCACACTCACCTAGAAAGAAGGAAGAGCCTTCTAAATATTATGGTAAGAAGCCTCTCAGATGTTATGGGAAAAGTTTTTAGTATAGTTGAGGCTCGAGCAACTATGGTTTCTATCAACCTTGAAAGAGATTGGATCGAGGATCCAGAATGTAATGAAGTTGACCATGTGGAGAAGCAAGACACTGATGTAATCGATATGAAGCAAGAAACTCTTAAAGATGTTTATATTGGTGATATGGTAGCTTCCATCGAAGAAATAAAGGAAGTAAATTCAGAACAATCAACGCCTGGAGCTATGTATACCAATGGTGATCTTTATGGAGAAAATATTGACAAAGATATATTGGAAGTTGATGTCATTGATCAATCTTTAGCTATATCGAGGCCAGTCATTGACTCAGATCAAATATTGGAAGCAAATGGAAAATGTTGATCAAATATATGGAGAAGCCGACCTTGAAGACCAAATTTCAGGTGAAACGATAGACGATATAACTTTCCGAAGCTCTAAAGATGATAAGTAGGTAATTGAAGAGCACAGAAGGAAATTTGATGGTGTATCCTACTATGGTGACGAGGCTTCACAAGAAATAGATGAAAATATCATCACCGATTGAGATGAAGAGGCTATTAATAATGAAATCCCTCAATATATTGAATTGCATCAAAAGAAACATTTTCTAAAATTTTGAGCATCGCAGTTTCAAACTTTTTCATCTAAGATTTATCTCCAAATAGTACAACTGCAAGAAAGCTAAGTTTAAGAAGAAGTTTGAGGACTCAATATGGAGATAATCTATGTGGATCAACTTATAATGAAAAATCTTTATCATTTGGAGAAGGAAAAGGAGTCCGGAAGAAATTGTTGAGAATTTTCACCTAGACGTGGCTCAAAGCTTAATTTGATCTCTTCCACGACAAGTGTGGGGTAGTTTCCAAAAAAATCACTTTTAAGGGGGAGTGTGAAAAATAAAGATGCTTTTTTGGAATTACAAAAATCCTAGATTATTAGGGAAGTTTCTAGAATAATCTAGTGTAGTCACTTAGATAAATATCTTGTAGAAATATCTAGAGTAATTATATATTTATAGATAATCATGGAATAGTCTAGATTTTGTAGTATGTAGAACCATCCATAGTTTACTATAAATATGGGATGATATTGCATATTTGTAATAAAAAAAAACAAAGAACAACTCAAATAAAAGTGTCATCTTTCATAAGCAAGTTATGTTTTCTAGGTTAACGATTTGGGGCTAACAAAAGGCTTCCCGAATTGTACTTTTCTTCTGCTATTCTCTACTGTCTTTACTAACCTACCAATTTTTCCCCCTACCTCGGCTAGGATTGTGTGGTCATAAAATTCCATTGGTAGCTCTCGAAGTCTAATCCACATTGCAGATTTCATTTATTACTCATGGCTCTAAATCTTGTTGGTTTTCCTCCACTGTCATTTCTATTTAAGATAGTTTAATATTAAAATTATGCAATAACTTGCGAATGTTTTGAAAACTAATTTTCATAAAAATATGCTTACTACTTATATTGTCTTATTTCACTGTGTAGAAAGAACATGATAAAGCTATTAACACTGGAGAGGAAATACCGGTTCATCTCCGTAATGCTCCCTCAACTAAGGCATCCGAGGTTGTTTTTCATATATCTCTTCCTCTCTCTTTTTTTTATCATAGCGAAATATGTTATGAAAGTATTTAATCTTCTGAAAGTATGCCATTTCAACCTTCCCATTAGTGAGGGATTTATCAGTAGTCTCTAAACACATGATGAACAAAGTCGAAAGAACATGTTGTTAACTACTGGATCCATCAAGATTTACTCCCATTTCTACTTATCCTTATGGTAAATTGGTAACCATATCTCAAATAAAAGAGTATTCTTCCATAAACAAGTTATGTTTTCTAGGTTAATGATTTGGGGCTAGCAAAAGGCTTCTCGAATTATACTTTTCTTCTGCTATTCTCTATTGTCTTTGTTAACCTACCAAGCTTTTCCCCTACCTCGGCTAGGATTGTGTGGTCGTAAAATTCCTCTGGAAGTCTAATCCACATTGCCGATTTCATTTATTACTCATGGCTCTAAATCTTGTTGGTTTTCCTCTATTGTCATTTCTATTTAAGATGGTTTAATATTGAAAATCAATATTATACAATAACTTGCGAATGTATAATGTGAAAACTTATTTTCATAAAATATGCTTACAACTTATATTATCTTATTTCGCTGTGCAGAAAGAACAGGATAAAGCTATTAATACTGAAAAGGAAATGTTGGTTCATGTCCGTAATTCTCCCTCAACCAAGGCATCCGAGGTTGTTTGTCATATATCTCTTCCTCTTCTTTTATCATAGCGAAATATGTTATGAAAGTATTTAATCTTCTGAAAGTATGTTATTTCTGCACTGTGAACAAAGTCTAACGAACACGTTGTTAACTACTGGATCCATCAAGGTTTACTCCCATTTGTACTTATCCTTATGGTAAATTGGTAATCATATCTCAATCAACAACAAACATGTCTAACATCTCAATATCATATTAAGTTGAAGACTTGTCTCATATGCAAGGTCAAAATATTTGGTAACACATTGACTTTACTACTCATTGTACTGCTGTCGAACTACCGGACTCTTCATTTGATCAATCTACAATCACATCATATTGATCTCCTGTCTTATTTCACTGTGCAGAAAGAAAAAGGTAAATCTATTGCTACTGGCACTGCAGAGGAAAGACCGGTGCATAAACTGAAAAGGGTAACATATTGATCTCTTTTATTAATTATTATTTTTTATCATAGAGAAATATGTTGTAAAAATATTTACTAGTTTTGTCTTTATAATTTTTCAGCCGGGAAGTGTTGAACATTTGTGGGTAAAGAATTATTATTCGTTCCCTTCGACTGCTTATCGGAAGAATGAGAGATACTAATTCAAGCATACAAGGAAGATCTATGGGGTCTATTGGTTTCTGTTCCTTTAATTTATCTTATTGGCGTTCAATCTCTAAGGCGGGTTTCCGCTGAGAATGGAACATTGTTTGTGGTTCGCTATCAGTACTTGTTTTAGAGAGACATAAACTCAATTTCGGGGTCTTTTCCTAGCCCTCATTATATTTTATGGTTTCTGCAATATGTTTTTCTCCTAGTACCTTTATGTTTGGTTTTGAATTGGAATCATTGAATTGGAATTAAAATATTTTGTGTTTTTTGGTGGACTACTACTACTCTTCTTTTTCTCTGTTTAAGATTGGCTTTCAGTTTGGTTGTAGTGTGTGTCTGTCGGCACAGTGGAACGTGTAACCCCCCCCCCTCCCCCCCTGCTATTTCATTCAATTACATTTGTTCCTTTAATTCATAGAACACAACAGCGAGGTCTTGTTCTGACAATTTTAGTGGTATTCTTCCTGTTGTACAATCGCATCAAATCTTGACAGATGAGTGTGTTTTGTAATATGGTTCTTCCAGCTACAAAACGCACATTGATTATCTGATATGATTGTTGGGAGTACCTATTTCAGTCTATTACACAACATTTTCGATATCACTTTGTATATAGTATTACAACATGCAATGGGCCTGTAATCTGTGACATTTCCTGCATGTGTTCCTTTTGGTATTAGAGTGATCACTGTATCATTTACTCCTTTTAGCATTTCTCATATCCAACAATCCTTGAAAAATTTGCTCTCATATCCATCTGGACGCCCATAAAGCTTGTTTCGCCTCTGCATTTGTAAATGTCTTTGTTATTTAATTTTCTAATACAAATACAGGATCGATATAGGGTTCGTTGTCCGAACCTGTGAACTTGATTGTATGTTAATTTTAGTAGCTAGCTAGTCTTAAAGGCAAAGAATAGAGGCGAATCCATTTCAGAGATCATGATATCATTTCATTACATTACAAGGAAGCCTTCATTATAGGATAAGGGTTAAAAAAATACCATAAGTTGGACCATTGACTTTTTTTTTAATAATCCAAGTGATTTCAAATGTATAATGTGTAGAAAAAGAGCAAATTTCTCAATAAATTAAATCACTCAACTATGAGAAATTACTTTGTTTTGTATTAGGTCCAATAATGGAACCCTTGAAAAAAAAGGATAAATCGAAATATAGCTGCTAAGACAAAACTAGGTGCAATGAAACAGACTGACCTAGTGGATAAATATATAAAAAAAAAAAATAATAATAATTAGACCAGAGAATGCAATTGATTGCATTATAACGTCTCAATTGAACAGATCGAGCCAAGCTCGAATTGACGTAACGAAGAACAATATGGAATCTCTTTTGCTACTTTCCCAATTTACCATTTTATAATTTTATAGAATTATAGCTAGTAGATTTAGATAAGAATAACAAAAAGAAAACTATATTCTTCTTGAAAATACTTGTTCCATGATGAAAATCCTTGATGACATTTGAAACTTTGTCCATTAATAACAAGTCATATATAGCTAGCTAGGCAGCTATTCATGAAATTAAATTTATCCACATGAAGTCATGTAGCTATCAAATATTGAATGCAAATTTGTCATCATTTGTACATCACTCATTATATATACCACTATGCATGCTTCGATAATTCAATTCAAACCATATAGTAAAAACAACTAAGAATATATTAAAGGAAAATAAACAATGAAATTTCATGTTGTTATTTTGATGATTTTGGCCTTGTTGCTAACCGCAACAAGTGCACAACAATGTGGAAGACAAGCTAGAGGGCGTGCCTGTGCCAATAGGTTGTGTTGTAGCCAATATGGATTCTGTGGCTCGACTAGGGCTTACTGTGGATTTGGTTGCCAGAGCAATTGTCGCCGTTATGATGCCACTGGCAAAGGTGAAAAACTTAACGATGATGAACACAAGAATAATGATGGTCACAACTAATGAACGTATGATATGATGAGCCTTGTAAAAAGAATAAGGTATAAATCATGTATATTGAGTGTGTTTAATATAAGTTGTATTTTAGAATAAAGTGAGAGTGTGTTATGTGACTTTCACTAGGAAAAGAATAGTGTCATGTCTTGAACACTATATATGTAAAAATTATTAATGTTTGTTAAACAACACTAAAAATGTTGTCTGATACTTCCTCAGCTTCTTATTACTTGTCATAGTTTATTTTGTTTTTGAGAATTAAACGATGAACCTTGGTTAACTTCTTAAGATGTTCTTTTTTCATCATATTATATTACTTTTGTGTAGTTTTTTAGTATCTAGATTTATGTTTTAAAATATTAAATTGATGTATCTATTATAACTTGAAATCTCATTAATTGACTCATGAAAAGCACAACATAACAACTGAAAAGAAACCTACCAAGTGTAAGTACGTAGAGCTATTATTATATTTTATGGTTGACTATTACGATCTAAAAATCTAAATAGACGTGATGACACTTATCCAATCATCATCTTAGGTGAACCACAACATATTTTTATATCAATTTAATACAGTTATGAATAAATACTATAAATAATTGTTTCACAATGGAAAACACATAAAAAAGAATAAGCATTACATCACCCAAAGCCTAATATCGCAAGTACAAGAGCGGCTAGATTGATAGACAGATACAAATAAATAGATAGATAAGTAGATAGATACATAGATAGATAAACAGATACATACAAATAAATAGATATATAGGTAGATAAATAAATAGATAGATAGACAAAAATAAATAAATAGATATATAGGTAGATAAATAAATAGATAGATAGACAAATATGTACAAATAAATAGATAGATACGTAGATAGATAGATAGACAGGTAGATAATAGATAGATACATACATAGATGGATAGATAGATAAATAGAGAGAGAGAGATATGTTAGAGTTTTTCCCTTATTTTTTTTACCTTTTTGAAGTTAATTTAAAAAAAAATAAGAAAAAATATTACTATAAATGTTTTTACTTTTGATGAAAGGAAAATATATTTTTCTTTTATATTTCGTATATTCTTTTCTTAGCGAAAAAGTTTAGAAATCTATAATTGAAGATTCTTAAATATCAGTTTTCAATATATATGTAGGTCGCTTAACCAAACCATATTAATAATATATCAATAGTATATTTTTATTTGTGGACTGATTTGTCAACAATATATTTTGCAATTATAATTATGAATAATCATATGCCTATTTCCAACTATTATATGAATATATCAGGGGAAAAAAGAAGAAAACATATAAAGATGATATCAAAAGTAATGAAGTGATGTTTGACCAACCTTAATAAACATCACATTGAAATAGAAAACAAACAAACTAGTACACATATAGTGTTCATGACCTGATGACACTATATTCTTGTTCTTGTGGAACTCACAAATACATACATGTTCCCACTTTATTCTACAAATACAAATTTATATATTTTTAATCACACAACCACATGGATATTACCTTATTCTTAATTATAATAGCCTTTAAGCTAGAACACACTAGGAAATTTGATTTAGTTGCATTGGCTCTGGCATCCTGGTCCACAGTAAGCAGTAGTAGTGCCACAATAACCAAATTGACTACAACATAACCCATTGTCACACAAAGCTCCACCAGCTTGGCTTCCACATTGTTGTGCATTTGCTATACTTAGCAACAACGCTAAAATAGTCATAATAACCACAACAAACTTCATCAATTTCATTTTTTCTTATTTTTATGCTTCTTTATTTCCCCCTTCTTCTTCTTCTTCTTCTTTTTGAGATGGATTGTTAGTAGAATGCATGTGATATTTATAGCAAGTGATGTGCTAATTATGTTGAAAAAATTAAGTTTCATGTGTAGGAGAGATGAAAATTTAAGTAACGTGTGAGAATGATATTTTTTTATTATTTTAGGTATAATATATAAACGTGTTTTTTAATTTGTCTTTACTTGATATGTCTCTAATTGTGAGTGCGCTCAATTAGGCACTTAAACTATTATAGATTGAACAAGTAGATACTCATGTCCTACATGGAAATTCATGTTTTACGTGGTATTGTCCTACATAGTTTCCTATGTGACATACTAAATTTATTATGTGTATTTCACTGTTATACATGTTTAAGTGTCCACTTGTGTACATCCAATGTTAGAGGGCATAGATGACAGTCGAGACCAAGTTATATATATATATATATATATATATATATATATATATATATATATATATATATATATATATATATATACATATTATGCTTTTATTTTGATGCAAACCATAACAACACAATCATTCATTTTTGAAAATTGATTAACAAACATAATCATTTGACACAGTGTGTTCCTAGAGATTTCTTATTTCCACAACATTATTAGAAAGGACAAATTGAAAATTTAGAAAATAATTATATTTTCAAAGAGGTTTATCTCAAAAGGTGGTTTTTACTATAAAAAGGGAGAAAGAGGAGATGAAGTTTATCACAACACTACCATATTTGTAACCTTTGAAATTTCTTCACATAAATAATGATCAGGCGGCTGAGTCAAAAAAATCCTCTTACTGAAAAATTGGTATAAGTATCCTTTGTAAATTATAATCGAAATCTCAACGATATATCTTAAATAATTAGGTTTTGTTTTATCGAAAATGATTATTTTCGAAAAGAGTTTGTTTTATTTTCGACTTTTAGGAGTCGCCACTTAATTTTTAAGAAAAATCAAGAAAACTTATTTCCAAAACAACTTAAACAGAAAAATTTGTTTTGAAAATACTTAGGGGGTTCGGGATTCATATTAGTGTCTTAGGAAGGTGTAAGGCACCTAAGACACTCCGTTAAACACGGTTCACCGGCGATTAACTTATTTGACTATTTATTTTAACTTTTGCAAATCTTTAAGTTGAACTTTATTAAAGTTTCATTTAGACAAATTTACAAGTTTGAAATACTTATCGTTTTAACATTTCAATTTTTATTTTAAGTTTTGATAAAATGAAGGGCGTTCGACAGGGTTGGAATTATTCTAAAACCCTAAGTTAACGGCATTCAAGTAAAAACGTAAGCAAATAATAAAGAGAGAGAGAGAGAGAGAGAGAGAGAGGGAGGGAGAGATTCGGATCCAAGTTTCGGGTGCTGTTCGCCTTGACCGAAATTGGACCCACCTGTTTTCGGGTTTTTTAACCCATTCACCTGTCCTAATCTAAACATACAAAATATAAGAAAGTAAAAAAAAACAACAAGGGTTTATGCCCATTACAAATAAAAAATACAAGAAAATAAACATAAATAAATTCTTCCAATTCGCCTTCTCTGACTTTCTTCGATTCTTTCACGTTGGTATCTGTAAGCCTTTCGGAACTATTCCTTCTATTTGCAAACTGATTCGAATATGGAGATTTGGGCCTTTAAGGCCCAACGGGAAAATCCATAGACAAAGTCCGTGAGGACCGGAACATATTTCACATGCGTAAAGACAAACAAATAATCAAAGTTAGCATTTTATTTTTTTTGAAGATAATACACAATAGAATAAAATAAATACCGAAATGAAACATCACACGTAGTCAAACATTGCAACACAATATTTATATGAAAGAAATTTGTGAAAACTTGGCATTCTTATCTAAGATGAAGGACAGTAAATCGAAGAGGAATCAAAGGGAAGTCAACATCTTTCCAGAAAAATCAACTCAAAATAACACGAATTATCCAGATTCGAGGCACTATACTGCTAATACCATACCTGACAAACCAATTAGATACATTTTCTAGCAACACGAATGAGACACTTCTCTAGGCTTAAGCACTAACAGAAAAGATGGTGAAATGCAGAGAAAACTGTGAGCACAAGTGAGCAAGACAAATAATATCCTTGGAGGATAATGTTACTAGGCAATAGCACCAAGATAAGATAAATATTAAGGACCAACGATCATTTTAGTCGGATGAACTCGAAATGTTGACATAAACACAGAATTTTTAAGCAAAACGAATAATAACGGATGCTGACATACTATTTGAGAATCATCGGAGCTCTATTCATACTGTTTAAAGCATAAGAAACGATGCCGCAGACGTATGAAAAAAAAGGGTCGCAATCATGCATTACATGGAAGGAAATATATAATCAACGCACTGCCCCCTTCCCCCCATTTTATATTCAATTTTAAACAAAGTAAGGAGAAAAAGTCTCTACCTAGCTACTGCATACATATACCTACGGTGGAGAGACAGAATGCACACCATAAACAAACTTCGAAAGAGAGCGAGGAATAGCAAGAAAACAAGCGAACTCAGCGAGAACAAGCTAACACAAAACAACCGCTAATTTCAAAATATACTGAACTAACGAAGGTTTCTTAACAACAGAACTTATCATTACCATAGCGATTAACGACGCATCAAAGCATTTCGAACACCCACACATTCTGACTCGACATCGCAACTTTACCGAGGAAACCGCTAAACGTATACATCATATGCTATCAAATAAATGGCAAGTAACAACCGGTTCAAAACAGATACGAGAGGAGTACATCAAACAGTAAAGCCAATTCAGAATGGAATGAGGGACGGCAAGAAGGACATGAAGAAGCGAATAACATAACTAAACATCGACTTTAAGCAAACAGACGAGATTAAATAGGCTAAGAAGCAAGGTCGTCACCTTTCCCGGGGCAGCGAACGGGGGACGACGAGCAGCAACAGCAATGCTCCAACCAACTCGAAACCACACCTCCGCCTCGCACAATTGAACTAGAAACAGACCCTCCTTCGGAATGAAGAATGATTCCCGAATCGTCGAACTGTGAGTATAGTTGAAATGCCAACGAAAATACTCTACTCTTTCTTTCGACTGAAGTTTTTCCCGATTTTGGTTCTCTAATTTTTTTAACAGAAGATCCAACCAAGTTTTCTAACCCAAATCTTCCTTCAATACCCCCCGCAGCAGTGAACAAGAAAAGACATTATATCGGGAGAGATTAGGTTGGATTTTTTTCAAAAACCACCCACCGCCAACCCCAAATTCTGAAGCGAAACGGAGTTTAAATAGGAAGAACAACTAGGGTTTTCGAGTTGGGAGAGCGAGAAGGATTCAGGCCCATTTCAAATTTCAAATCCGAATTTCTCTTCGAATCTGAGGGAATATGCTCTCAAATCCGTCCCATTCGAACAGACAGGCGATGAGGTGGACGACCCAGATTACTTCGTGGCCTTGCGAGCTTCGTGGCGCCATCTCGTTGCCAAGGACAGCTTTTCAGCCTTCCAGACCTGCACGAGAAACGACAAGGGAAGATGCAGGTTTCCGTTGCGGACTCTTTCCATCCACGCGCGATAAAGAGAGGAGGAACGAGAGGAGGAGAGAGTGTGGGGAGACGAGAACGCGTGAGGGTAAGGGGTCGCGTGGGGCTACGGTTTTCTGGGTTTGCGTTTTTTTTTTTTTTTTTTCTGGGTTTGCGTCTGTTTTCTGTCTGAAACAGACGTGAGGAAGATGGGAAGAGGGAAAGGGGGACGGGTCGGAGCGGGTCAAGGGGTAAGGGGGTTGGGCTGAATGAGGGAGAATTGGGCCTGGGGATATTATTTTGGGTCATTTTAGATTGGTGGGGGTAAGAGGGAATTTGGGCCTGGGGATTTAAGTAAAAAGGAATGGGCCTGGGGTTGGAAAAGGGAGGAAGAGAATTGAGGTGGGCTGGTGAAGACGTTTGGGCCTGGGTAAATGGGTTGTGAGGGTTGGAAAGGGAATTAATTTGGTGTGGGCTGATGGGAAGTAAAACTTAGGAGGGAAGGGCCCAAAAATGATTCTTCCAAATTAAAAGGGCAAAAAAAAAGAGTTCAAATTAACAAATAGACAATTGATTTAAAATAAAACGAACTTGGTATAAATTTATTAACGAGCTTATTTATTTAGTAACATAATTATTTAAGTTATAAAATAGTGATTCGAAATATAAAAAGTAAACTAGTTTAATGGATTGCCTAATAAACAAAAATATATATTATTTTGGTTTTTGAATAATCATAGAGTATACCACTTATATACATAATTATGTAAAAAATATACTATTGAAAATTATGTTAAAACGTATACGAAGTAACATAAATTCATGTATTATATTATTATATTCGTAAAATTTATAAAACTAATTAATTTAAGATATTCAGAAAACTTACGAAGCTCGATAATTAATTTATACCGACGCGGGTCAAAATTGGGTGTCAACAACTGTCCCTCATTTTACTTTGGTTGATGCAAGCAACTCGAGGAAAATGAAATTGACCAAACCAATTTTGACCAACCTCATTCGTTTTAAAGGAAGGATTCGACAAAGGGTTTAGGAACTATGGCCGAACCCTTGAAAGAGGTTTCCTACATATCTCAGGCTATATGAGAATTCAGGCCACTTGTAGTTCGATGAGCTTGATTTGTCGCACGATTTTGAAAGGATCAAAAGCCACCTCGATACCGAATTATGAAGGTATCGAAATGCTCGAGAGTAGGTTTCGAGAGCGAATGTTGGGATACAGCCGAGTTTTCAACATTGAATCCGCCTACATACCCTTAAACCTTCGGAATCAGGCTGTGTGTAGTTCGACTCGATCGGTGGAAAAGGAAATCTATTATGCTAGATAACCTTTGGCTTTGGACAAGTGACAAATTACCGAGTATGAAAAGGAGACTTGTAACCTCTTTAGCCACGAATGTGGCGCGCTTCGCACCCGTAATTAAGAACTTACGCAGACATAATTTCCAAAGCTCTTGGCGCATTTGTCACTCAGATTGGAAACTTGCTTCCTGTGAATCAAAACTTCCGGATGCGAGACGGAAACTGACAGAACTAAAGAAAAACCCGCATGCTTCGAGAGGGGTGGTTCGAGTGTGGTGGAAGTCGCTCCTCTGCTCGCGTCCTAAGAGTTTGACATTCCTCTTCGGACTGTGTCCCAGTTCGCTGCTAAGAAAGAGTTCCACGTTGTGCTGTATCATTTTTGATGTCGTCCGCACCTGTGGTTTTTGGAGAATTCATCCTTTTGGATGCTCTCGACAAAGACTGAGATAAAATTCGTCAGCTAAAAAAAATGCAATTAGGATGGGAGACAGTGTCTTTTTACCATGTCGACACTTCATTGTTCTCCTCAATATTCGACGTCGACTCGATCGGTCTGACGTCCAACAAATAAAGCTTATGCCTTGTGCTTTGTAATAAAATCTTCAATGTACTCTTCATTTGATGCTAAAATAAATAAATAGATGCTGATGCGATGTTGATGTCTCTTTTGTCGCTATCTTCGATGCTCTTCTTGATGTTTATTTTTCTTTTCTTTTCTTCTTTTTTTTTTCAAAAATAAAGGATGCAGTTGAGGCTGATGGATAAATATTGCTCTTGGGATACACGATTTCCCTTTCTTTATCCATGTACGTCCTCTTGCGGGGCATGAATATCTTCCCGCGATACGTAAATTTCCGCGAGGTATGAATCTTCTCGCGATGCATAACTTTCAGCGAGGCATGAAATCTTCTCGCGATGTGCAAAATTTCAACGAGGCATGGATTCTTCTCGTGATGCACGAATTTCAGCGAGGTATAAATCCTTCTCGCGATGTATAAATTCCAACGAGGTATAAAGCCTTCTCATGATATATAAATTTGACGAGGCATGAAGTCTTCTCGTCGAGCATAAATTCCAGCGAGGTATAAAGCCTTCTCGCGATACATAAATTTGACGAGGCATGAAATCTTCTCGTCGTGCATAAATTCAAGCGAGGCATAAAGTCTTCTCGCGATGTATAAATCTGACGAGGCATGAAGTCTTCTCGTCGAGCATAAATTCCAACGAGGTATAAAGTCTTCTCGCGATATATAAATTTGACGAGGCATGAAATCTTCTCGTCGTGCATAAATTCAAGCGAGGTATAAAGTCTTCTCGCAATATATAAATTTGACGAGGCATGAAGTCTTCTCGTCAAGCATGATTTTCCGCAATGCATGATTTCCGCGATGCATGATTTCCACAATGCGTGATTTTCGGGATGCATGTTATTTCCGCAATGCATGATTTTCGCGATGCATGATTTCCGCAATGCATGGTTTTCGCGATGCATGATTTTCGCAATGCATAATTTTCGCAATGCATGATTTTCCGCAATGCATGATTTTCCGCAATGCATGATTTTCGCGATGCATGATTTCCGCAATGCATGGTTTTCGCGATGCATGATTTTCGCAATGCATGATTTTCGCGATGCATGATTTTCCGCAATGCATGATTTTCCGCAATGCATGATTTTCGCGATGCATGTTTTTCCGCAATGCATGATTTTCCGCAATGCATGATTTTCGCGATGCATGATTTTTCGCAATGCATGATGTTCCGCGATGCATGATTTTTCGCAATGCATGATTTTTAACGAGGCTTGGATGCTCGATAATGTTCCAACTGTAACGAGGTGGATGGCTCGATAACGTTCCAACTGTAACGAGGTGGATGGCTCGATAATGTTCCACTGTAACGAGGGGGATGGCTCGATGATGTTCCAACTGTAACGAGGTAGATGTCTCGATAATGTTCCAACTGTAACGAGGTGGATGGCTCGATAATGTTCCAACTGTAACGCGGTGGATGGCTTGATAATGTTCCAACTGTAACGAGGTGGATGGCTCGATAATGTTCCAACTGTAATGAGGTGGATGTCTCGATAATGTTCCAACTGTAACGAGGTGGATGTCTCGTTAATGTTCCAACTGTAACGAGGTGGATGGCTCGATAATGTTCCAACTGTAACGAGGTGGATGTCTCGATAATGTTCCAACTGTAACGAGGTGGATGGCTCGAAAAT
>CM064965.1:55719515-55740162 GCA_032847665.1 Solanum chilense
TAACGAGGTGGATGGCTCGATAATGTTCCAACTGTAACGAGGTGGATGGCTCGATAATGTTCCAACTGTAACGAGGTGGATGGCTCGATAATGTTCCAACTGTAACGAGGTGGATGGCTCGATAATGTTCCAACTGTAACGAGGTGGATGGCTCGATAATGTTCCAACTGTAACGAGGTGGATGGCTCGATAATGTTCCAACTGTAACGAGGTGGATGGCTCGATAATGTTCCAACTGTAACGAGGTGGATGGCTCGATAATGTTCCAACTGTAACGAGGTGGATGGCTCGATAATGTTCCAACTGTAACGAGGTGGATGGCTCGATAATGTTCCAACTGTAACGAGGTGGATGGCTCGATAATGTTCCAACTGTAACGAGGTGGATGGCTCGATAATGTTCCAACTGTAACGAGGTGGATGGCTCGATAATGTTCCAACTGTAACGAGGTGGATGGCTCGATAATGTTCCAACTGTAACGAGGTGGATGGCTCGATAATGTTCCACTGTAACGAGGTGGATGTCTCGATAATGTTCCTGCAAGATAAAACGAAACTTGTTTAGAAATCACTTGAGACAATATAAAGGAATAGAGATAAAATAAGGTGGAAGATTTTCAAGGTTTTGTTGAGGAGTCCACGATGGGTGCAAGTGACGCCTTTTGTCATTCTTGACAGCTTTACATAGCCATTTTTGTGACTTCAATGTTCCTGCATCCAAAGAAAAATTCTTAGTTTGAAAGACTGATTTGTGTTGGTTTTGTCTCCATGCTCCTTCTTGCAGTTGGCTTGCACGCTCGTCCATTCTTTATATGGCATATTTTGATGGAATTTTGAGGACCCTCCCCAAAAATTTGTCCCGGTCTACAATATAGAAGAACTCTTATAACTTGCTCTGTTAACTCTGAGGTTGCTCACTCTGGAATATTGAGGTCCCTCCTCAAAATTTGTCCCAATTTACCTTAATAAGTAACAAATGACATTTGTGGAATTTTTGAGATCATCTCAAAAATTCTATCCCAGTTGCAAACCAGATTGTCGTAATTTTTGAGATCCACCCAAGGCTGATCTCCGTAGAATTTTGGTCTTCTGTTTTGACTTGTTAATGAAGTCCAACTTCAAATGAATTTTTGAGATCCTCTCAAAAATTCTGTCCCAGTTTCCATTATGAAGAGAAATGGAAATCTTACTGGGTATATGACCGAGCCGTTGTGGCGCCTACGTATCCCATTGGAGCAGGAATCAGGTCAAACGTAGTTCGGACCGTAGAATTTTGGTCTTCTGTTTTGACTCGTTAAAGAAGTCCAACTTTCAATGAATTTTTGAGATCCTCTCAAAAATTCTGTCCCAGTTTCCATTATGAAGAGAAATGGAAATCTTACTGGGTATATGACCGAGCCGTTGTGGCGCCTACGTATCCCATTGAAGCGGGAATCAGGTCAAACGTAGTTCCCCTCTCAAGGGTTAACCAAAATAGGAAGTTTTGATAATGAAACGACCGAGGCCGACATAGGCCGCCTACGTATCTCATTCTTGAGAAATCAGGTCGAACGTAGTTCAAACCAAAGAAATGATTAAAGGGGGTAAATGGGGTGACCGAAGCTGACATAGGCCACCTACGTATCTCGTTCTCGAGAATTCAGGTCGAACGTAGTTCCAACCAAAGAAATGATTAAAGGGGGTAAATGGGGTGACCGAAGCCGACATAGGCCGCCTACGTATCTCGTTCTCGAGAATTCAGGTCAGACGTAGTTCATTAAACAAGAAATGTGCGATACATTTTCAAAAGAAAGGTAACAAAACTTCATACGCAAAATTTGGCAATGTTGGGCATTCTTCTTCTCGACCTTTGATGATGAATATCTTCGAATGACTCAATTCAAAAATGTCTTGTACTCACTCTTGAGTATCCAATATGTCATCCATTCAGGTGGTTTCCTCAATATTGATCAAGTTGTTGTTGATCATGTTTTGTATCTTGTGCTTCAGAGTTGAACAATTCTCTGTGTCATGTCCAACGGCTCCTGAATGATAAGCACATCTGCGATTAGCTCTGTAAAATTTTCCCAAAGGATTGGCTGGTCTTCCTTCTATAGGATAGAGCATACCCATTGCTTTCAACCTTTCATAAAGTTGAGTTTGAGACTCCCTTAATGGGGTAAATACCTTAGGAGCCTTCCTGAATTTTGGGCGAGGAAATTTTTCCTGACTGACATTATGGTTTTGGTATTTCCTTTGAGAAGCTGATCTCATATGAGTAGCCGTGACCGTACTGACCTCCTCCACTTTTCCTTTTGATTTATCCATATCACTAATTCTGGTAGATTTTCCATTAGATCGCAATGCGGTAAGTTTGGTGATCTTTCCAGTCTTGAAACCATCTTCCAAAGCTTCTCCCACTTTGACAATCTCGACAAACTTTTGTCCCATCATACACAACATTCTTTCATAGTACTCAGGCTCTTGAGTACGAATAAACATTTCAGTGATCTCACGTTCGGACATTGGAGGTTGAACTCTTGCGGCCTCTTTTCTCCAACGAAGAGCGTAATCTCGATAATTTTCTGTAGACTTCTGTCTTATCTTCTCCAAGTAGTAGCGATCTGGGCATCTTCTATGTTATGTCCAAATCTTTCCGTGAAATCCTTTGCGAGCGCATTCCAACTTTTCCATTGTTTCAGCTCCTGTGATGTAAGCCACTCCAAAGCTTCTCCACTTAGACTTCGACCGAAGAGACGCATCAATAATGCTTCATTTTTGCCAACTCCCACGAGTTGATCACAATAAACTTTCAGATGTGCTAGAGGATTTCCTGTTCCGTCAAAAGTGACAAACTTGGGCACTTTGAACCCTTCTGGGAGGTCGAGATTCGGATGGATGCATAAATCCTTATAGCTTAATCCATCGACTTCAGAAATATAGTGCAACTCCTTTATGGCTTTCCTGATCTCTTCTTCCATATTCACCTTGACTACCTCTTCTTTTGACCTCCACTCTCTCTCATGTTCCTCATAGTGATCAAGCTCGAAACAGTCGACATAAGGTTCATTTGAAGTTGGGATTTGAAAAGTAGTCTTTTGAGGTATGGGTGGAACAATGGAAGGATTCTGGGTATTTTGAGTGGCTTGATAATTTTGGGGGAAAGTTTGAGGATCGGCATTTTGGTTTTGAAGATGGGGGAAGGTTTGAGCCTTGTTTGTATTTTGGTTTTGAGGGAGATGGAGGATTTGAAGGTTAGTATTTTGAGGATGCTGTGGTGCTTGACACGATGTGGCGTGACAAGGATTGGGGGTAGTTAAGTCAATAGTTGGAGGATTTTGAGTGGGGTTAGAGGGAAGGTTCTGAACTTGTTCCATGCTTGAGGGAGGAAAGTGGAGTGGAGGTCTTCCATCTCTTGGAGGGTCGAAGGATGAAATTAGATTAGGCAAATCTTGCATTCTTTGCATTTCGACCCTCATTTCGGCAATCTGTTGCATCAACTGAATAATCAATTCATTTTTATCAGCGGCAGCGGATTGAGCCACGACAACCTCATTCATGTCAACCTCATCATTGTTATCCCCCATTGTTGTCTTTTCTTTTTTGCAAATTTGATCAAGTATGGGATCTTTAGGGGCCGTAGACCTTGTTAAATACGGATGATCAACCAACACAGATCAGTTTTAAATACCTGACAAATGAAAAAAAAACTCAAAAGACGAATATGTTAGTGCCCGGAGGTGGTAAATAATACAAGATATCAACATATAGGGTAAACACATAAGAGTTGCTTTATTCGGAGATAAACTAGCTCGCGAATATAGGGAAACCAATATAAAGAAATGGTTAAATAGACAGGAATTTGTCTACTTGACTTTGGAATTAGTGAATAAAAATGTCGACTTGAGTCGAGACAAAGTTGGCGGTATGTTTCATTACCGTATTTTGATTTTTGATTGAGATGTAACTCTAATTTCCTTGTAAGAGTCGAAAAGATAGAATTTCTCAAAATTCTTTTGATTCGAAATGATGAATCTTTTTCTGATATGAGAGCAGTAATTTTCTTCTTCTTCTTCTTCTTTTTTTTTTTGGGAAACTAAAGACTCGAAGAATATTCGGACGCACTTTTGATAGTGACTTGATATTTGTGCCTAGGGTTCTGAAAACAATTTAAAGAAGTGTGAGCAAGAGTATCTCCAAATAAAGCAACATATTCACAGAAACAAATATTGCGCGTTCTAAACATATATGTGACCCTTTTGTGCCAAGGGTGGGCCTAGCGATTCGAGGGATGTATACATCATTTGAAATATTTCATTAATGATTCTCTCAAACAGCGTATACATCCTTCAAATTTAAACACATAAGAATGAACGTCCATTTAGGCCTGTGGGCCGTTTTGAACTCAAGGTGGTCTTCTAATGAGCTCGACACTCCTTGGGTGTCGAGTCGTCTTAGGCCAATGCGCTATTTTTCGGGATTTAGATTTCGCTCTATCCTAGTTTAACTAAGAGTGGCTTTTGAAAGGACCGGGAACCCAAACGGACAATTTGGGCTGAAACTCGCGACAACCATTGGACGCCTAACGAACCAATAAATTGCCGCTAATTTCGAAATAGGGTGAGTATAAAAAAATTCGGCTGCGGTTCCGCAAACCGTCCTTTAATATACTATATATACATATCGGAAATATGCCATGAGAGAGATGCAATTTTTCAAAAATTAAGCAATCTTAACAATTAAACAACAAATTACAAGTTAGTCAAATAATTAGTCTTAGGGTTAGAATCCTCCGTCCCCAGCGGAGTCGCCATCTCTGTTTTATCGAAAATGATTATTTTCGAAAAGAGTTTGTTTTATTTTCGACTTTTAGGAGTCGCCACTTAATTTTTAAGAAAAATCAAGAAAACTTATTTCCAAAACAACTTAAACAGAAAAAATTGTTTTGAAAATACTTAGGGGGTTCGGGATTCATATTAGTGTCTTAGGAAGGTGTAAGGCACCTAAGACACTCCGTTAAACACGGTTCACCGGCGATTAACTTATTTGACTATTTATTTTAACTTTTGCAAATCTTTAAGTTGAACTTTATTAAAGTTTCATTAAGACAAATTTACAAGTTTGAAATACTTATCGTTTTAACATTTCAATTTTTATTTGAAGTTTTGATAAAATGAAGGGCGTTCGACAGGGTTGGAATTATTCTAAAACCCTAAGTTAACGGCATTCAAGTAAAAACGTAAGCAAATAATAAAGAGAGAGAGAGAGAGAGAGAGAGAGAGAGAGGGAGGGAGAGATTCGGATCCAAGTTTCGGGTGCTGTTCGCCTTGACCGAAATTGGACCCACCTGTTTTCGGGTTTTTTAACCCATTCACCTGTCCTAATCTAAACATACAAAATATAAGAAAGTAAAAAAAAACAACAAGGGCTTATGCCCATTACAAATAAAAAATACAAGAAAATAAACATAAATAAATTCTTCCAATTCGCCTTCTCTGACTTTCTTCGATTCTTTCACGTTGGTATCTGTAAGCCTTTCGGAACTATTTCTTCTATTTGCAAACTGATTCGAATATGGAGATTTGGGCCTTTAAGGCCCAACGGGAAAATGCATAGACAAAGTCCGTGAGGACCGGAACATATTTCACATGCGTAAAGACAAACAAATAATCAAAGTTAGCATTTTTTTTTTTGAAGATAATACACAATAGAATAAAATAAATACCGAAATGAAACATCACACGTAGTCAAACATTAGCAACACAATATTTATATGAAAGAAATTTGTGAAAACTTGGCATTCTTATCTAAGATGAAGGACAGTAAATCGAAGAGGAATCAAAGGGAAGTCAACATCTTTCCAGAAAAATCAACTCAAAATAACACGAATTATCCAGATTCGAGGCACTATACTGCTAATACCATACCTGACAAACCAATTCGATACATTTTCTAGCAACACGAATGAGACACTTGTCTAGGCTTAAGCACTAACAGAAAAGATGGTGAAATGCAGAGAAAATTGTGAGCACAAGTGAGCAAGACAAATAATATCCTTGGAGGATAATGTTACTAGGCAATAGCACCAAGATAAGATAAATATTAAGGACCAACGATCATTTTAGTCGGATGAACTCGAAATGTTGACATAAACACAGAATTTTTAAGCAAAACGAATAATAACGGATGGTGACATACTATTTGAGAATCATCGGAGCTCTATTCATACTGTTTAAAGCATAAGATACGATGCCGCAGACGTATGAAAAAAAAGGGTCGAAATCATGCATTACATGGAAGGAAATATATAATCAACGCACTGCCCCCTTCCCCCAATTTTATATTCAATTTTAAACAAAGTAAGGAGAAAAAGTCTCTACCTAGCTACTGCATACATATACCTATGGTGGAGAGACAGAATGCACACCATAAACAAACTTCGAAAGAGAGCGAGGAATAGCAAGAAAACAAGCGAACTCAGCGAGAACAAGCTAACACAAAACAACCGCTAATTTCAAAATATACTGAACTAACGAAGGTTTCTTAACAACAGAACTTATCATTACCATAGCGATTAATGACGCATCAAAGCATTTCGAACACCCACACATTCTGACTCGATATCGCAACTTTACCGAGGAAACCGCTAAACGTATACATCATACAAAAATGCTATCAAATAAATGGCAAGTAACAACCGGTTCAAAACAGATACGAGAGGAGTACATCAAACAGTAAAGCCAATTCAGAATGGAATGAGGGACGGCAAGCAGGACATGAAGAAGCGAATAACATAACTAAACATCGACTTTAAGCAAACAGACGAGATTAAATAGGCTAAGAAGCGAGGTCGTCACCTTTCCCGGGGCAGCGAACGAGGGACGACGAGCAGCAACAGCAATGCTCCAACCAACTCGAAACCACACCTCCGCCTCGCACAATTGAACTAGAAACAGACCCTCCTTCGGAATGAAGAATGATTCCCGAATCGTCGAACTGTGAGTATAGTTGAAATGCCAACGAAAATACTCTACTCTTTCTTTCGACTGAAGTTTTTCCCGATTTTGGTTCTCTAAATTTTTTAACAGAAGATCCAACCAAGTTTTCTAACCCAAATCTTCCTTCAATACCCCCCGCTGCAGTGAACAAGAAAAGACATTATATCGGGAGAGATTAGGTTGGATTTTTTTTCAAAAACCACCCACCGCCAACCCCAAATTCTGAAGCGAAACGGAGTTTAAATAGGAAGAACAACTAGGGTTTTTGAGTTGGGGGAGCGGGAAGGATTCAGGCCCATTTCGAATTTCAAATCTGAATTTCTCTTCGAATCTGAGGGAATATGCTCTCAAATCCGTCCCATTCGAACAGACAGGCGATGAGGTGGACGACCCAGATTACTTCGTGGCCTTGCGAGCTTCGTGGCGCCATCTCGTTGCCAAGGACAGCTTTTCAGCCTTCCAGACCTGCGCGAGAAACGACAAGAGAAGATGCAGGTTTCCGTTGCGGACTCTTTCCATCCACGCGCGATAAAGAGAGGAGGAACGAGAGGAGGAGAGAGCGTGGGGAGACGAGAACGCGTGAGGGGAAGGGGTCGCGTGGGGCTACGGTTTTGTGGGTTTGCGTTTTGTTTTGTTTTTTTTCTGGGTTTGCGTCTGTTTTCTGTCTGAAACAGACGTGAGGAAGATGGGAAGAGGGAAAGGGGGACGGGTCGGAGCGGGTCAAGGGGTAAGGGGGTTGGGCTGAATGAGGGAGAATTGGGCCTGGGGATATTATTTTGGGTCATTTTAGATTGGTGGGGGTAAGAGGGAATTTGGGCCTGGGGATTTAAGTAAAAAGGAATGGGCCTGGGGTTGGAAAAGGGAGGAAGAGAATTGAGGTGGGCTGGTGAAGACGTTTGGGCCTGGGGAAATGGGTTGTGAGGGTTGGAAAGGGAATTAATTTGGTGTGGGCTGATGGGAAGTAAAACTTAGGAGGGAAGGGCCCAAAAATGATTCTTCCAAATTAAAAGGGCAAAAAAAAAGAGTTCAAATTAACAAATAGTCAATTGATTTAAAATAAAACGAACTTGGTATAAATTTATTAACGAGCTTATTTATTTAGTAACATAATTATTTAAGTTATAAAATAGTGATTCGAAATATAAAAAGTAAACTAGTTTAATGGATTGCCTAATAAACAAAAATATATATTATTTTGGTTTTTGAATAATCATAGAGTATACCACTTATATACATAATTATGTAAAAAAGATACTATTGAAAATTATGTTAAAACGTATACGAAGTAACATAAAATTCATGTATTATATTATTATATTCGTAAAATTTATAAAACTAATTAATTTAAGATATTCAGAAAACTTACGAAGCTCGATAATTAATTTATACCGACGCGGGTCAAAATTGGGTGTCAACAGGTTTTATATCCCCTCCTCCCTAACTTCTTTCCTTTGTATTTTTTTACACTTTTTATGCTGACGTGAAACCTTTAACCTGTAGGAAATATAGAAGGAGGATACTATCTTTAAAGAATGTTCAAGTTTTATATAGGCTACTTATGATCACTTGAAATGATTACAATCTTCAATTACATCACTATTTATACTACTCCAAATAAAAAACAAAAAGTCTCGCACAATTAACTAGATACATGCATTATAAAATCCTAAGAGACTTCTTGAAAAACTAAGACAATATTGAAAGGCTAAACATCAAAGTGTGAATGCATTAATTTCAACACCCCCTCCCCCGTAATGCATTTGCTTGTCAACTCCAATATGCCTTCTCGAAGATGGCAAAACTTTTCAAGTGGAAGTATTTTGGTGAAGATGTCAACAAGTTGTTCTCCCGTGTGACCATAATTGTAACTGAATTTCGCCTTTCTCTATTTCTTTTGAATATCTCCTTCTTGATTGAATTTTGTTTTGTAAATTCACTTTAGAGTTACACTTTCTCTTTCTTTGGGTATACTCACATACTCCCAAGTATTACTTTTCTCAATTTTTCATATTTTCTGCCAAGGCTTTCTTCCAAACATCATGCTTTATTGCCTCCTCATAATTTTCTTTCTCAAAAAAACCGACAAAGTTGCATCTTTGATAAATTTCGCTCAATATTTTTGTTCCTCTTGGTGGACGTGGTTCATCATCTCAATCTCAGATTTCTCCTTCTTGAGAGACATCTTCCTCTTCTTCATCCTCTTCTTAATTTGACACATATAAAGATATGATAGAAGTATTCTCTACCTTATTCTTAGTATGTACTCCCTCTGTCCCTAGTTACTTGTCCATATTTTCTCTTTTATATGTCCTTATTCACTTGTCCATTTTGACAAATCAAGAAAGGATAAAAGAAATTTTCCTATTATACCCTCATTTTAACTTCTTGAAAATTTCTAAATTTTAGTTCATCCTTTTTGAAATCATATTTAATAAGGGTAAAGCTGTAACTTCACTGTGTTAATTATTGTTATCTTGATATGTGTGTCTTTTCTAAAATGGACAACTAAATAGGGACTGGGGGAATATTTCAGGAAGGTCTTGCATTATGTCCTTTTGCTTGAGAAGATTCAAACCATGAAAGTTCAAGTAACAATTTTTTGTGCCAAAGCCATGAATTATCAACAGTTTCATTTTTGAATGCATTGTATTGATTGTAAAGGAATTATTTTTTTTATCATCTCTACTTCAACAATGACTTGATTTGACTTAATTATATGATAAACCTTGCAATAATTATCTCTAAACACAAAAAAATAACCATTTTTCATGAATTGGCCAATACTTAACAAATTTTCTTTCAAGTGAGGAACATAAATCACGTTATGAATTTTCTTACCGCTCCCTTTTATGTTGATCAAAATGGTACTTTTACATTAGGTATAAACTAAGTATCCATTTCCCATTCTCACATTCGTAGTGATGCTACTATTAATTGAGAGGAAAGTTTTTTGCATCTCCAATCATGTGATTGCTACAACCACTATCAACATTCCATTCATTAATTTTTTTTACTGAAGCATCAAATTGAGAAGCAAAGAAAAGGTTTTCTTCCACCTATTCTTGACAAAAATTTGTTTGCTCCCGTTGCTTGTGCCAACTATTCTTCTCAATGTGACCAAACTTTTTAGACTATTACTTTTCGCACCATTTTCTTCAATCTTCGTAGAAGAATCATCATGATCCTGCTTCTTTTTTGGATTGTAATTCTTTTTTTCTTGATCTTTAGAGAAATTTAGAGAATTCTTCTCGATTAGAAAGTCGTCACTTTGGATTTTCTTCACGAAAAAATATAATATGCGCTTCTTGTGTGCACGAAATGATCCAACACTAGCTCTTTGATAGAAAGTTTAGAAATATTTTTCGTTCTCTTAGTGATAGCAACAATGTAGTGACACTAATTAGAATTTTTTCCACAACTTGTTGGTTAGAAATCGTACCGTCGTGATTTCTCATTTCATTAACAATATTCATGACTCTTGTGCAATATTCATCTATTTTTTCAGATTCTATCATCTTCAAGTTTTAAAACTCTCTTCTAAGATTTTGAAGATTTATAGTGATTACCTTTTCGTCGCCATACACATATGTTTCTAGAGATTCCCAAGCTTCCTTTGCAGTCTCACAAGTAACAATTTTTGCAAAATATGCTTTTAAGACTCCCATTTTGATTTTGCTCGAGGATTTTGCATATTGACGATATTTAGCCTCAAGATTTTTGATCTCTGGTATTGAAAGTTCACCATCATTTTCTGGATCTTCATAACCATTTATGACAATAGTCCACAAACCTTCAGCTTTCAAATGTGTTCTCATTCTTATCTTTCAGTATTCAAAATCTGTTCCATCAGTGAAAATAGAGTAAAAACAATTGAAGAATTAATACCTTCATTTGTTTTGGATGCCATATTTTTTTTCTCAACAATCTAGTGAGAAATCTGTCAAACCAGTCAGTCTTTTACATGGAGAACCCACTGTATTTTTTTGACTCCGAAGACCTTGAAACGTTTATCACGAAGGAGAATCTAAAATTCACTCTCAAGATTTTTCATCTCTGCTATTGAAAGTTGACCATCATTTTCTGAATCTTCATAATCATTTATGACAATAATCCACAAACCTTCAGCTTTCAAATGTGTTCTCATGCTTATCTTTCAGTATTAAAAATCAGTTCCATCAGAGAAAATAGAGTAAGAGCAACTGAAGAATCAATACCTTCATTTGTTTTGGATGCCATATTTTTTTTCTCAACAATCTAGTGAGAAATCTGTCAAACCAGTCAGTCTTTTACATGGAGAACCCACGTTATTTTTTGACTCCGAAGATCTTGAAACGTTTATCACGAAGGAGAATCTAAAATTTGCTATCATAGCCAAATTTTCATATAGAAGTCCTGGACTTCCACATTTATTGAAAATATTGTCTCCACAATTGGGATTTAAGGGTGAATGTAACATTGGGTTATTAGAAAGTCGATATGTGCTGTTGCGGTTCACTTTAAAAGAAGATTATATTGCAATCTTTTCAAAAACTAGGTCGATTAAGTTTGCGGGTACTATTATACCGTTCAGAATTCAAAAGTGGACTCCTTTTAGTCCTAGAGAAGAAATCTACATTGTAATGGCATGGATCTCTTTCCAAGTTTACCATGTCAATATTTTGCTCGTATTGGCTCTATTTTTGATGGCTTCAACTGTTGGACATCCTCTAGATGTAGATCGAGCGACCAATGATAAAACACGACCTAGTACTGCAATGATAAAGGACTCCTAATAGGATTCAACGTGTATGACTATTGGGAATTGTATGTGACTAAAAAAAAATTAGTGAATCATTACTTTCCTAGTTGACTTTGGTCAATAAGATTAAAAGGACAATATTCAATACTTCAAGTCTCATCTTTAAGATTCAAATAATTTCGACATGACTTGAAGTAGGGGGCATTTGTAATCATTTAAAATTTATTTAAATATAAATTTATTAAATGGTTTAAATTGTATTAAATTAAGAAATATATTAGTTTAAATAAATATTATGAATTAATATAATCGATTTAATTATTTAAAATCAGATAAATATAAATTTAATTAAAGCCCGCTCCATAAAGCCCATATGATTTCACTTAAATATGATTGGTCGAAGGGAGTCCTATTCCAATCCCAACTCCTCTATTCTAAAACTATAAATAGGGGTCTCATAATTCAGAAAAGAGGACAAAGAATTTTAACAAGAAGCTAGAGAAAGCTCGTGGATCAAAAGCTGCAGATTTCTCTACAAGTTCAAGAATTCAAGCATTCAAGTTTCAAGAACGATCAAGTTCAAGTCGAAGATTAAGTTCAAGAATAATCAAGATCAAGACCACCGGATTCAAGATCCAGCTCCAAGCCCTTGAATTCAACTAGAAAGTCAAGATCAAGATAAAGTTCAAGTCAAGATCAAGATCAAGATCAAGATCAAGTCCAAGTCCAAGTTAAAGTCAAAGATTAAGTTCAAGAATAATCAAGATCAAGACCACCAGATTCAAGATCAAGCTCCAAGCCCTTGAATTCAACTAGTTTGTCAAGATCAAGATAAAGCTCAAGTCAAGATAAGATCAAGTCCAAGTCCAAGTGTAAGTCCAAGATCAAGTTCAAGAACGATCAAGATCAGGACCACAGGATTCAAGATCAAGCTCCAAGCCCTTGAATTCAACTAGAAAGTCAAGATCAAGATAAAGTTCAAGTTCAAGTTCATTAGAGATTCAAGAACAAGCTTTAAAGCCCTTGAATTTATATTTGTAAAGGTGAATTCAGAGGAATTATAGAGATTGTAACACTCGTATTTGAAATAATAAAATTGATTGTTGCTATAATTTTCCGTTCTTGATTATTATTTTCTCAACGCAAATTTTATTGTCTACAATATGCACTCAATAAAAGAAAAGTATAAGGTAGTATCAGTACAAGTCACTATGTACTGGTAGGCATATCATATTCCGATTCAAATTAGAAAGAAGTAACACGCAAATCAATAACAAATAGATCAGACTTTAGCACATAAACAATTCACAATCAACAAGTATAATTACCACAATATCAACTGTATCAATAAATTAAAGATGGTTCAGTCATTCATTACTCACTACATCATGATACAACACAACCATAAGTAAAGTATACACACATGCTAAGTGACTTATATATGCAAATATTCATTTTTTGCACTAAGCTAACTCCATCCATGGACCACAATGGCGTGTTAATCGACTAATATATATATAAAGCAAAATATACCATAGTATTTGACACATTAAAAAGTTAGTATACATAAGTAGTGTGCAAAAACTACTAGATAACTTTTGTACTTCTTTTTGTTACTTTGGTGTTGATCTTGTGCAAGCTCATTCGAAATCAACTTTATATATACATATTTGTATACAATAGTGGAGTTAAATTTTTATTAAGGAATTAAGTCAAATTAAAATATAAAAAGTAAATATATAATAAAAACTAATTTATCTACCCCTACAATATAATTTTTCATGAAGAATATCATTAATACTATCATCTATTGAGGAATGCTTTGGTGAAAATTATAAGTACTAGACATTAATTCTAAAAATGTATAAATATTAGGTGAAATAAATAAATATGAAAGATTGTCACAAGAAAATGAGTCTGCCCATAAACAAGAGATGTCATTTTTCTTCTTTTGGTGAATTTTTTCTTTTGCCAAATATAAAATTACATAATATCAAACATCAAAAAATGACCTATCCATGCAATATTTTTTTAGAAGTCATTTGTTTGAATTTTTTCCCTTTGGTAGAAAAGAAAAACAAATTACCAATACTATCCACTATTTATATAGCAGTAGCCCTCCACCCCCACCCCACCCTTAAATTTAAAGAAATTATTTAATGGTACCAAAAATTTAACTTCAATTGCAGAACTTAATATAATTTCACAAATAACTTCTGAAAATAATAATACATACGTAATTTTATTTTAATTTTGTACTATCAAAAATTAAAAAAATAAAATTCAATCGACTCCAACCTTTAATGATACCAAAATCCATATAGAATCAAAGAAGAATGTGGCAAAATTAGTTGGTGCATAATAAGTTTCTACAAGGATTTTGTCAAACAATATATATATATATATAT
The DNA here is from genome assembly GCA_032847665.1 of Solanum chilense. NCBI lineage: Eukaryota > Viridiplantae > Streptophyta > Magnoliopsida > Solanales > Solanaceae > Solanum > Solanum chilense. Next base: position 55,733,638 of record CM064965.1, read on the forward strand.
ATATATATATATATATATATATATATATATATATATATATATATATATATATTTGAATATTAATTTCCTAGAAATTACGGTAATTGACTAATGACTCTATTCCTTTGACCTTTTCGTAGTTGGCTTTGTCTTAATCACAATTAACTTAATTTTCAAGAGATTTAAGTCTACAGCATAAACAGTTTAACAGACGCTATAAAATTTGGCTTGTGAAGAGTATTTTTTCTAAAAATATTTACAATAAATTGCACTCTTCAAAATAAATAAATTTTAAAAGTTTGATGAAACAAAAAATAAAAATAAATTGAACTTATAGAAATTTTTCTCTTTAATATGTGAGTCGACGCCTATGAAAATTACATCAAATGACTTGAAAATGGTTGGTGTGTGGGATTGAAGACGGTTAACTTTTTGTCAGTTATCTCTTTTTTTAAAAACTACTTACTAAATACTTCCTACGTTTCACAAAGAATGATTTGATTTGACTTGGTACGGAGTTTAAGAATATAAAGAAAACTTTTGAATCTTGTGGTCTTAAGTTAAAGTTAAATTTAATGTACAAAATTGTTCTTTGATCTTGTGGCCTTAAACATGTTACGTGGAAAACTGAAAGTAAAATGTTATCAAAAACAAATTGACTAAAAAAAAAGGTTATTCTTTTTTAAACGGAGAGAGTAACACTTTTATTGTTCTTGTGAATTATGAACTTTATAGACCACGGTGTATAAATCAATTTTAAGCAAACCGGCAATCTATAAGAAAATATTAATTTATGATTTAACATTTTGTAAGTTAATACAAATGTTAAACAATAGTATAATTATATTTTGTAATAGGATTAAAAAAATATGTGAACAGATATTAAAATTGAATCTAAACATTTATCAAGAATTATATTTAGGAAAAATTACATAAACAAAGACCTTTTATTTTATAATTACCAATTTTAAGTACACTTTTTATTTATTACCATTTTTGTCAACTTTTAGCTATATTAACTTAAAACAATTTAAAACCCATTTATTCTTTTTTTATACAAATTTTAAACAAAGTAAAACATATTATCGTTCATATCCTTTCTCGCTCATTTTTTTTCTTTCTCCTTCTCCTCGTCAAAAATTACGGTTTCTGTTTGTTTTTTTCTCCATTTTTCTGTACGAATTTTAATGGAAGAAGGTCTTAGAAGAAGTCCGCGTCTAGTGACGGCTTCGAATCCAAAAGTTTATCGAAGAAATCGAAAGAAGCTTCAAGTTTCGTCTTCTAATTCTATGGATGAAATTCCAAGTTTTAGTTTGGGTATATCACAAATTTCGGGGGAGAAGAACAATGAGGAGAAGAACAATGAGGATAAGAACAATGAGGAAGAAAACAAGAAGGAAAAGAAAGGTAAAAAACGAGTTAAAGAGGTTAAAACAATGAAGAAATCAAAAAAAATATGTGTTACTTTGGCATCTACATCGAAGAAAATCGTTGACAGTGATGATGATTTTGAGGATTTACCTCCTCAATTTCAGTCAAAAAGTTTGAAAAATAAAGATGGATTGGAGAAGAAAAGGCCGGTGAATGATGGAAAAACACGAAATCGTTTACCCAAAAGTGTCATTCTACCAGAGAGTAGATATCCGGTATGTGCTAGTACTTCTTAGTTATTTGTTGTTTAGCAATGGGTTGTATGTTGATTGCTGCTTGTTTTTTAGATGTAGTATGTGAAATTATCTTTAATTCAACTTTCATTCAACTTTAATTCAACTTTAATTCAACTTTAGTTAAACTTTAATTCAACTTTAATTCAACTTTATTTCAACTTTAATTCATTTTTTATTCATCTTTAGTATGTAGTTACACATTTTTAATTCATGTTTAATGCATATGCAGGATCGTAAATTCTGGAAACATCCTGATGTTGTGTATATTTCGAGTAGGTGGTCATGTTACACTAATCATAGTGTCATTGAACAAATCAAACTATCTTTATCTGATAAACAACTTGAGATGTTTAGGAATACATGTTTTGGGTACTTTCTTGACCTTCCAAAATCGAGCACACAACTACAACTTATTCATTGTCTTATAAATAGAGAGTTAAAACACACCGGATGATGTGTTTGCTATTGAAATAAATAACAAAAAGTTATTTTTTTGTCTTAGAGAATTTGGGATAGTTACAGGCTTAAATTGTGTTGGTGATGGCACATCTATCAATGTTCCCAATTCTAGATGTAGTTTGATGAGTAGTTATTTTCCGGAAAAAATCACAGTTCCAAAGAGTCATCTACGTGCACTGTTTTTAGCTAAAAAATTCATAGATGATGACTCGGCTGTTTCATTGGCTGTTCTATACTTCATTAATGATTTTTTATTTTCATATGAGGACAACGAATACCAAATTAGCAATAGAGATTTTTACCTTGTGGAAAGTGGAAAATTCAATTCATATCCGTTGGGTTTAGATGTCTACAAAAAGTTGTCTGATTCTGTGAGGCATGAGCTTAAGTCAACACATAAGTACTATAGAATTGGTGGCTTGCCTCTTGCTCTTCAAATTTGGATATTTGAGTGTTGTTCAAAGGTTGATGAAGATATAGCTATTCGTGTTGCTGATTCTATTCCAAGAATCTTGAATTGGAAGACAATTGCAGAAAGTCCATGGTTAAAATATATTGAGAAATGTCTCTTCATGCCTACAAAAAACAAGGTATTTGTACAAAGTTAATACATTTTATTACATTGTTTATTTGAACTCAAGTTACTATATCTAATGTTATTTTCTGTATTTGGTTTTTCAGTTTGAGAACATAGTGGCCAGTGAAGATGAAGTATCTAAATTCAGGCTTCCTGAAACTCGTGATTACCATGCTGAAATTTGCGGAGTTTGTAAGTAATGGCCAACATATTCAAAATCAACAAGTAAAGGCAGACATTGTCCGAAAGAGATTTGGAGCTATATTATGGGAATATGCAAGAAGGAAGCAAGCGAGTGACCTTCAAAGTGAAGACGAAAGACCAGTTAGATAAAGGAATATAGTTATATTAGTTAGTATGACTATGAAAACTATATAATGTAAAACAATTTGTAGTTACTATGGCTATGAAAAATTGTATTGGTCTATTTTGTATGTCTTGATATTATATACCTAACTGTGTTGTTTATATGTAAGTCTTCTATTTGAAGTTGTTCCTTCTTTGTGTCCTTATTGATCCTTTCTGTTTGTACTTCCTCTAAGGAATTTTGTCTTTGCAGTTGGAATGCTACATATGTTAGTTTGTTTGGGAGCAACAAGTTGTTGCCCATGTCTATCCAGCTTGCTGGAAGTATGCATGATTGAGTTTAAAGAAGTCAATGCTCCTCATAATTCTGTTTGAATGACACTATGAATGCTCATGTAAAACTGGCAGGAAATGGTAGTAAAAAATTGTAATTAGGTTGATTTAAAGTTATAGTTTTATTTGAATATGTAATTTGAGTAGTAAAAAATTGTATTTTTCGAGGTAAACATGAAACCTCAATGAGTTGTGAAAACTATAAAACAAATCATGTATTTTTTTTTGTTGCAAATATATGAACTTCTGTGTTACGAATCGATACTATTTATTTATTTGAAATCCTATTTTTCTTTATAGAATTAGAACAAGACATTAATCTTAAAATTTCCACAAGTGAATTAAACATGAATTAAACTTGAATTAAATCTATATTACACAAATGGTAACAATTGAATTAAACCTGAATTAAACTTGAATTAAATCTATATTACACAAATGGTAACAATTTGAATTGGAGGAGACCTTTCATCAATTTTATATCTGATTTCAACTTTACTTGTTGATGTGTCTATTGACAATTGAGTAGCAATTACAGAAACGAGGGTGGCAAATGTTGACTCTGTGTGTATCAACACACCATCTGCCAAGTAGTTAATATATTTGTTGCTAGGATCCCATCGTCCATTGAAGTAAAGCATCACCGCTATATTAGTCATATTTTTTCTGCACATCATTAAAGAGTGTATTACTATTATTAAAAGACTAGAGAGAGCCATATAGATTAATCTGCTAGAAGAGCATCACTTTGCTAACAACTGAATTAAATCTTAATAAAATCTAAATTAAAAATTTATCACACAAATGCTAACAAGTGAATCAAACATGAAAAGAAGTTGTATTACACAGATGCTAACAAGTGAATTAAAACTGAATTGAAGTTGAATTACACATATGCTAACAAGTGAATTAAACCTGAATTAAAGTTGTATTACACAGATGCTAACAAGTGAATTAAAACTGAATTGAAGTTGAATTACACATATGCTAACAAGTGAATTAAAACTGAATTGAAGTTGAATTACACATATGCTAACAAGTGAATTAAACTTGAATTAAAGTTGTATTACACAGATGTTAACAAGTGAATTAAATCAGAATTAAAGTTGTATTACACGGATGCTAACAAGTGAACTAAAACTGAATTGAAGTTGTATTATACAAATGCTAACAAGTGAATTAAACATGAATTAAATGTGTATTACACAAATGCTAACAAGTGAATTAAACATGAATTAAAATTGTATTACACAATGCTAACAAGTGAACTAAAACTGAATTGAAGTTGTATTACACAGATGCTAACAAGTGAATTAAACCTGAATTAAAGTTGTATTACACGGATGCTAACAAGTGAACTAAAATTGAATTGAAGTTGTATTACACAAATGCTAACAAGTGAATTAAACATGAATTGAAGCTGTATTACAAATGCTAACAAGTGAATTAAACTTGAATTAAAATTGTATTACACAGATGCTAACAAGTGAACTAAAACTGAATTGAAGTTGAATTACACATATGCTAACAAGTGAATTAAACCTGAATTAAAGTTGTATTACACAGATGCTAACAAGTGAACTAAAACTGAATTGAAGTTGTATTACACAGATGCTAACAAGTGAATTAAACTTGAATTAAAGTTGTATTACACAGATGTTAACAAGTGAATTAAACCGAAATTAAAGTTGTATTACACGGATGCTAACAAGTGAATTAAACATGAATTAAAGTTGTATTACACAGATGTTAACAATTGAATTAAACTTGAATAAAAATTGTATTACACAGATGCTAACAAGTGAACTAAAACTGAATTGAAGTATTACACAAATGCTAAAAAGTGAATTAAACCTGAATTAAAGTTGTATTACACAGATGCTAACAAGTAAAATAAAACTGAATTGAAGTTGTATTACACAAATGCTAAAAAGTGAATTAAACATGAATATACAGATGCTAACAAGAGATCATACTTATTAGAGAAGAGAACTGAATACCAGACACTCACATGAACTTGAATCAAACGAAATCTCAACATAAATCATCAAACAAAAAGACACACAAGTAACGTAAACATAAATCAAACGAAATCTCAACATAAATCCACACAAAAAGAAGAAAGGCGTAACGATCTGGGCACTGTCAAGACCACAATTGCAAGCTCACATTAAAGGATCATTTAAGTGCAAAGGAGACCAACAAAAATCGCAGAATGCAGTGCAAGTAACCTAAACTAACAGATCTTACTCAACACTAACCTTTAAATTGCAATGGCGAGAGAAAATTGAAGTCGCCGGAAAAAAATTGCAATCACGAGAGAGAGAAAAAATTGCAGTCGCGAGAGAGAAGAAAAAATTGCAGTCGCGAGAGAGAAGAAAAAATTGCAATTGCGGGCGTGGGAAAATTTTGAGGCGAGAGAAAAAATATGAAGTTGAATATTCAATTAAATTGACATTTATGGTTAAAAAAATAATACTGACAAATATGGTAATTATTTTTTAAAAAGTAGACACACAAGTTATTTTCCCTTATATTTACACACTTAAAAAAAAAAGATAAAAAATTATATGGTAACTTTATATAGAAATATTTGCATAAATCATCAACCTATAGTAATCTTAAAATGGACTACTTCAAACAACGATCACCTCATGTCACGACCCAAAACCGGGACGCGACTGGCACCCACACTACCCTCCTGTGTGAGCGAACCAACCAATCTAAACTAAAACAAAATAATAAAATACAACGCGGAAGACTTAACTCAATAACGAAAAACGAATACTCAAATACGATACATATCCCCAAAATCCGGAAGTCATCATCACAAGAACCTCTACGATCATATTACGAAACTAAGAGTATTTCTAAGAAGTAAAACAAATGAAAGCTAGTCCATGCCGGAACTTCAAGGCATCAAGACGAGAAGAAGAAGATCCAGTCCAAGCTAGAAGCATAGCTCACCCTGAGATCCGGTACAGTGAAGACTGGCTAGAATTGCGGTCGAGTTGAAGACGACGGCACGGTTGCTGCACTCCACAAATACAAGAAAGAAACAAACAAGTAGGAGTCAGTACAACCACACGTACTGAGTAGGTATCATCGGCCAACTCAGAATAGAAAACAGTATATAACAGTTAATCTCACAAATCAACTATAATACTCAACATGTAGTAACAACAAATACTACGATCATCAATA